>CM041780.1:20743212-21290549 GCA_023374045.1 Limonium bicolor
ATGTTTGGATGGAGGATTATGTATATTATACATGTATATTATAGTATTGATTATAACTGTAAAATGGTAAAGCACGAAACCAATCTAATAATAAGATGGTTAAAATGACTAAGTGACCATTAGGGTCCAGGCCCGGCATACTCAGCGTCTATCGCTGATAATACACCATTATGCAGGTTGTTGATCATTGTCGAAGCCGAAGTGTGGGAACAGGGTAATTAGAGTTTATTCTAATTACCACACAAGGAGTTTATTTGTATAGCGATGTCAGACTGGGAATTGTATCATGGTACGGATATGTATAATTGGGATTGGGTAGACGCTCACTTGTCGATGTTTATGAGTATGGACTTAGTATGATGTATAGGAGTTATCTCGTTATCACAGCGGTTAGCGGTTTGTTTATGTTGGTTGTTGGATATAATTTGGCTTCGTTACTTGCATGGGCGAGTAATGGCCGGTGACACCCGAGTGAGTATTATTGTTGTTACTATTTCTTCCACTGTAAGACGTTTTATTTATTGCTACAAGAGAGATTATTACGTGTATAAGGAGAGGGGTGTTACATTACTGCTTTATTATAGCATGTAATTGGACTTAATAATATCCGACCAAGTAGTCATGTAGCCCAGCAACATATAGGCTACACATATTCATACTCAGCATAGTTTTGCTGAGTCCTTTATTTTTACAGGTGATCATCAGGAACGTGACGGAGTGTAGGTGGAAGGACTATCATGGGGGTAGTCCACCTGGGCAAGGCTTATGAGCTGTTATGTTTAATTTATGAGATGTACTCTGTAGAACTAAACTCAGGATGTAATGTTTCAGTTGGGTTGTTTAACCTAGTAGCTATGTTGTATACACTCGGAATTTAGAATTGTATTCTATGTTGTATATGAGTTTTAGTTGAGGGCAGTTTCCAGTCATGCAGACCGTAACTTGGTCTTGGTAATGTGGTCTGTCAACTACGTGGGTGGTTGGCATCTGTAGCACCGGATGGAGTTGAGAATCCACTCCATAGTTAACTCGTCATATGGCTAGGTGTGTTGTTCGTACTTTTGGTGGTTATCCGGGGGTGTTACATCCCTACCTCTGTACTATCCGCAACGGAATGCTGCTCCAACATCATTTTAAACCAGTCTTTGAAATACCCCAAACCTTGAAATGTTCTTTAAATATTAAACTATGGTATATTAAGGCCAAAAAGTGCCTTAGAAACATTAGTGAACAATTTAAACCATAGAAAACACAATAAATTACCATAAAGGCAATTTGGGCAAAAACATGCTCTAAGCTTGGGATAACCTTGGTTAAGAATCAAAGAGCTTACCAAGACTTTATTAATATGCTAATGGACATGTTAAACCAATTACTAAATAAAACCAAGCTCAAAAGCAAGTTAAAACACAAAATTTGCTTTAAGGAGTCTTAAAGCACATTTTTGGAAAATTGTCTTGGAAATGGGTTTTGAGTGGCTAAATTCCCATCATTACACATTAATCAATATGTGTACTACTTAGTATCACATTAGGAAGTCTAAATCAATGCGAAACCAAAAATTTCACAAATATATGCACTAATTTGTGAATAGTGCTCAAATAGTGCTAGTTTGGACATAATTCAACTTAGCTTAATTAAATGGTCAACAAAGGCCATAAAATATCCTATGTACTAAAGGGGGCCGGTTTTTTTAATTGTGAGTCATCACACTTGGCTAGTTATTAAGGAAGGAAGAATAGATAAAGCAAGGTGACTATTTACTTTACACTTAAATATCTTGTAAAGTATGCCCTCTCACCTCATTCTCTTCATTTACTCTCATTTCCACCGTCTTCTTCCTTCATCTTCCCAAGCTCTAATCGGTTTTGCTACAACACCTCTTCCATCTCCAACTTCTTTTTCCTAGTAACTTCCAACTTCATGCTCCAAATTTAATTTCAAGACTACGTTTGTCTTAGTTAGACCAAGCTCTACATTCCTATCTTTTCAAATCTCCAAGAACTTTATTTCAGTGCCATGGAGAATCTCCATTGTAGGAGGAAAAACTCATCCTTTTACACCTTGTTGATCTCCTTTGCTTCAAGGTAAGAAATGCCAAAGAAAATTCATGTTTCCTCTCATTTTCATATATGGCCGAACATCATCTCTTGATGATGCCTTATCTTGCTCTTTTTAGTAGCTTGAATTGATCTTCAAAGGACTAGGAGGAGTCTCACCTTTCTTCTTGATCAAACTCTCTTCCAATTCCAAGGTAAATACCAATTCTAGTGTTTAAAACACTTATGGTAATCTAAGGTTGTGCATGAGTTTAAGTTTAATGCTTAGTGCTCATTACCTTTATTTGTGTAATGGTTAGAAGGTTGAAAAGTGAACAAGCCCTTGCTGATTTTCAATCAAAATAAATCTTGGAGAGGAAGAGGTAAATAACCTATCTTAATGTAGCTTTATGTCTTAGGAAATTGACCTTTAAAATGCTTAATAAACAACCTAAAGAGTCAATGGGAAATGAGTTAGTAAAATATCCACAAGGTGGACTATAAGGACATGGGAGCATTGTTGTGTGTATTTGCAGGTTGAAGGCAAATATATGTGGACATTCAGTGTTTAAGGTTATTGCAATTTAAGGGCCTAAGTGCCAAGCAATTTAAGTTTATGCACTATATTGTGATGTAGTGTAGTTTTCGTTGTACTTGTGTTTAAAGAACATTCCTTGTGGGGATGAATGTCTTTGATTGTTTAAAGGTGAAAAACTATGTGTTTTGGTGTAAGGATGTGCTAGTGGAGCTATGTCAAAATTTGGTTAGTAAACAAGGAGTTATAGGTGTTTAAAGGAAGTTGGGTGACCTAGGTTGTACTAGGAAATTTTAGGTGTTATATGGTGGAGAAAATGACTTAAGGTGTTCTTGAGTGTTTAAAATTACTTAGGCATTGTCTTGGGGGTTTAGAGATCAAATGGGTGATTTTAACACACCAAATTCATGGAATGAGTATTGTTGAGACTTGTGCAAAGTTTGGTGAACAAAGGAAGTATAATGCCTAGTGAAGGTTTAATTATGAACTTGTGGAAAAAAATCTTAAGGAGTTTTGTGTACAAGAGGTGTTGGTGAGAAATAATGCTTTTGGAGTAGTGGTAATGGTGGTGAGGCAACATTTTGGTTAGTTGGAGTTGTAGGCATAAACCACCACTTAGAAACCTAAGGAAAAATATTACAAGTGTTAGGAAATTTTGCAAGAAATTGAGTAACAAGTTTAGACAAAGAACTAGACAAGTTTAAGGTGTTATTTTGGTATTAGAATATGCCTAGGATCATGTGTGAAGTTTGGGTAAACAATGGATGAGGAGAACAAGTAAAACAAGATTTGGAAAATGTAAAAATGTAAAATATGTAGCATGGTCTGGGACTTATGTCTAGGGTAAAGTCCCGGACCACACCAAAAAAAAACGGCCGAGAGCTGATGTAGTATATTGGTCCCGGACTTAAGTCCCATGTAACGTCCCGGATGTAACACCCCAACTCAATCCAATCGTGGTTATCACAACTTAACAACTTATATACATATGTCACAGCGGAATTCAATACACTCCAGGACCTTGCCACGGTCTAACTGACAGAATATACCGAACATTAGTACTTACAAGCCTTAACCAAATACATATCATTCTTACAATCCCCTCACATCCTATACAACTTACTAACTCAAGATACCGTACGAGTGTACACGCACAACTCGTAGATTACACTTAAACATAAACGTATCTACCCCATCTTACTCTCAGGACGATCGCCTTCTGCCATTCACCTTCGTAATAAAAACAGCCGCCAAAGGGGGTCAGCAAAATTGCTGGTACGATCCTCTCATGGCCCCCAAGCTAACGTGGCTACGACGACTAATTGTCGATAGCATGGAGGTTGATTAGATGCACAACATAATAGAAAGTGCAATAAACAACAAGCCAAATATGAACAATCAAAGTTCAGACACAATGAACGACTTAAATGCGTTCCCTTAATTAGTGAGTCAATTATTTAACTCCTAAAATTATGTCTCCTCTTATTCTCAGTCCAACCTTATCTTACCTCAATCTTAGTCTTAGAAAACAAACCATTCTTTAAATAGAAATGGATGTAGCTTATCTCAATCTCAGTATACAAACCACTCTTTATATAGAAATGGTAGTATCTTATCTCAAACCTTTTCTTAATCTTAGAATACAAACCATTCATTAAATAGAAACGATTGTATCTTATCTCAATGTTTATTTTTGTCGGGTCAAAAGCAACCCTAGCCAATGAGCTATTAACTCCATTGGTTGAATAAACAACTCATCTTAAAATTTAGGATTTAGGTGATCCTACCGCACCATCTTAATGCCTCCTACCTTGGACTGGATGTCCAATGTAGCTGAGCCGGCAACCGGCCCTAGGCAACAACTCCGAAGACAAGTCCTTAAGCGGAAGTCGGATCTGCTGTAGATACCAACCCCCTTTCCTTAACATGCATGACCGGAGTCAGTCCCGGATTCCTCACTCCCCCCAAGTACCAGTTAGTAGAAGTCTCAAGACAATGTTTGTTGGTTAAACCTCTTTCGGTTATTATCAAACTATTATTAGGGAGTGTTCCTTAATCTCACTCAATTCCTTACTAAACGTAAGTTAGTAAGTTTCCACGGTAAGTTATGTTAGTTTTCAAACACCACACAATAATACAATAAACATAATGTTCTGGTTGCATGCTTTATCTTGTTTAGCCGGCACACATAAACAGATAGCACACAAGCTGAGGGACACCTCGTTAGCAAGCAGGTCACAAGAAAGACTGTACCGTTCACCGTTGGTCATTCGGTTGCTTACTCTCCTCCGGAGTCCACGTTCTCAAATCCTAAAACATCCATTCAGTTTTAGGTTATTAATTGCTTATACATCACTTAACTTATTTCAACTTAATTAACTTACTTAACCCATATTGATCCCCACCTAACACCTCTTAAGTTTTACAACTTAATCTTACGAACTTAACCTTAAACTTTTAAGTTTATTCTTAGCTTAATCCCTTAGGTCTTTATACCACTAATCATCAATGCCCTCTTAATGGGGTACCATTAATACCTCTAAACTCTCTTAGGGTTTCTTTTTTTTTTTAAGTCTTAAGGGTCGACCGACCCACCGACTGAACCAACCCCTGGGTTGGTCCATTCCAGTAATTTTCTGGTTCGAACAATTCTCTTAGACCGACCCACGACCGACCCAACCTTATGGGTCGGTCCATCACAGAAATTTTTCCATCTTTTGAAAATCATCCGTCCGACCCAAAGCTAAACCGACCGACCCAAACCCTCTGGGTCGGTCCATCCCAGAGACAACCTTCTACGTTGAATTTTTTTTTCCCGACCGACCCAAAACCCTTTGGTTGGTCCAGTCCAGAGACATTTTGGCTGGCTTAACATGGTCCGACCGACCCAGAACTGGGTCGGCCCCTAGGTCAGCCCCTGGGTCGGCCCACTACAGATTTTTCTCCTAAACTGCTCTTTTAATCCCAAACTCTTCCATAAGTGTTCTAATAGGTCTAGCACTATCTTGGCACATTAAACCCACCTTATAACATCCACCAAACTCATCAAAACTACAACCCCTGAAGATCTTCTCAAACATTTACTCAATTCTTACAAAAACTCCCAACACTTAGCACTTATTTTCCTACATTTCGAATATGCAATTCACCTAGAATTTCCATTAACCAAATGCTCCCCCCTTAAGAACTTGACCACACCCTTATTCCATTTACCAAAGCTTCCTTGGATTCCACACTCTAGTTCTCACCTAAGCCATTTCAAGGTTTACACCTTACTCCCAACAACTTGCACAAGTTTCCTAACTTCTTTTATCATGGTCTTGGTGCCTAAAATTCACCATTGTAACCCCTAGTTCCTCCTAGACATACCTAAGTCGTCCTAGTACTTCCTTAGTCATAAAATCTCCTTAGAACGTCTTAAACATCATGTTTCTTCACCAATTTTGGCATGGTTTCCCTAGCATATTACTACGCCCAAACACTTAGGTTTTCACCATTTAACAATCCTCATCACCTAAATTCTTTCCACACATTTTTAATACTTAACTCACACCTTTTCCTCCAAATTTTGCACAAGTCTTACCATTCCTCATACCATGACTTTGGTGTGTTCAACACTCCCACCAATTCTCTAATTCTTCCTAGACAACTCCAGATCGTTAAAATCCTCAAGAACTCCTTAGTTAACTCATTTCCACTCAAATTCCTTTTAATGATCCCTAGTAAATCCAAGGTCATATTAACTCACAACCAACACTTAAACACTTTGTTTTCTACTCAAATTTCGCCATAGCTCCTCTAGTATATTATCATGCCTAAAAGCATTGTTTTTCTCATTCAATCATCCCACACACATCAAATCATTTCTCATCATATTTTCTCACTGAAACAACTCATTCATAATAAACTCAATATAATGCAATAATCTTAAATTGCATAGCACTAAGGCTCGTAAATGACATGGCTCTTAGGCCCTTAAATGACTTAAACTTAAACACTGAATTTCCCACAATACAAGCTTTCAACCTGCAAATACACACAACAATTGTAACACCCCAACCAACAACAAACACATAACAACATTCTGCAGCGGAAAATATACTACTTCACATTACTTAACTCGTTGGTGTTACACGCCGTTAACCACCCACGTGGCTAACAAGGCTATTACATAAACATTGTACCGGTCTGATGGACTAGATTCCCGAGCGACTACACATTACTGAACCTCCATTAACAATAGAAACAACATACACCTTCCAACTGTACCGAGTATTCACACACTGATGCCGATAACAATTTCGGTCTTACTACACCTACTGTATATATACAACTTAAATGATTACCCATGTACGACGACTACCCCGTCCTACTCTCGAACGGCTTCCTGCTCTTTGTACCTGAAATAGGAAAAGAAGAGAAAGGGTGGCCCCCAAGGGGCTCAACACCTTTGCTGGTATGGTAATCCCGCAGCCCACATGCTACCGGGCCACGCACAACTAATTGTCGTCTTAGCATGCAGTTGATTATATTTAAATCATGCATGCAACTGTAAACACACAACACATAACATTTCGCCTCAATGGGCTCAGCAACGGATAGTACATCCTTACTTGATAATTCACTCATGGTATTCATTATCCCTAGTGTGTTTCTCCTCTAACGGAGCTACTTCCTTAATAGACGACACTTACCCGTTATACGGGTTATCCTTAAATGCCTCTTATCACAAACTGGGATTCATATCCATGATCCACATACTCCACATTATACAACATATAACATACAACACATAACAACACTTTTCACGTATCAACGTTCACATAATGACATCGCAATAGACATTGCTTTACACCACCAACACATAACATAACGGGAATGGTTCTCTTAGGAACCGACCCAAACATTGTTAATTCACTGGTGAGCCTAGAGAATGATGTCACCCTCATGATAAGCTCGTTATAGAATAACAACAACAACACTCATTACCGTCCTTATAGTCGGACGAGTAACTTAAGTTAAGATGGTTCGGGTTTGGTGGCCCGAACACACCACACAAACACATGTTCCCCCTAAACCGATCATAAATCAGAATAGCTAAGCTTTGAAGTAAGCTAATGGGAGATCATAACCCGTGAGGGAAACAACCATAACAGAGAGAAGGGTAAGGCTAAGAAGGATACCCACTCCCAAACAACGCGCGACCGGCCAAACCGGATTCCTCACCACTGTTAGTACATACTTACTTTTAGGTATTAGTTAGAACCCCACTATGGAGCCTATCACATGACAACACATACAGTATTACAACTGGGTTAAACAAACAAGGGAGATCCCTACATTCACACACACATTTCACACATTTAACACACGCATAGCCGTGGTTAGAACGTCCCATGGCTCGGGTCGTTTACTCCGAATACCAAACTCTCATGTGATCCTAGACTCAGTTAACTAAGGTTAACTCTTCCGAGGTTAAATGGTATCGGGGTTGAGCACGCCACATAAATGAATTACTGTAAACTCATTACATGTTTTATCTTACAACGTGGCAAACATACAGAAAAACACATTGGCATACAAGCCGGTGTAATCCGGTAGGACACAGGTTGCAAGAAAACCATACCTGTCACCGGAGTCCACTTTATCGTGTCCACTTATGTTCCTCGAGCAAATCCTCGAACAACTGATAACATTACATGTATTTTTATTAACATCGGGGTATCATGATTGTTTAAAGTCTAATGCTTATAACTTTTCCCCGTTAACTTAGTTACATAACTTCACTTTTTAACTTGTTTTACTTTTACATTTTAATACATCTTTTCCCCCACTAAATTGTCATTATAACTCACCTAACATGTCTTAAACAACCTTATAACATCATTACTAATCAATCCACATCATTACATATCATTTTATAACCTTAAACAATGTTTTTGGTCCGACCGACCCTACCGACCGACCTTGCACAAGGTCGGTCCATTCCAGAACACATTACCGTCAAAAATTCTACTCCGGCCGACCTTGTAAGTTCGGTCGCATGTTCGGTCCATTCCCGAGAGTTTCTTCCCTTTGAAAATTCAGGCCCGACTGAACTTACCAAGTCCGGTCCTATGTTCGGTCGATTCCAGAAACTTAATTCGTACACAAAATACAAGCCCGACCGACCTTGCAAGTCCGGTCCCCAAGGTCGGTCCATTCCAGAAACCAATTCTCGCAGGGTAAACTAGGCTCGACCGACCTTGGCAAGTTCGGTCGCAAGGTCGGTCTGCCCCAGACCCTTATTTTCCATTGCCCATTTAACTCCAAACTTCACCGCGTATATCCTAATATGTCCTAACCTCATTTGGGCACTTCAAACACATTTTTAGCCATGTACTAAATTCCTTAAATCACCCACCAAAACTATCTTTATCATGCCACAAACTCCTTACAAAATCTCTTAATACTTGTACATTTTTCATTTGGTTTTCTGAGTGGTATTTCACCTATAATGACCACTAGACCAAGATGTTTCCTCTACACCTTAGCATCTTCTCTCAATATCTTTTCTTACTACTAAATCCCCTTTTCCACATCTTACCTAAACACCATTTATTCCTTGAATATCAACATTACCTAAACCTTAAACAAACTTATCCAAGACTTTAATACATTTCTCAAAACACACATTGAATTCCTAGAACTTCCAAGATAATACCTAAATCCTTGTATCTGTCTAAATCAACAAAACTTATTTAAAACACTTAAAACTTCTTACACATTTTCCAAATTTTGCCATAGCTTCTCTTGTATATTCTCACATCCAAACACTTAGGTTTTTACCTTATCCCATTCAAGAACACCTAAAATCCATCAAGAGTATTCTCACACACATAACTTCACCAAATTTACACTACATCACAATATAGTGCATAAACTTAATTGCTTGGCACTTAGGCCCTTAAATAACATGGCTCTTAGGCCCTTAAGATGCATAAATCATAAACACTGAATTTCCCACATTGTATTTGCCTTTGACATGCAAATACACTCAACAATACATATGCCCTTAATAAACTCCTTGAGAGCATTTTACTAGCTCATTTGCCATTGGCTCCTTAGGTATTTTATTAAGCAAATCAAGCTCATTTTCCTAGGCATTTAAACCACATTAGGTTAACACATTTACCTCTTTTCTTTCAAGACTTCCCACTTGTTTTTCTTTGTTCTTCCTTGACAGAAAATCGGCAAGGGCTTTTATCACTTGTCAATCTTCTAATCAATACACATATAAGGGTAATGAGCATTAAGTTTAATACTCCAACTCATAGTTAAACCCTAGGTTTACATATGTGTCTTAAAACACCAAAATTTGATGATTACCTTTGGAGTTCGGAAGAGTGCTTGGTTAAGTAGTAAGATAGGACTCCTCCTAATCCTTTGAAGTTTGAATTAAGCTATGAAGAGAGCAAGAAAAAGCACCATTGTGAGGTGAATTTCGGACACATACAAAAATGAAGGAACATCATTTTTCTTTGAGTTTCCTTACCTTGAAGCAAAGGAGAACAATAATATGTGAAAAGGTGAGCTCAAACTCCATCAATGGTGAATCTCCTTGGCACCAAAATGAGGCTTTTGAAGATTTTAAAAAATAGAAGTGTAGAGCTTGCTCCAACTAGAAGAATGGTGGTCTTGAAATTGAATTTGGACCATGGAGCTAGGAGTTACAAGAGATCAAAGATGGAGTTTGGTGTGGTACTATTGCAAACCGTGGAAGAGAGCATGAAGGTAGGAAGAACCATGTGAAATGAGAAGGAAGAAGAGAATGAGAAGGTAAGTTTGCTTTTGGAAGATATTTATGTTATAAAGTAACTTTCTTCCTTTACTTACTTTTCCTTTCTTTCCTAAATTGATTTCTTTTACATGTTGGTGACTCACCATGATAGAAACCGGCCCCCATTAGTAGTCTAGGGGTATGATAGTCTTTGTTGACCAATTTAATTACTTATAACAACATATGTTACAAACTAGCTTATTTTAGTTACTATTCACTAAAACAAGGCACATAGATGTGAGATTTTTGATTTCCCATTGATATAGACTTCCAAATGTGATACTATATAGTACACATGTTAATTAAAGAGTAATGATGAACATTTATCCATTCAAAACTCATTTACAAGATAATTTTTCAAAAACGTGCTTTAAGACTCCTTAAAGCACTTTTTGTGTTTTAACTTGTTTTCAAGCTTGGTTTTCTTTAGTAATTGATTTAATATGTCCATTAACATATTTATAAGGTATAGGTATGAACTTTATGCCTTATACAAATTTATCCCAAGCTTAGAGCACATTTTTGCTCTTATTGACTTTAAGGTATTTTCTTGGGTTTTGCTTGGTTTAACTGTCTACCAAAGTTCCCTAAGGACTTAATTAGCCTTATTAAATCATAATTGAATATTATTAAGTCTTGGTAGTCTCTTTGGGTCCTAACCAAGTTCACTCCAAGCTTAAAGCATGTTTTTGCTCAAATTGTATCTTAGTGCTTTATTGCATTTTACTATGGTTTAAATTGTTCACTGATGTTTCTAAGGCACTTTCTAGCCTTTACATACCATAGTTTAAATGTTTAAAAACATATCAAGGTTTGGGGTATTTCAACAATGCTCCCATAACAATATAGTGTTCTCATAAATAACCTTATACTTTTCTTACTAACTCATTCCCATTGGCTCCTTAGTCACAAGTTCACAAGCTTGTTTAAATTCTTTTTCCTAGGTTACATAACCCATTACCTAATGTAAGCCCTAGGCTACATTGGTACTCATCTAAAACTCACCCCTTAAACCTTAAACCACCATTAGGTAAGCAATTTACCTTATTTTGCTCAAGCTCCTCTTACTTCCCTCCTTAGGTTTTCTTGATTGCAATTTGGCTAGGACTTCCATCCTCTTGCCAATGTTCTAGTCCACATCCAAATAATACAATGAGTACTAAGCAATATTCCAAAACTCATGGAATCCATTCTAGGTTAAATATGTGTTTTAAAGCATAAAAGTGCATGTTTACCTTTGAATTTTGGAATGGCTTTCATAATGAAGCAAGGTAAGACCTCCTCAAGTCTTTGGAGAATAGAATCAAGCTAGAACAAGGCATAAAAACAAGGCCCCATGAGTGGAGAACAAAAAGATCTCTTCAAACTTGATTTTCCTCCATCAATGGAGTTTTCTCATGGCACCAAACTTGAGCTTTGAAAGATTTAAAAAGATAGAAAGGTAGGTCTTGGTCTAACTAAGAATAATCTATGCTCACTTTTTGATTTGGAGCTAAAATGAGTATTTGGTGGACATTTGAAGATGGTGGTGCCATGGGTGCTGCTTGGACGGCTTTGGAACAGAGAATAAGAAGAAGAAAAACGTGGAAGAAGAGAATGAATGAAGAGGAGGAGAGAAGGTAAGCTAAAGGTAAGATATTTTACTTTTACAAGTAAATAGTAACTTTCTCTCATTTTCTCTTCTTTTCCTTTCTTATTTGATGAAGTCTATGGTGACTCATCCCTTAGAAAACCATCCCCCTTATTAAATAGGGGTATTTTTGGTCTTTGTTGACCAATTAACTAAACTAAGTTGACTAAAGACTAAACTAGGCACTATTTGGTTACTATTCACAAACTAGTGCACATATTTGTGAAATTTTTGGTTTCCCATTGATTTAGACTTCCTAATGTGATACTAATTAGTACACATGTTTTTTAAGGTGTAATCATGGGCATTTAGCCACTCAAAACCCATTTCTAAGACAATTTCTCAAAAAGGTGCTTTAAGGAGTCTTAAAGCACATTTTGTGTTTAAGCTTGTTTTTGAGCTTGGTTTTCTTTGGTAATTGATTTAACATGTCCATTAGCATGTTAATAAAGTCTTATAATGATATTTGGGTGCTAATAAAAGTCACTCCAAGCTTAGAGCACATTTTTGCCTAAATTGCCCTTAAGGCATTTTCTTGTGTTTTCATTGGTTTAAATTGTCTACCAATCTTTCTAAGGCATGTTTTTGCCTTATTACATCATATATTGATGTTTACATAGCATATTAGGTTTGGGGTATTTTAATCTACCCCTCCCCCCCTTAAAAGAACTTTGTCCCCAAAGTTCCTGTGCATCTTATTTATTAGAATGCATGGCTTACCTCATTCCATAGATCATATAGATCATACTTATATGTGCCTAAACTTATTGGCTCATTAGGTCTGTCATATACCTATCCTCAAATATCACACAACATGCTTAAGCATGTATAGCACGTAAAATTCCCTTTATTCCTTTTGATGATTAAAACAATCACATAATTTTCATCGTATTCTCCCACGTCACCGGTCCGTAGACAAAGGCTCGTTCGTCCTCGTCACCATGGGCCAGAATACAAAACAACTCTGTTCTCCCCATGTCACCGGTCCGAAGACAAAGGCTCATGCGTCCTCGACTTCATGGGCGAGACTCAGTAAAAAGGAAATCCTTTTTACGAGGTCAAGTGAGGAATAATTCCTCTAATTGAAAATACAATGAACTCCAATTTTGTTTTATCCTAATGCCCCTATCCTTTGCGTGATTTAATTGAAATACCCCAAACATAAGTATGCTAAGTAAACATCAAATTATGATGTAGTAAGGCTAGAATATGCCTTAGAAAGATTGGTAGACAATTTAAACCAAGGAAAACACAAGAAAGTGCCTTAAGTGCAATTTGGGCAAAAACGTGCTCTAAGCTTGGAGTGACTTTGATTAGCACCCAAATACCATTATAAGACTTTAGTAATATGCTAATGGACATTTTAAATCAATTAGCAAAGAAAACCAAGCTCAAAAACAAGCTTAAACACAAAATGTGCTTTAAGACTCCTTAAAGCACCTTTTTGAGAAATTGTCTTAGAATTGAGTTTTGAGTGGCTAAATGCCCATGATTACATCTTAATCAACATGTGTACTAATTAGTATCACATTAGGAAGTCTAAATCAATGGGAAATCAAAAATTTCACAAATATGTGCACTAGTTTATGAATAGTGCCAAATAGTGCCAAATTAAGCTTAAGTCAACATATGTCAATTGGTTGGTCAACAAAGACCATGTTAGCCTTATCTAATGAGGGGGCCGGTTTCTAAGTGATGAGTCATTAAAGACTTCATCAAATTAAGAAAGAAAAAGGGAAGGAAAGTAAAAGCAAAGACTATTCACCTTTTATAACAAATATCTTCACTTAAGTTACCTTTCTTCTTCTCTCTCTTCATTTCTCCTTCCTTCCACGATTTCTTCTTCTCCTCTCCTGCTCCAAAACCGAGAGAGAGCTCCATTCATGGCTCCTCACCTTCATTCACTTGCCAAGTGCAACTCCAAGCTCCAAATCCAAAACAAATTGCATATTTGTCTTAGTTAAGTCAAGGCCCTCCTTTCTATCTTTTAAAATCCCTCAAAGCTCCATTTTGGTGCCAAGAAGAAACTCCATTGATGGAGGAAAATCAAGTTTGAAGAGCCCATTTGGTTCTCCATTCATTCAAGGTAAGGAAAATGTAAGAAAAACCATGTTTCAATCATTCTTTCCACATGGCCGAAAATTACTACTCATGGGGCCTTGGTTTTATGACTTGTTCTAGCTTGATTTATTCACCAAGGACTAGTGGAGGTCCTATTTCATTCAATGCCCAAGTCTACCTTGAGACTTCAAAGGTAATCATCCACTTTTATACCTTAGAACACATTTTTAACCTAGGTTTTCGTTCCTTAAGGTTAGTGTATTGTTTAGCACTCATGTGAGTCATTGAATATTCATTATAACATTGGCAAAGGAAATTTAATGGGTGGCCGAGATTCATTCAAGAAGAAGGTCTAAGGAGGAAGTTAAGATAAGCTTGGAAAAACAAGGTAAATTACTTACCTAATGGTGGTTTAAGGTTTAAGGAATGAGTATTAGATGGGTACCAATGTAGCCTAGGGCTTACATTGGGCAATGGGTTGTATAACCTAGGAAAAAGAGTTTAAACAAGCTTGTGAACTTGTGACTATGGAGCCAATGGGAATGAGTTAGTAATATAAGTTTAAGAGGGATTTTAAGAGCATTAAAACTATTATGAGATTGATGGGTGTATTTGCAGGTTGAAAGCTTATATATGTGGGAAATTCAGTGTTTAAGTTTAAGTCATTTAAGGGCCTAAGAGCCATGTCATTTAAGAGCCTTAGTGCTATGCAATTTAAGATTATTGCACTATATTGAGTTTGTTGTGAATGAGTTGATTTGGGTGAGAAAATAAGATGAGAAAGGACTTGGTGTGTGTGAGATTAATGTGTGAGAAAAACAATGCATTTGGGCATGAGAATATACTAGAGGAGCTATGGCAAAATTTGAGTAGAAAACTAAGTGTTTAGGTGGTGGTGGTGAGTTGATATGACCTAGGATTCACTAGGAGTCATTAAAAGGAACTAGAGTGGAAATGAGTTAATTAAGGAGTTCTTGAGGCTTAGAATGGCCTAGAGTTGTCTAGGAGGAATTAGAGGTTAGGTGGGTGTATTAAACACACCAAAATCATGTGATGAGGAATGCTAAGACTTGAGCAAAGATTTGGATGGAAAGGTGTATAATGCTTTAAGGTGATTTAGGTATGAACTAGAGAATAAAACAATGAGGAGTTTGGATAGCTTGTGTAAGTGTGATGATGTTAGTAGTGGACTAATGAGGTTTAGTTTAGATTGTAATGAGTGGACTTAGGTGATAGAAGAGAAAGGTGTGGGAGAACGTTGTCAAATGTCAAGGAAAATGACTAGGAATGTAAAAGAGTGTATGATCATGAGAATGGTGAGTGAGTGAGTAAAAGGAGATGGAAATGTCTAAGGAGGGTGTTTCATGGTCAAGGTAAATGAAGAACAATGGCAAGGTGTTAAGGTAATGGAAAGAAATGTATAAGTAAGCTCAAGAGTTTAGGAGTGATGAGTAATAAATGAAAAGAAGAGAAGTTGTGCATGGACATGCAAGATGACCTTGGAGGGTTTAACAAAGCAAAGATGGAATGTAATGATGTTAAGGAGGAGTTATATGGGTTAAAAAGAAACACTTTGGTTGGTTGAAGTTTTAGACAAAATGTGCATGTTGGAAATATAAGGAAATAATTAACAAGTGTTTGGAATTTCTTGCAAGAAATGAGTAAAAGGTTGGAATGATCATTGGAGGTTATTTTAATGAGTTTGGAGGATGATTAAAGGTGGGTTTAAGGGTCTAAATGATGTTAGAACACATTAGAAGGCTTTAAGAGAAGTTTGGTGAAGATTAAATAATTTTCGGACATGTTCTGGTGGCGTCCGACCCAGTGAAGGGTTCTATAATGGTCCGACCCATTTGGTTGGGTCGGACATGGGTCGGACAGGAGAGTTTTAAAAGACAGAAAATTTCTGTAATGGTCTGACCCAGTTGGTTGGGTCGGACGTGGGTCAGACAAAGTAGAACTTTACAATCCGAGAGTTGCTGGAATGGTCCGACCCAGTTGGTTGGGTCGGACGACCCTTAAGACTTAAAAAAAAAAGAAAACCCTAAGAGAGTTTAGTGGTATTAATGGTACCCCATTAAGAGGGCAATGATGGTTAGAGGTATAAAGACCTAAGGGATTAAGTTAAGTATAAACTTAAAAGTTTAAGGTTAAGTTTGTAAGATTAAGTTGTAAAACTTAAGAGGTGTTAGGTGGGGATCATTAAGGGTTAAGTAAGTTAAGTAAGTTGAATTAAGTTAAGTGATTAACAACCTAAAACTGAATGAATGTTTTAGGACTTGGGAATTTGGACTCCGGAAGAGAGTAAGCAACCGAACGACCAACGGTGAACGGTACAGTTCTTCTTGTGACCTGCTTGCTAACGAGGTGTCCCTCGGCTTGTGTGCTATTTGCCTTTGTGTGCTCACTAAACAAGATAAAGCATGCAACCAGAATATTATGAATATTGTACTGTTGTGTGATGTTTGAGAACTAACACAACATACCGTGAGAACTTATTAACCAACGTTTAGTAAGGAATTGAGTGAGACTAAGGAACGAACCCTAATATGAGTTTGATCTAAACCGAAAGAGGTTAACCAATAAACATGGTCTTGAGACTACTACTAATTGGAACTTGAGTGAGGAAACCCAGGACTGACTCCGGTCATGCATGCTAAGGAAAGGGGGTCAGTATCTATAGCAGATTCGACTTCCGCTTAAGGACTTGTCTTCGGACTTGTAGCCTAGGGCCGGTTGCCGGCTCAGCTACGCTGGACTCCCATCTAGGGTAGGTGGCATTAAGATGGTGAGGTGGGATCACCTAAATCCTAGGTTTGAAATTAAGCTACAACCATTCCCCTCCAGGAACGGTTTGTATACTGAGAATAAGTTAAGGTTAAGATTAAGGTAAGGTTAAGATAAGTTGCAACCATTCCTCTTTAAAGGATGGTTTGTATTATTAAGACTAAGATAAGCTACATCCACTCCTTATTAAAGGATGGTTGTTTCTAAGACTAAGATAAGACTAAGATTGAGGTGAGATAAGGATGGACTAAGATTAAGAGGAAATATAATTTAAGGAGTTAGATAATTAACTCTCTGATTAAGGGAACGCATTTAAGTCGTTCGTTATGTTTGAACTTTGATTGTTCATATTTGGTTTGTTGTTTACTGCACCTTCTATTATGGTGTGCATCTAATCAACCTCCATGCTATCGACAATTAGTCGTCGTAGCCACGTTAGCTTGGGGGCCATGAGAGGATCGTACCAGCATTCGTGCTGACCCCCTTTGGGGGCTGTTTTTACTACACAGGTGAACATCAGGAGGCGGCCGTCGCGAGAGTAAGAAAGGGGATACAAGTGTTACGGGTTAAGCGTGGCCTACGAGTTGTGCATGTACACTCGTATGGCAAGTGAGCTAGTAAGATGTATAGGATGTGAGGGGATTGTAAGAAGGATATGTATTTGGTTAAGGTTGTTATGTACTAATGTTCGGTATATTCTGTAGTCAGACCGTGGCAAGGTCCTAGAGTGTAAAGAATTCCGCTGTGACATGTTTATATGTATGCTGTTAAGTTGCGAGACCACATTTGGATTGAGTTGGGGTGTTACATTAATTGTGACCACTGATAGGGAGTTTCAGGAATCATCCAACCCTGATGTGATCAGCATCAGTGTTGAACTATCCTTCCACCCCAATTTGTGTTCGGTTTCCCTTGATCCCTAGAAAATCAAGTTCCACCTCCCACGTCATTTTCAAATATCAAATAATTCACTCATTCCAATTTTTTATCTTCTTAGTCTTTCTAACCATAATCAATACATCTCCAATCTGTGGACTCAGTCCATCGATCATTTCCAATTCATCTCTTAGTAATTACCTCAGGACTCTCATTCCTACTAAGTTCTATATCAGTCTCATACCAACTCTCACCATCTTATACCTCGTAGCATAACTATTTCCTACCACATACTCGTATCGAATAATATCTCACAGTGTTATCTTATTCTTATCTCACACATACTTTCATATCGACTCATATCTCATATATTCCTTAAGTCTCCTTAATCCTCTTCACTAATTCTCTTAACTTGTACTCACACCAGAGTTAACAAGATAGGTACTTAATATGTACGGTATTCGCATCTTCTATGCGCAATAACCATAATTTATCTCAAAATGTTTATGTAAAACATATTCTCAAATTCTTTTTGTTCTATGCAAACTGTAGTTTACGTACTTAGTATATAAACCTACGCTAAGCGGTTATCGCTCTACCCCCCTTAAAATGGATTACGCCCACGTAATCAACATTATATCATCCTTGAACATAGGTTCAAGATGTCTAATTTTCACCAAGCATTATAGCTTCCATGTCATCTATGTCACTTATAACTCAATCAGAGGGTCATAACTATGTTAATGGCTTAGTCTCTGTATCGAGAATTCTTAATGGTACTTATACCATTTCTTAACTTAATTTGGTCTAACCTCAAAGGTACTGATCTGCTAGCATCCGCTGCGCGACTCTGATAACCTTAGGCTTAGTTTTCCTTTCTTATCCTTTATAGTACCGTATATCCTTCTGCCACCTTACAGTTTTGGAATATAGGTCTTTCAGTGGACACGTGTTAGCTTTATATACACACGACCCTAATGAGTTATAACTCATCTATCCATTCTCCCTGAAGATCTAACGTTCACATTCTTAGTGTTCTCTCAAGTGTTCAAATCGTTCTTTCCATCAGACCTTGGTCTGAGGATGATTCTTAATCTGAATCTACTATTTAGTGCTTATTGCGCTTTACAGCTTTAATCCCTTACGTCTTAAGACATGTCCAATGTCTGTACTTAACAATCTGTGCTCTTCGCACTTCATAGTCCTTAATTATTTGTTCTCTGATTCCTTTGTGTTGTTGGTTCAACTGAATTCCTTCTCTTCTACTGTTTGTGGTAGTAGCTGCTCTTGTCTGATCCTGCGTCGTTGACTGTGGTACGGAGTCGACTACTTCCCGTGTTCCTTACACCACTCGTTTACATGCATGGGGTACCTTACTGGTACATTACTACTTACCCGACTAACTCATAAATCAGCCTGTCAGGCCTGTAAGCCCCTGTGGGGTGCTGTCGTCCCACATCTCATTTTAGTAAACTCGTAGTGTCCGTCACACGTTTAGCTATTGCTAATTATGAAGTATTTTGGTGTCGATCTCGTCTTTCATCGTTCTATAATAACACTTATTGTTCTTCTTAAACTTAATCAAGGAAAATCCATCACTGTGTTCTTGGGTACGGTATGCTCTAGCTCCTTTCT
Source organism: Limonium bicolor (assembly GCA_023374045.1). Lineage (NCBI taxonomy): Eukaryota > Viridiplantae > Streptophyta > Magnoliopsida > Caryophyllales > Plumbaginaceae > Limonium > Limonium bicolor. The sequence continues at coordinate 20,762,595 of CM041780.1, forward strand.
GTACTCTGTACTGGCTCGATCCCTTAGTAACTGAGGTCTCTTTCCATAGAGCCTCTTATCTTGTTTCTCATGTACGTTCTATCATGTTTCCTATGAAATCTTACCTCACACAATCTAGACTACTGGAGTCAATGCACAGTTCGTCTATCATCTTATTTCCCTACTTATGTCGGTCTTAGTTCATAAATCTAATTGCCTGAATGTCAATATTTGACGGCTTATACATAATGGTCGCTTTACTGCGCACCATAACTTAATCCCCTTATATACATATTGTCCTTAGGACCTCTGCTACCGTGGTAATTGGCCTTTACCATGTTGCCCATTGATGGTGCAACTACTTACTCATTTATTCTAACATCTTATCTTATACCAATCCCTTCTTCGTGTAGACACACTGGGGGTTTCTCTAATTTCGGTATTTGGCGGTTGCCGTACCGTGCTGTAATTTTTGTTATCTCTTAACACGAAGGTGTTTCCATCCCTTATGACATCATTTACCATGTAATTTAACCAGTTACTGAAGAAGTTATCCATTGAATCACAAACTCTTCTGAGTATTGGTCACTTGACGTGCCATAATGTGCACTCACAATGTTTATCTCTGACGATTACTGATTCTTAAATCCTGGGTGTTGGATGAGGTCTGCCTATGCAACCTCCTTTATTTCTCATGTATATTGGTATGTCTAAGGTAATCTCAAGGTTTACGGTTTCCATTTCTAATAAAAGTGTATTCCATCTCTAATAAGTGAAAGCCCTTTGTGAGGGGTTTATTCCCACTCGTGGCCTCACAACAAGGAGAGGTATCCCCACCCTAGAAGGCATGGTTCGTTCTCCGCCCCTGCCAAGGTACTATCTCATTATTCTCATTGTTGCCCTTTCCTGGAAATTCTTCCACAATTAACTTACAGGTTTGGTAACCGTTCACATCTACGAATTGTAATTCCTTCATGGCTTAAACAAGCTCACGTATAACTTACTGCGCCTCGGCTCTGATGTGAATAACATCCTTGGCTCGTAGGCTCTTAGTGCTTAATTTCTCAGTTCATTGCTTGTACTCTTACTCATCTGTAAGTTATCCTCTTAAGTTTATGGTTCTTTGAACACTATCCACCGTTAGGTTACGTGTTAAACGTATTATCGGGTTTCATTGTAAGTTGCTGCATCCTGCTTCCTGCTGTGGGAGTTTGCTCAGGTGATCTGGCGTTAACTAGTGTCTGTGATAATTCTATTGTTTTCATATTCTTGCGCCTTTTAACATTTACGGATCCGTTTGTATTAGGCATCTGCCTTACGGTGTCTGAGTAGGATATTTATCCTTTCATCTTATGTTTCCATCTCAATGCTTCGTTCAACTTCCGTTGACTATGCCACCCATTGATGATTAATCGTACTTGGGTGTTAATGAGATAGGCAAACAATACTAACTGTCATTCATCAGTTTGTTTGGCTCGACTATGCCCGCTCTGTGGGGGTAGTCCTCTGAGCTTTCCCTAGTCAGGATTCGTATGTCTCTAATCCTTAGTAGGTTATAACCTAAGTTCACTTCCTCTGTCCCTGTTTCCGGGATTTACCAACATTTTCAATGAAGAATGTTTGTTACTGGTATTCTTAATGGTCATCTCGGGAGTTTTATCCCGCTCCTTTTGGAAGAGTCTTAATGGTATCTTGTAATTCATTCCTTGTATGTTATTGCTTTCATAATGGTTTGCTCGGATCTCTGAGCGATCTCTTAGATTTTTCCCTTCAAAGTTTGGGATCGGTGTTCTTACCGTTTCGTGTTCCGTCCAAGTTCAGCTCCTTGCTGACTGGTGCATCGTCTTATTTTATCATGGTCAGGCCGTCAGGCCCTTCAAAGGTCTCATCCGCTCGTTCTTATGGATTTACAGTCCGGCATTAAAATGTACCACAACTGTAGCGTTCTTCTATCTCGTCATGATGGCTTTCCGTATAACTTAGCCGTGGTGGCACTAGTGCAGAAAATGTTTTTTACCACGGTTATTTTGCCTATATACCACGGTTAGAAACCGTGGTTTTTACTCGCGTGGTATATCGGGAAATTGACATAAACCACGGTTTAAAACCGTCGTTTAAAAGGCAGATTATAAACCACGGTTCTGATCAAACCGTCGTTTAAAACCTATTTTGTCGCATGGTTCAGACGACTTTATACCACGGTTTGTACGGAAACCGTGGTATATAACATGTTTTATACGACGGTTATTGCAATAACCGTGGTATAATGTCGCCTTTATACGACGGTTTTTCGGTAAACCGTGGTTTATACTCGTCATCCAGAGAGTTTTAAACCACGGTTTTGGATGAACCGTGGTATTTTTTTTTTTTTAGCCTCTACCACATATGTTTTCCAACACACCCAATTTACAATCGTATATACAACCTGTACAGGGCATCCAACTGGTATTGCCCTTTGATAACCAACCACACTATATGACCATATATAAACCAAGTTGCCACTTTGAATAGCAACATTGAAAATGAATTGCAAACAAAACTTTCAAACATAAGAGACGTTGAACTTTACAAAGTTTGAGAGTCTACCTTCAGCACAAACAAAAGTGTAAGTCTAACTACACTAGGATAAGATCTAAGTAACACTCAAGTAATTTTTACACCAAAACTGCGATAGATGATCTCTTACAAAGTCCAGATCCCCTTTGGAATACGTGCTCCCTGCTTGTGTGAAAAAAGAAACGATCTGTCCATAAAAAGAAACTGATCATCATTAGTACACAATTTTATTTCAAATGCAATAACTTTAACTAAAACTTTGATTGGTATGGTTTACCTTGTCATCATCAGCTAGCGTGTCAATATTTTGTACAATCTCGAACATGTAACGCATCACATAATAGCCACAGCTTCGTGAATCAGGCTGCTGAGGACACTGTCATCACACCATCCATGGATTACCAACTTTAGATAGATCAAGAAATTAAACGTTTAACTTTAATACAAAAATGCATAAATTAAATGATTACTTACACGTATGTAATGGAAGTCCAAGATGGAGAATGGTTTCTTCGCATCACTCAAACCAAGCTTATGACCCCTGCATAAATACAGCATTTTAAAATGAAGCCATTTATTGTCAATAATCTAGGACAAGCTTAAAATAAATACAGAATGCATTAAAATTTTTGAATACTCACTCCTTCAAATATTTCTCTACAACTATCTCTCGAAGGTCATCAGGGCCGCCCAATGGGTCTAGTATCAACAAGCATGAGGTGTCGATACACAACACCATCAACATCCAATGATTGCTGCAACAGATAAAACAAAGAATGTTTTGTAGAACAATATTTTTAATTATCACAATTAGGAAGCGAAAAATTCCAGTTATTGTGTACTTACATCTGATGATATGGGATCAGCAAATATTTGCTTCTTCTTCGCACCGCAGCACAAAATCCCTGCCTCACGTGCTATGCACATCCTTGCGCATCCAATGCGGCCTGACTTGCTGACATCAATTGTGGGCACAAGAAAGAGATGGAATATAATCTCTTGTTCGATATCAGCCTAGTAGTCAAACACCTAAACAACATTTTTTCATAAGATATGTTAAATAGCTTAAAAAAATGAAAGATAATGTAATAATTTGAAAGATACTTACACACAATAGGCCTGAATCACAGAGATGTTAAGGAGGTCTCCCATCAAAAATTCTCTTAGATCGCTCACGGTAATCATCAGATCTCTGGGCTCGGGGGAGTGGAAAACATGCTTAGACACTTTCATGTTGAAATTGGTGACAGACTGCGGCTGTAACACCCCAACATACAACAACATACTTAACATTAAACTGCAGCGGAAAATACACATCATCACATAACTTAACTCATCGGTGTTACACGCCGTTAACCACCCACGTGGCTAACAAGGCTAACATTTACACAACTGTATCGGTCTGATGGACTAGATTCCCGGGCAACTATACAATACCGTCTCCTTTATTACTACCAACATTCTTTATACAAATACCTTTCAACTGTACCGAGTATTTACAACTAATGCCGAGAACAATTTCGGTCTTACTACACCTACAGGTTACAAGTGATTACATTGATTACCCGTACGCAACAACTACCCCTCCTACTCTCGAACGGCTCCAGCTCCTTGTACCTGAAATAGAAAAGGAAAGAAAGGGTGGCCCCCCAGGGGCTCAGCACCTTTGCTGGTATGGTAATCCCGCAGCCCACATGCTACCGGGCCACGCACAACTATTTGTCGTCTTAGCATGCAGTTGATTACATTTAAACCAAGCATGTGAAACATTAACTCACGACACGATACATTTCACCCCAATGGGCTTAACAAAATTAGCTCATCCATACTTAACCAATCACTCTTTGAGTTCTTCCACCCTAAAGTATTTCTCCTCTAACGGAGCTATTTCCTCAATAGACGACACTTACCCACAATCGGGTTTCCACAAACGTCCCTTTTACATACTAGGAATCATATCCATGATCCTCATATTTCACTTCTAAGCGACATATAACATCACATCACAATAACCTTGCAACATACAAATAACACATACATAACAGGTACGGATCTCTTAGGAACCGGCCCAACATAGTTAATACACTGGTGAGCCTAGAGAATGATATCACCCCATGTTAAGCTCGTTATAACCAAACTCATTACCGCCCTCATAGTCGGACGAGTAACTTACCTAAAGATGGATCGGATTTAGTGACCCGAACTCACCACACAAACACATATTCCCCCTAAACCGATCATAAGTCAGAATAGCTAAGCTTTGGGATAAGCTAATGGGAGATCATAACCCGTGAGGGAAACAACCATAACAGAGAGAAGGGTAAAGCTAAAAAGGATACCCACTCCCAAACAACGCGCGACCGGCCAAACCGGATTCCTCACTACTGTTAGTACATACTTACTTTTAGTTATTAGTTAGAACCCCACTACGGAGTCTATCGTACCTACACAACATACAGTATTACTTTTGGGTTAAGCATACAAGGGAGATCCCTACATTCACATATACATATCACACAATTAACACACACATAGCCGTGGTTAGTACGTCCCATGGTTCGGGTCGTTCAATCCGAATACCAAACTCTCATGTGATCCTAGACTCAGTTAGCTAAGGTTTAACACTTTCGAGGTTAAATGGCATCGGAACAGGTGCGCCACATATATGAATTACTATAAACTCATTACATGTTTATCTTACAAGGTGGCAAACACACAGAAAAACACATTGGCATACAAGCCGGTGTAATCCGGTAGGACACAGGTTGCAAGAAAACCATACCTGTCACCGGAGTCCACCTTATCATGTCCATTTATGTTCCTCGAGCAATTCTCGAACAACTGACAACATAACATGTACTTTTATTAACATCGGGGTAACATGTTTGTTTAAAGTCTAATGCTCATAACTTACCCTCGTTAACTAGTTAAACAACTTGACATTTTTAACTTGTTTTACTTTCACATTTTATTACAACTTTCCACCCACTTGGTTGTCTTTATCACATCCAACATGTCCTTAACATCCTTACAACATCATTACTTATCAATCCCCATCTTTACACACCATTTCTATACCTTAAACAACATTTTTTTGAGTGGTCCGGGACTTGGTCCTTACCTTAAGTCCCGGATCAACACTTACAGAGACCCACGGTTTATTTTGGTAGGGTGGTCCGGGACTTGGTCCCTAACTTAGGTCCCGGACCTATACTTAACCATTCTCTCGGTTTCTTTTAATGGGGTGGTCCGGGACTTCATACAGGTCCTAAGTCCCGGACCATTCTAGGCAAAAATCTCTCGGTTAATTTAAAGAGGTTGGTCCGGGTCCTTGTACAAGACCCAAGTCCCGGACCTAAAACAATGTAAAACTCACGGGGTAATTTAGGGGTTGGTCCGGGTCCTTGTATAAGGCCTAAGTCCCGGACCTAAAACCAAATGAAACTCTCGGCCTATTTTGCACTCATGGTCCGGGACATGACCCATGACCTAGGTCCCGGACCCAACCTACAGAATTACGTACTGCATTTTTCAAGTCCTGCTGCGTAAGTTCTTTACACCCACCATATGTATAAACTTCCCAGTACACTCTTATACTCAAAAGTTCACCAAATATACACCACATAACAACATAGTGCACAATTTAAATTGCTTAGCACTTAGGCTCTTAAAATGCATAAATCTTAAACACTGAATTTCCCACAATATATTTGCCTTTCACCTGCAAATACACACAGCAACACATATGTCCTTTACTAGTCTCTTTGAGAACATTTTCTAAGTCACTTACCATTGGCTCTTTAGGTAGTTTCAGTAGACAACGTACGTTCATTTTCCAAAGGAATTTTAAGCTATTTTGATTAACATAAAACATGGAGGAAACACCATTTTTCTTTGAGTTTCCTTACCTTGAAGCAAAGGAGAACAATAATATATGAAAAGATGAACTCAAACTCCTTCCATGGAGATTCCTCTTGGCACCAAAATGGAGCTCTTGAAGATTTGAACGGACTAAGTCGAAGAGCTTGATGAAACTAAGAGATCGGTGGTCTTAGTTTTCGATTTGGATAAGTGAGCTAGGAGTTACATGGATTTGAAGGTGTATGCTGGTGGTGTGCTGGTTCAGTCGTAAAAGAGAGCAAGGAGGAAGAAGAGATACGTGAGATTGAGAGAAATGAAGAGAATGAGAAGAACTCACTGATTGCAATAGCCTTTAGTAGATAATAATTGTTTACTAAAAGCAAATAGTAACTTAGCTTTATTACTTATTTACTTGTTTGCTTATTAATTGATAAGGGTGTGACTCACCTCTATAAAAACCGTCCCCCATCTATTATAAGGGGTTACCCAGTCTTAATTGTTCAATTAAATTACATATGTTGACATATGTTACAAACTAGCTTATTTTAGTTACTATTCACTATAACAAAACCCATGGAAGTGAAATATTAATTTCTTTTTATTTTAAACTTCCAAATGTGATACTAAATAGTACACATATTAATTAAAGAGTATTGATGGTCATTTAGCCATTCAAAACTCATTTACAAGACAGTTCCTCAAAAACGTGCTTTAAAGCTCCTTAAAGCTCATTTCGTGTTTTAACTTGTTTTTCAAGCTTGGTTTTCTTTGGTAATTGATTTAATATATTCATTAATATATATATATAAGGTCTTGGTAAGTTTATTAAGCCTTAACCAAGGTTATCCCAAGCTTAGAGCATATTTCGCCCTTTATTGCCTTTTAGGCAATTAATTGTATTTACTATTTATTAAATTGTTTACTAATGTTTCTAAGACTCTATTTAGTCTTAATAATTTATTATTTAATGTTTAAAAACTTATTAAGGTTTGGGGTATCTCAGCGGCTTCGTCATGAAAAAGTCATACAGCATTTTTTGATGGGAGGTCAACATCTTCAGATACTTGGGTGTCAGAATGGGGGATCTCCTAGGAGTCATATCGAAAGGTTTGACCACTTCCTTTCTCACACTCTGACTCTCCTCATTTGATTTCACAACTTCCTTCCCCTTATCCACTTTCCTCTTCTTAACCGGTTTTAATTCCTTATCAATCTAATAGTATACAAAATTTAAATAATAAACATATCAGTCAACAGTCAAGTTAAAAACTAAACAGTAAACATGTAATTAAATAGTTTACCTTGTCACTACTGACATCAATGAGAGAATATGGCCATGGAACAACTGAAGATTTTGCTTGAACTATTTTACTCCACTGATTCCACTCCAACGGAAGGGGAGAGTCCTCATGACCTTTCACAATATCGTCTACCATCACACGAGCGTGGAGAGGTGGGATGGGCTTGAAATGTACTACAGTGTTCGGTCCGGTCTGTAAAACCCGACCGAATGTAACATGAACAGTCCCACAATCCAACACTTGAAACAAATGACATGATTTAGCCACCTACATCAACTCACAACAGTAAGCAAGCTAATAAAATTATATTGTTTTAAAAGTAATGTTAAAATAGCTAAGGAGGAAAAAAGAACAAACCGAAAGGTTTTGATAAGGAAATGTGTCTCTAGTAGGAGAAGAAGGTGCAGGATGATCGACCATCGGCGTATCCGCCGTCGTGGAAGGAGCAGACGTCGGTGTAGGATCATCGACAGTATCCGCCGTCGTGGTAGGAACAACGTCGGTGTAGCAGTAGGTGCCGGTGTAGGAGACGCGGCCACTATCGATGTATCCGCCGTCGCAGTAGGAGCAGACACCGGTGTAGGAGTAGGTGTCGGTGTAGGAGAATGCACCTGGCCCAATACTAAAGCCTCAAGTCTTCGCAGGCGCTCCTCGTAGGCTTGACGCTCCTCAGCGTGACGTCTGAGCTCCTCAGCGTGACGTCTTTCCGACTCCGCCAACCGGTCGTGCACCCGTTCATCCACCATTCTCTCTATTTCAGCCTGCGGTACTCTCGATCGAGACGTAGAAAACACGTCTTTTTGGCGAACTTCCCCTCCAAGCCCCCGCACTCGCCCTGGATGATCCTTTTGCCCAAGGGCCTTATTCAGTGGATCATCCTGAGACGGAGGGGCCGGGACCATCTCCCATCGATCAGTAGATCCAGACTATTTTAAATTACAAAAATATTAGAAATGAAGTTACTAATTAGTAAACAACAACTTTTAAAAATATATACTTACAATCTTTGAAGCCAACTCAGCAGTCTCGCTCTGCGGGAACACATAGACTCCCTCTTCATTTTTCTTCATGCGACCCAGCATAAATGTCTGCACCCTACCTGCATCGTCAACAGTATCAACAACTGACTGAGTGCCGTCTTCATTCGTTTTCGTCAGTAAGCCCTCGCTCTTCCACTTCTCCAACCGCCCCGTATATCCAGCTCGCCCCATGTAGTGCTTATATACATTCTTCGCCCGGTTACGTCTCGCTTGTTCTTGACGTAACTGTTACAAAATTTGTATATTTGTAAGTTATACATAATAAAAAAATATTTGTTAAATTTTATTCCTTAAATAATTAAGTCAAAATAATTGTAAAAGTACCTTAAACTCTTCAGTCTGGCGATGGTCGTAGAATATCTTCCAGTCACATAAAATCTTTTTTCTACTAGTGTAGCACTTGCTACGGCAAGTGCGCCATGCAGAATGGGCTACCGGCACTGTGTGCGTCGGTAGTGGTACTTCCTTCTAATCTCCTTGCAACTGGTAGTCCTCGGGATTCCCTCGATGTTCTCTTATTTTGGATAACTGGCCATCCGGCAGTTTCCTGGTTGTTTTGACAAAACTATCACTTATCAGGGCGTTCCTCATTCTGAGGGAACCCCTTGTTATTCCTTATGTCTTAATCCTCGCTCCCGTTTCCACACATTAGTCATGGCTACTAAGTAATGATTCTTCTTCAGTCACTACATCGTAGTCCTATTCCGGTATATAGTTGTACACGTTCTTATTGTCGCTTGCGCTATGTCGGCCAGGTTTTATAACCTTCTCATTGTATGGGGTTTGGAGTTCCCGTTTCTACTGGCCCTTCCTGTAATCTTAACTCTCAAGATTTTTTTTCTCACAGTCATGCTCATTTGGACCACTGTCTGGTATTCATGTCGCTTATCTTTTCTTATCCATTACACTCGTAGTGCTTTTCCTAATATATGTGTTGCGGTGTAACTCGACTGCGTAGCATGTCGACCCATGTTGTCGGTAATTTCCGTTCTCTTATTGGTAGAATTCCATTGGTAGCGCCTGCTTCACTGTTGCGCTCCAGTTAAAACGTTCGAGTTCTCATAAACTGTTGTACAACAAGATACTTTTCGTATTGCTTATTGTTAGCTAACTACCAGATCGGGTTTTTCCCGAGTAAGAGCTTCTCTCTGGCGTTGGCTCAATGTTTTCAAGGTTAGGGATGTGGAGGGCGGGTTTAGGTACTATGGATATCCAGTAAACACCGGGAAGTCCTAACTAACGCACCTCACACTCTATCTCTCAACCCTTAACCCATAACTCAAACTCAACCTCAGTATTCTCCTAAGTTCGGTAATTCCTGTCATCAGAGCGTAACTACGCTCTGATACCACTTTTTGTAACACCCCAACTCAATCCAATCGTGGTTATCACAACTTAACAACTTATATACAGATGTCACAGCGGAATTCAATACACTCCAGGACCTTGCCACGGTCTAACTGACAGAATATACCGAACATTAGTACTTACAAGCCTTAACCAAATACATATCATTCTTGCAATCCCCTCACATCCTATACAACTTACTAACTCAAGATACCGTACGAGTGTACACGCACAACTCGTAGGTTACACTTAAACATAAACGTATCTACCCCATCTTACTCTCAGGACGATCGCCTTCTGCCATTCACCTGCGTAATAAAAACAGCCCCCAAAGGGGGTCAGCAAAATTGCTGGTACGATCCTCTCATGGCCCCCAAGCTAACGTGGCTACGACGAATAATTGTCGATAGCAGGGAGGTTGATTAGATGCACAACATAATAGAAAGTGCAATAAATAACAAGCCAAATATGAACAATCAAAGTTCAGACACAATGAACGACTTAAATGCGTTCCCTTAATTAGTGAGTCAATTATTTAACTCCTAAAATTATGTCTCCACTTATTCTTAGTCCAACCTTATCTTACCTCAAATTTAGTCTTAGAAAACAAACCATTCTTTAAATATAAATGGATGTAGCTTATCTCAGTCTCAGTATATAAACCACTCTTTAAATAGAAATGGTAGTATCTTATCTCAAACCTTATCTTAATCTTAGAATACAAACCATTCATTAAATAGAAATGATTGTATCTTATCTCAATGTTTATTTTTGTCGGGTCAAAAGCAACCCTAGCCAATGAGCTATTAACTCCATTGGTTGAATAAACAACTCATCTTAAAATTTAGGATTTAGGTGATCCTACCGCACCATCTTAATGCCTTCTACCTTGGACTGGATGTCCAATGTAGCTGAGCCGGCAATCGGCCCTAGGCAACAAGTCCGAAGACAAGTCCTTAAGCGGAAGTCGGATCTGCTGTAGATACTAACCCCCTTTCCTTAACATGCATGACCGGAGTCAGTCCCGGATTCCTCACTCCCCCCAAGTACCAGTTAGTAGAAGTCTCAAGACAATGTTTGTTGGTTAAACCTCTTTCGGTTATTAACAAACTATTATTAGGGAGTGTTCCTTAATCTCACTCAATTCCTTACTAAACGTTAGTTAGTAAGTTTCCACGGTAAGTTGTGTTAGTTTTCAAACATCACACACCAATACAATAAACATAATGTTCTGGTTGAATGCATTATCTTGTTTAGCCGGCACATATAAACAGATAGCACACAAGCCGAGGGACACCTCATTAGCAAGCAGGTCACAAGAAAGACTGTACCGTTCACCGTTGGTCGTTCGGTTGCTTACTCTCCTCCGGAGTCCACGTTCTCAAATCCTAAAACATCCATTCTACCCTCCAAATGGTCTTTTGTCTTTCCTTTGACGTTTAGTAGTGCCGCAGTTACACTTTCACCAATGTTTTCCTCCACGTGTATAGCATCAATGCAATGTCTCACCTCTAATTGTTGTCTATATTCAAGTTCCCAAAATATTGATTTTTTCTTCTAGATGCTCTTTTCAGTGGCTTTAATTGGTGGACTGAAGTTGTTCACAACATTCTTCAACTGATTGTAAGTCTCAGCAACAGATAGTGGTGGTCGTGCGACTGCATGATCCGTTTTTCCATCAAACTCTTTTGTCATCTTACGGTATTTGTGACCTTTCAGGAGGAATTTCCGATGGCCCATGTACACATTTTTTCCACTGTGTTTTAACCGTATACTGCAAGTTCTATCTCCACATATAGGGCACACTAGAGCTCCTTTAATTGTGTATCCCGAGAGGTTGCCGTATGCAGGGAAATCATTGATTGTACAAAACAACATAGCCTGGAGCGTGAAGTTTTCCATACCGTATGAATCATACACTGTCACACCTTCATTCCACAACAGTTGTAAATCATCAATAAGTGGTTGCAAAAACACATCAATTTTGTTTCCCGGTTGTTTTGGACCCGATATCAACAGAGAGAGGAGAATATGTCTGGGTTTCATACACAGCCATGACGGCAGATTGTATATTGTCAATAAAACAGGCCAAGTACTGTGTATACTGCTCAAAGTGCCATAAGGGTTCATCCCATTAGTGCATAAACCAAGTCTTAAGTTCCTTGGGTCTGTACCGAATTGAGGGTATATTCTATCAATTTTTCTCCATTGTGGTGAATCGGCAGGATGTCTCAATTTACCATCATCCTTTCTATGGGTAGCATGCCATTGGAGGTTCTCATCATCTTTCTGAACTGCAAACAAACGTCTGAATCGGGGAATTATCGGTAGATACCACAACACCTTCGCAGGAGAACCCACTTTAGTGCTTATGTGGTTTCTCTCACCCTTTTTTACATAACGTGATTCCCCACATTCAGAGCAATGGTCATCCAACTCATTCTCCTTCCAGTACAACATACACCCATTTGGACAAGCATGTATTTTTTTATATTCCTTACCCATCAGACACATTAACTTCTTTGCTTCATAAGTTGTTGTGGGTATGACATTGTCCTTTGGTAGTACATCCTTCAGCAGTTGTAAAAGATCTGTAAAACTGACATCGCTCCATCCGTGTCTCACCTTCAGATTGAATAGTTTTAGGACAACGCTCAATTTGTTTTGCTTTTGCGTATCACATCCATTGTACAACGGTTCCTTGGATGCTTGCATCAGATTTTCGAATGTTTTGGGTTTGTTGGAAAAATGTTGTTCAACATCTTCCATCATTGCATTAAGGTCCTCCTCATCTGATCACTAACTAGTGAATCATCTTGAGTATCCCTAAAATAGTGTGAAACATCCATTTCTGATTGTTCTGCAATGACGTTATCAGCACATTCAAACACTTGTACTGAATGTTGACCATGCAGTATTTTTATGGCTTCCTAATCTTCTGTAAACCCTATGTGAATCAGATGATCCTTAATCTTGTCCACTCCTCGGTATTTGAAGACGTTCTTGCAATCGACACAAGGACATCGAATATATCCCTTATCCCTTGGTTTAAGATTGTCAACAAGGACTTTGCAATATTTATTGACCCCTTCTAGGTACTTGATGTCCAATCTGTCACTGTACATCACTGAGCGCTCCATCTTCTTTTTCAACACACACCAGATGCCGTGAACTCGTTCCATTGATCTCCTCTTTTTTTATTTACAGATTTAACAACCTAAACCTATCCAATCACCTTCGATCTCACCTAGGAACAAGTTAATAATGTACAGTAGTTCAGTGATAATTTCGGCAGCATTACCCAACAGTTCTCCTAGTGTAGATAATATATATATATATATATATAATAAATCATTCAATCACATATATACATGTACACTAGATGAACACTAGGGTAATGCTGCCGAAATTATCACTGAACTGTATATATTAACTCTTGTAAACTGCTTAATACTATCTATTCTCATTCAGCATCTCCTAGATGGTGAGATCAAAATGTCATTGGACAGTCCTAACAGGGACTATCTAAGACATACCTCTATCAGGTAAATCTCAGACAAGTAATTCTATGTTTGAATTGATTTTCCATTGTTTAATAGAAAAACAAAAATAAATTGAAACGTTTTAAAAATACCAACTTGATGGGTACTGGATGGTCAGCTAGCGCAGACAACACAGAAGAAGGAGAAGTAGGCAAATGCTCTTGCGCGCAGTATATATAACACCTATTCAATGAAATTAGAATAAGATTTTAATTTTATAAAAACATGAATAATTGAACATATTCTAACAAACGAATATAGCTGAAACAAACCATGGTCTACTAACCTGATGAGTAGTGATGATCTACTCACAAAGAGGATGGAAGGGAGATAGTTCAATTGTACGTAGTAACACCTAGCCGAATTAATTAGAATAAAGTTAAATTCTGGAAAAATTAATTTTGGCATACAAATCAACTTTCAAGATGTTAGTTAGTTGGCAAAAAAAAAAGAAATTTTTAGCAACTAGCTAGGTTACTACCATGGGTTCTGATCAGGCAAGTCGGTGATAGAGGTTGACGGGGCAATAGTTAAGGCAGCAACCGGACTCATCGGAAATATTCAAGACTGCGGCATCAATCAAGAAAAGATAAGTTAATCTTAAAAGTTATTAAAACAATCAACATTGAGATTGTGCAAAAGATGAAAAAAATTGAAACTGTGAGTAATTATGAAGAAGGATAAATTCAATGAAATTAGAATCAGGTTAAATTCTGGAAAAAATTTGGCATGACCTTTACGTTTTTTTAGATACTCCACACTTTTTTAAGGCAAAAGCAACACAATAGTAGCATCAGATCAAGGTTCAAGTGATTCTCAACAAAACGCACTAACATTTTAAGCATCATCAGACAGGGTACTGTTAGATTTTTTTAATATTTCAAATAAAAAACATGACTAAACAAATAAGCAAACAAATATTTGTCAAAAAAAGCATCGTGTTGAAACATTTTTAAATACTAACCTGATGAGCAGTGATGGTCAACTCACGACATAGGATGGGAGGGAGACAGCTGAATGAGTTCCAAGTGTAATCACACCTATCCAATGAAATTAGAATAAGGTTAATTCCTGAATATTGAGCGATGGTCTGCTTAATTGCTTTACAGAGAGTAGGGTGAGTATATATATACTCTGTATCCGAGTACAGGGGATAGTAAATGTAAGGAATATTATAATATAATATGTGATACATTTTGTTCCTTTTTTTGAAAGAAGTGTTACATTCTATTCCTAATAAAGCTTCGACTACTAAATAAATCTTTAAATCCTTATAATTCCCAAATAAATTAAACTATAATGAGCTTCAATTAAATGCCGGTTTTGTCTAGGTTTTAGGCTTTCAGTAGTTCCCTATTTTCACGTATAAATCCACAGATTTATCTTTGCAAGAGGGATTCCACATATGTATCTCTATTGAAGAGCAAAAAGAAGAAGAGAATGAAGAGCAGTGCATATTATGTATGTTCCTCGTTTCCAGTTTGCAACATTACTACGAGCTTCACAATGTCTAACAAAAACATCATCAAGAACCAATGAAATACCCCAAACCTTGATATGTTGTTTAAACATTAAACTATGGTATTTAAAGGCTAAAAAGTGCCTTAGAAACATCAGTGAACAATTTAAACCATAGTAAAACACAATAAAGCACTAACACACAGCTTGAGCAAAAACATGCTCTAAGCTTGGAGTGAGCTTGGTTAGGACCCAAAAACCTACCAAGACTAAATAATATTCAATTACTATTTAATAAGGCTAATTAAGTCCTTAGGTAACCTTGGTAGACGATTAAACCAAACAAAACACAAATAAATACCTTAAAGTCAATATGGGCAAAAAGGTGCTCTAAGCTTGGGATAAATTTGTATAAGACCTAAAGGTGATATCTACACCTTAATTATGTGTTAATGAACATATTAAATCAATTACTAAAGAAAACAAAGCTTGAAAACAAGTTAAAACACAAAATGTGCTTTAAGGAGTCTTAAAGCACATTTTTGAAAAATTCTCTTGAAAATGGGTTTTGAATGGCTAAATGCCCATCATTACTATCTAATTAATATGTGTACTACTTAGTATCACATTAGGAAGTCTAAATCAATGGGAAATCAAAATTTCACAAATATGTGCCTTAATTTGTGAATAGTGCTCAATAGTGCTAGTTTAAGTTATAGTCAACATAAGTCAATTATTTGGTCAACAAAGACCATAATATCTCTAATATACAAGGGGGGACGGTTTTCTATGTGGTGAGTCACCACCATTTACTAGCTAGTTAAAAGAAAGAAGGAAAAGTAAGTAAAAAGTAGAAATTACCTTTATAACATAAATATCTCCAAATGGCTACCTCTCTCCTCATTCTCTTCTTTATCCTTTGTTCCCACCGTCACCTACATCCTCCATTCTCAATCTCGTTCTTCTACAGCACCATTCATATCCCATCTCATTTTACTTGTAACTTATGATTCCATGCTCCGAATTTAATTCCGAGACTACCGTTGTCTTAGTTAGAGTAAGCTCTTCATTCCTATCTTTTCAAATCTTCAAGAACTCCATTTTGGTGCCATGAATATTCACCATTGAAGGAGCTTGAGCTCATATTTTCATGCCTTGTCATTCTCCTTTGCTTCAAGGTGAGGAAACCAAATAAAATCAATGTTTCCACTTGTTTTTGTGTGTGACCGAGAATCACCTAGTAATGGTGTTTTCTCTTGTCTTTGTGTAGCTTCGTTTCAAACTTCAAAGGGCTAGGTGGAGTCCTATCTTGATACTTATTCAAGTTCTCTTACAAATTCCAAAGGTAATCATCAAATTTTAGTGTTTTAAGACACTTATGTAAACCTAGGGTTTAATCATGAGTTTGGGTATTAAATTAATGCTCATTACCCTTATATGTGTATTGGTTAGAAGGTTGACAAGTGATAAAAGCTCCTTGCCGATTTTCAATCAGAAAAACAAGAGAAAACAAGTAAGAAAGCTTGGAAAACAAGAGGTAAATGACCTCTCTTAATGTGGTTTTATGTACTAGGGAATTGAGCTATATTTGCTTAATAATTAACCTAAAGAGCCAATGGGAAATGAGATAGAAAACTATCCACATGGTTGACTAAAAGGACATGGGAGCATTGTTGTGTATTTGCAGGTTGAAGGCATATTATGTGGGAATTCAGTGTTTAAGGTTTATGCAATTTAAGGGCCTAAGTGCCAAGCAATTTAAGTTTGTGCACTATATTGTGATGTAGTGTTGTCTAAAGGTTTAGTTGTGTGTAAAGAACATCTCTTGTGAAGATGGATATCTTTGGTGGTTGAAGGATGAAAAACAATATGTTTGTGTGTAAGGAATGTGTATTAAGAGATTTAGTGTTCTTGGTCGCATAATGGTGGAAAAACTATGTGTTTTGGTGTAAGGTGATATAAGAGAAGCTATGGCGAAAATTTAGTTGATAAACAAAGGAAGTATAATACCTTGTGAAGGATTAAGTATGAACTTGTGGGAAAGACTTGAGGAGTTTGTGTAAAGGAAGTGATGAGGATGCAAAATGATGCTTAGGAGTGGCTATCATATTAAGAAGAAACACCTTGGTTAGTCTAAGTGGTAGGTATGCATTACCACCTAGAAATCCAAAGGAAAAATGATGTAAGTGTTAGGAATTTTTGTAAGAAATTGACTAACAAGTTTGGTGATGATTAAGGAAGGTTTGGTGCATGTTTTAAGGTGTTTAAACATGTGGGAAACATGTGGAAAGATGTGGAATAAGTGGGAAAAGATTGGGGGTGAATATGGAGTTCAAAATGAGGAGAAAAACACTTTTTAAAATGGGGTCTGCTGTGGACCGCCCCTAGGGACTGCCCCTGTGGGAGGTCCAGCGCAGGAGAAGTAGTTTCTGTTTTGGACCGCCCCTGGGACCTCCCCAGAGGGCGGTCCAGACCAGAAGAAAAAAAAAATCTGTTTAAGGCTTCTAATGATGGGGATTGGATGGTGATGGTTTTAGTTTTAGATGATGTTTAGGCCTTGTTTGGTGACATGTAAAGGCCTTAAATGTGTAAACAAGTGTTAGGAGGTTTGGCGAGTAAATGAGTGAGTGTTTAAGGGCTTTAGAAGTAAGCTTGTACATGCATTTGGAGGATGTTATGTGAAGGTTTAAGTGTGCTAAATGATGTTAAAGCATACTAGGATATGTAAGGTGAAGTTTGGAGTCAAATGAGCATTTTTAAACAAGGGTCTGGAGCAGACCGACCTTGGGGACCGGACTTGCAAGGTCGGTCGGCTTGAATTTTGTATACGGAATATGTCTCTGGAATAGACCGACCTTGTGGACCGGACTTGCAAGGTCGGTCGGGGTAGAATTTTTAAACGGTAAAAGTGTTGGAATGGACCGACTTTGGGACCGGACTTGGCAAGGTCGGTCGAGGTGTAAATTTTCAAACCTGGATGTCACTGGAATGGACCGACCTTGGGTAAGGTCGGTCAGTAAGGTCGGTCGACCTAAAACTTGTAAAAAAAAACAAACAAAGTGTGGCCTAGGTAGTTAGCCCTAGGGGGGGTATAATAGAGGTAATCAAGGGTTAGTTTACGCATAAAACATGTCATATAATCATGAAAAATGCTTAGTAAACCGGAAGATAAATAAGGTAATTAACCGACGTTATTAATCATGTTTAGGAACTACGTTTGGCGGGACTCGAACGCAGCAGGGACCGAGGTATGGTTTTCTTGCAACCTGTGTCCTACCGGATTACACCAGCTTGTATGCCAATGTGTTTTTCTGTATGTTTACCACGTTGTAAGATAAAACATGTAATGAGTTTATAGTAATTCATTTATGTGGCGTGTTCAATTCCGATACCGTTTAACCTCGAAAGTGTTATACCTTAGCTAACCAAATCTAGGATCATAAGAGAGCGGTATCCGGATTTAACGACCCAAACCATGGGAACGTTCTAACCACGGCTATGCGTGAGTTAACTGTGTGATGTTTGTGCGTGAATGTATGGACCTCCCTTGTGTGTTTAATCCAGTTGTAATACTGTATGGTGTATAGATGTGATAGGTCCCACAATGGAGCCCTTAACTATGTTTATTATATATTATGGGGGGGTGAGGAATCCGGTCATTGGTCGCGTTGTTTGGGAGTGGGTATCCTTCTTAGCTTACCCCCTCTCTATTGGTTGTTTCCTCCACGGTTACGATCTCCCATTAGCTTACTCCAAAGCTTAGCTATTCCGACTTATGATCGTTTAGGGGGAACATGTGTTTGTGTGGTGTGTTCGGGGCATATATCCGAACCATCTTAACTTAAGTTACTCGTCCGACTATTAGGACGGTAATGAGTGTTGGATAACGAGTTTATCATGAGGGTGCCATCATTCTCTAGGCTCACAAGTGAATTAACTATGTTTGGGTCGGTTCCTAAGAGAACCGTTTCCCGTTATGTTTTGTGTTAGTTGTACTGCAATTCCCATTGCGATGTTATGTTATGCGACGTTGAAACGTGAAAAGTGTTGTTATGTGGTGTATGTGGATCATGGATATGAATCCCAGTTTATAAAGAGACGTTTATGGATAACCCGATTATTGGGTAAGTGTCGTCTATTAAGGAAGTAGCTCCACTAGAGGAAACCCTCTAGGTTAATGAACACAATGAGTGACTTATCAAGTAAGATGTGGTTATCTGTTTGTTGAGCCATTGTGGTGGAATGTTTGGTGTTGTGTTTATAGTTTACTTGCATGATTCAAACATAATCAACCACATGCTAAGATGACAATTAGTTGTGTGTGGCCTGGTAGCATGCGGGCTGCGGGATTACCATACCAGCAAAGGTGCTGAGCCCCTGGGGGGCCACCCTTTCTTCTTTTCCTATTTCAGGTACAAGGAGCTGGAAGTCGTTCGAGAGTAGGACGAGGTAGTATTTTACATGGGTAGTCATTTAAGTTGTGTATGTACATTAGGTGTAGTAAGACCGAAATTGTTATCGGCATTAGTTGGTAAAAACTCGGTACAGTTGGAATGTATATGTATAATGGTTGTTGTTAATGGAAAGGGATAGTCCCGTGTAGCTACTCGGGAATCTAGTCCATCAGACCGATACAATGTATATGTATTAGCCTTGTTAGCCACGTGGGTGGCTAACGGCGTGTAACACCATTGAATTAAGTAATGTGTTGAGTTAAGCTTTCCGCTGCAGTTTGATGTTAAGTGTACGGTTATAGTTGGGGTGTTACAAAAGTGGTATCAGAGCGAAGTATCGCTCTGATGACTGAATTACCGAGCTTAGGAAGTACCGAGTTATGATTTTAGTACTTTGGGTTAAGGGTTGAGTGATAGCGTGAGAGATACGCTAGTTAGGAATTACCAGTGAATACTGAAAACCTACTATATCCTTCCCGCCCTCCACAATCCCTGTTTTATAACTTGGGAAAGAATGCCAGAGAGATGGAAGTCCTCTCTTACTCGGGAATACCCGATCTGGCTGTTATTAAGTACCACTGTGAGTACGGAGAACCTGTCATACGGTAGATCCCGAAAAGTGGGAATCCCGGAGACGGTTTCCCTCTGAACAATGTTAACCGCATTTAATAGCGAAGAATGAAGAATCTTGTGTATAGAAGAATGGAAGTTCTGGCAACCTGGGTCGACATGCCGAGCAGTCAAGGACAACCAGCTTGCAATGCAATAACCGTGCAACAGGCAACAAGTGAAGTAATGGAACCCGAGACGCGTGCCTACGGGACCGTGATTATTAAATAATGTCGCCAACGGTATACCAACCGACTAATGAACTACAACGTAGTACCCAAACAAGAGACAGATCTCAGTAACCACGACAAATGCGTGGAATGGGCTACGAAGAGGATACAATACTAAGTAAAAGGGGACTCCAAGAATGGGGAACACCCCAGTTAATGATTATCATGTGAAGACAGTGATAAGTCACCCAGAGGAATTATTATCAAGACTATAAGATCAAGTAAGGGCCAACAAGGCCATTGATGACAGTGGGTAAAGGACAATACCACAACTGGTATGTGTTGAACCGATAGCCAGTTAGCATGGCACACTTGCCATGGCTAGTGCTGCTATAACAGGGCTGTTCGAGAAGTTTAACAAATACGAAGTACTTAGTAAAGTACCATGAAGTTAAGTGGGATCATCATAACCGTGGAAGGGCTTGATAGCCTAACCTCTGAAATTGGAAGTACACCAGTCAGCAAGAAGCTAGACTTGGTTAAGGCAAGAAGACGTTGTGAAACCATGAAAATTTTTCTTTCAAACTCAGATTTATTTCAAACTCTTTTCTTTCAAAACCAGATTTTCTTTCAAACCTATACTCATTTTTAACCTTCTTTTAAAACCAAACAAGTAAACTAAAGGGTAGTTGACAAGGATACAACAGTGGATAAACCTTCCCTTGATTAAGTTTGGGAAGCAGGGAATGCATATTATCACAGGACGATATAAGGGAGTTGACGACAGAATACTTCACCTAGGCGTGTGACGGACACTACGAGTGTACCAACTGAAATGTGAGACGACCGCACTCCGATAGGAGCATGTGGGCCTGGCAGACCTACTTATGGGTTAGTCGGGTAAGTAATGTGTCAGTATGGTATATGGTACCCCACATATGTATACAAGTAGAGTCCGGAACACGGGAGGTAGTCGACTCCGTACTACGGTCAACAGTATAAGTCAATCAAGAGCTAAGGATTACCAAGAATGGTTAAAGTAAAGGAACCCAGCTAAGTTAAAGAGACTAGAGGAATTAGTGAATTCATTTCAAGGAAATGTTTAAGAGTCAGGCAATACGAAGTGCACTGACTGTTACGTAAAGACATCGCATATGTCTTAAGGATCCTCTGGGATAAACATGATAGCTGGAACGGTGACCCAGCCTATACGTGGCAAGGCAGATGCCTAATTTGGGCACGTTAATGTGCAATAAACGGGATGAAACTCCCAGAATGATCACCTAGACTACCGGGGAGTATCGACTGTCACAGAAAAGGATAGTAAACCCAGCTAAATGTACCCATAAGTGCAAACCGGATATAATGGCATACCTTGGCAACACCCAGGAGCAATCCTTGAGGGGTGTTTGAATCAACAATTGTTGATTGAAACAATGTGACAGAAACGCAAGAGTTGAAACAATTACTCGGATTAAACACTGAAGGTAACCCACTTAACAGTAGGATCCTAAGTTGCCAAAGAGACAACTTGGAAGGAATCGTGACAGTAAGGCTTATAAGCCACAAATAACATGTGTTATGTAAACTTGATCGATTGCAGAAGAATATGTTATACAAGTAAATAGAGCGGAGAACGAACCACTGTCTTAAGAGTGGGGATACCTCTCGATATTGTAAACCGTGCAAGCGGTAGTAATGTGAACCAGGTTCAAGAAATATATTAAGGATTGACTATGTTATTATTGTGGGCTGAATAACGCCGGCTTGTAACTCGAGTGAGCAACGCTCAAGGAGCATTCTGTAGTCATCCAAACGGATGATGTAAGTATATGTGTGAAAACTAATATGACAGTGAATACCATGTAAGTTAGTGTTATGCAAGAAGAAAGAACACGGTGCGCAGAAAGCGACCATTGTACAAGTATTGTTAAATGATAATATGGCAACTAAGCACAGTTATGAGTTAGGCTCAGTGGAGATACAGCGCTAAGTAATAGCAATGAACTAGGCAGTAAGCCAGTAGCCAGTATTACGAGATAAGAATCACAGTGAAACATAGTGTGAATTCCATTGCGAATCGCATAAGAGATTTTCTGTCAAGGGTTTACGCCTCTGCACTCTGTATGACTGAGTGTTTTGGTATTGCACTTGCGCAGTAATGATCGAGTGGGATAGCTAGGACTTGGGAAATGTTAATGTTGGTGGAAGTAGAAAGAGACTTATAACGCTATAATGACCGATGCATAGGAAATGCAGGGTCGTACCAAGGATAGAATACATGTACAAAACCAAATGTGGAGGCATGATTAAGAATAAGTGACTACAGTAGCGCTAAATACCAAATATCAGTATGGAATATACCTCAAGTGTGGGAAATAACCGAGAGAGCACTACACATTGGGTAGTAGCTCAACCTCAACCGACAGTAAGTCGGAAGGAATCAAGTCAATCATTGTGAAATACGTAGCAGTTTACGTAGTAAGTTATTAGAGAAGTGGATGGAAAATTTTGTAACTCACCAAGTTCGCTCACGGTAAGAGATACCACGCGTTAGTTGAGAAACCATTATTACCAAGATAAAGGTGATAAATGGGAGATGTACAATACAGTAAGAAGAACGAACGGGGCAAGCTAAGCTCTAAAGTTAACAGAGTTGTGCAGCAGAGGCCAGTGAACCCATGCTTCAGATACCATTGTGCATAGTGAATACGAATAAATGGCTAATTATTAATGCCTAGAAGCCTAACAAGCCAAAACCGAAACCAGTTATGAGTTAAATAAACTCTAATGAGAATTCTTGGTCTAGGGACTAAGCCGCCAATATGGTTAAGATCCTCTAACCAGAACACATTGTATAACAGACCGCGTGGAAGTTAAAATACTTCACGACGGCCGAACATTTTAAGCCAATGTTTAATGATTGATTACGTGGGCGTAATCCCTTTTAAGGGGGGTAGAGCGTAAAACCGCTTAGTGTGTTTTACCGTACAAGTGTACGTGAACTATGTTGTGCATTGCACGAAATAATTTGTTTGGATGATGGTGCGTGCGTTATATAAACATACGCATTCATTCATGGTTTAATTGTGGTAATTGCGCACAGGAGATGCGAATAGCATTGTGATAAGTGTGTTTATTTTGTTAATTGTTGTGTGAGAGTACGGGTGTTAGGGAGCAGAGAAACTCCGGGGAACTAAAACCCCAACAGTATGTGTTCGTATAATACTAAATGTAATACCGTGTATTGTATTTTGATAAAAGTATGTAAATATACAGTATTGTGAGTTATGAAGGGGTATGAAACCTATATAGAACCTAGTAAGAATTAAATTCCCTAGGTAACTTGACTAAAAGTGAATGGAAATAACTGATAGACGAAGTTCTATCCCTTGGAGATGTTATGATCATGATTAGAATGATTAAAAAGATAGAAAATTGGAAATGAGTGATTTACTTGATGCTTGAAATTGAAGTGGGAGGTGAAACTTGATTTTCATGAGATCAAGGGAAGCCGAACACAAATTGGGGTGGAAGGATAGTTCAACACTGGTGCTGATCACATCAGGGTTGGATGATTCTTGAAGCTCCCTGTAAGTGGTCACAAATAACCACTCTAAGAAGATGCAAAGAGTATAAATTGGACTTGGAGTTGTGTTGCATTTTCAAAAGGATTTTCAATTGGTATTTCCAAAATAGTCGATTAATATTTTGAATAAAGGATTCTCTTATACTTAACCTAGTAAAGAATATTTTTGTAGTACTTGCTCACGA
This sequence comes from Limonium bicolor, assembly GCA_023374045.1. Classification (NCBI taxonomy): domain Eukaryota; kingdom Viridiplantae; phylum Streptophyta; class Magnoliopsida; order Caryophyllales; family Plumbaginaceae; genus Limonium; species Limonium bicolor. Next base: position 20,786,686 of record CM041780.1, read on the forward strand.
GCCGAGGACGTATGAGCCTTTGTCTTCGGACCGGTGACATGAGAAGTATATATGTTAAAAATTAAGTGATTGTTTTGATCTCCCAAAGGAACGGGGACCAGAAGGTGTCCATCGCGACCGGGTTCTGCGGGATCACAGTGTATATAAAAAGGTATTTTTGGTTGATATACATGCTAAGACATGTTGCGTGGTATGTGTAATAAATATTATTTCTGACCTTGAGTCCTAATGTGGTTGAGTTACGAAAATTTTTATGTTACCTAGACCTATGAGTCTAAATGTTGTTATGTTACCCAGACCTAAGAGTCTGAGGGTTGTTATGTAAGTGTAAATGTTGTTAAGACACCCGCACCGTTGAGTCCGAGGTTATCATGTAAGCATGTTATCTTATGTTATGTATGGATGTGGATATGTTGCCCGGACCGTTAAGTCCGAGGTTGTGATGTAAAGTATGTTAGTTATGGAAGTTTTATTTTGCAAGTAATTCCCGTATTCTAGTCTAATGATGTATGGGAAATGTGAACTTCGAGGACGAAGTTCTTTTAAGGGGGGTAGATTGAAATACCCCAAACCTTGATATGTTGTTTAAACATTAAACTATGGTATTTAAAGGCTAAAAAGTGCCTTAGAAACATCAGTGAACAATTTAAACCATAGTAAAACACAATAAAGCACTAAGACACAGCTTGAGCAAAAACATGCTCTAAGCTTGGAGTGAGCTTGGTTAGGACCCAAAGAACCTACCAAGACTAAATAATATTCAATTATGATTTAATAAGTCTAATTAAGTCCTTAGGTAACCTTGGTAGACGATTAAACCAAACAAAACACAAATAAATAACTTAAAGTCAATATGGGCAAAAAGGTGCTCTAAGCTTGGGATAAATTTGTATAAGACCTAAAGGTCATATCTATACCTTAAATATGTGTTAATGAACATATTAAATCAATTACTAAAGAAAACCAAGCTTGAAAACAAGTTAAAACACAAAATGTGCTTTAAGGAGTCTTAAAGCACATTTTTGAAAAATTGTCTTGAAAATGGGTTTTGAATGGCTAAATGTCCATCATTACTCTTTAATTAATATGTGTACTACTTAGTATCACATTAGGAAGTTTAAATCAATGGGAAATTGTTGGAGAAATATGTGACTACTTCTACCACTTAGGCAATGTACCTAATCGTTTTGCGGAATAGTGGAATTGTGGGGTGTCGAACTCTTGGGGACCTTGCTGTGGTTTAACTGATAGTGTAAATTAACTGAGAATTCTAATTAGACTGTAGAATAGAAACTCATCATTTTTTAGGAAGGTTGTGGTTTAACACTTAATGTAAATAAAAACAGTAAAAGAACAATTAATAAGAACAGAATAATAATAGCGGTTTATAAAACTCTTTTGTTTTTAAGAAGCACCCTGGGTTGTTCTGCTCACCTATTTTATACAATTATATTACTATAAACTTCTACCACTTTAACAATAAACTTAGGAATCTTAATTAGTTTATTGACTGTTCCCTGTCTAATAAACCCTGATTAATTTAAACAACAAGCGCAATCCCTTGTTCAAGTTATTAATAAATTAATCGCATTATTAACAATTCCTATTGGAGACTGGTTAACCTAGAGGCGAAAACTCACTTCTAGTCGTTAACCTGTTTTGACTTCTCTTGTCTAGAATCTTGTCTCAGCACTGCATTTTAACAAGAAACTACAAATATCACTTTAATAATTGGCCTAAAGATTAAAGCGCATTAAGGAGGAGAATCAAAATATTGTTTGAACAGATTATAGTAGAAAATATACGTAACACGATTGTATAAAATAAGCTTGCTTTCCAACCCGGGAGGCTAAAGTTATTACTCACACATAATTATAAAAACAAACAGCGTAAGTACGACAGACATTAAAACTGAATAGATTTCATAGATAATATTTGGACGGAGGTTGGACAGAACAACAGTATGGAAAATGGAATGTTTTTATGGGATGAGATGAAGTGAGGATTTATGTGGAGATTATGTAGATGAGATGTATGATTTTTGGAGAGAAAATGGAGATTTTATGGAGGAAAAATGGTATAAGTTTGGACGTGGAATGAGATATGGATTAATGGAGGGTTGTAGGTGTATTTATAGAGAAATATAGGTAAAAGGGGGAGGTAAGGCGGTGGTGTTAACGTGTGAAGAGATAATGATTTTATCTCTTCACATTGCTGCTGTTGCGCCTTGTACGCTGGCAAGATCGACATGTCCGGACCACCGTCCGGACCAGACTGGTCCGGACATGTCGATTTTCTTCTCGGGTGTGCTGGCGTGTCTTCGTCCGGACCAGGTGATCCGGACACTGGTCCGGACCAAGGGTCTTTTGCCTCTAAAATGTTCGTTTTAGCTCCGATTTGATCCCCGTTTTCGCCTACGCGTTTGTCTCTTCATGTACTTTTCTCTTAGCTTGGTTTTCCTCATGTTTAACCAATAAATTTGTGAGGTAATCAATAAAACATAACTAGAGGAAAAACATACGATAAGTGAGTAATATTATCCTGAAAGTAAGTAAGTACAAAGTAAATTAAACCCTTAAATGTCTATGTATTTCTCACTTATCAAACTCCCCCACACTTATCTTTTGCTTGTCCTCAAGCAAATCTTTCTGACATAATGTTTAAACAAGTTAAACAGACAATAATCAAGTAAGGAGAGCACAGAAAGGTAATTGCCAATCTTTTCAGATTTTAAAAAGGGTACTAATAACATTAAATTTATTAGGTATATTTCTCCATTTCTAAGAATAACTCTGAAGTCCTACAAAAGAAAGAGAAGTAGTACCATGAGAATTCTGCTTTTAACCCTGAGCCAATCCTCCATTTTCTTTCACATTTCCTTGAACGACAAGGGGCATGAAGTAAAATCTTATTCCATTATACCTTTCAATTCCACATACTCATGATCCATAATGAAGAAGTGTTTATCATTTTGGTGCAGAATGCAAAGATACTTCAATTTTGAAGTTCATTTTTCTTTTACCTCAGACTTTTCTCTCCACCCTTGTAGCGGTTTTGGGTCTACTATCCCAGATACTGAGTACCTTAGGTAGCCGGGTGATGAAGCACCCCTAAGAACTTAATAACCGAGTGGACGAGGCCTGTTTAGGATCAGAATATGCCTGTTTGGATCAGAGGAGTACCTTGCCTTGTTCTTTTTCCACCATTTCTTTCCAAATCAAACCCAGGCTCAAAGTCAAAACAAAATTCAAATGATAATTTCCTCAGAATTTTTTTTTTTTGCATTGAGTAAGGAGAAGAGTGTTTTTTTTTGTACCCTTTAAACCTGTTAATACCGGCATTACTCCCTCTATGGCTCCTTCTTTGATTATTAATCTCTTAACAAATTTAAACACAGTGTCGAAAAAGAGACCAACTTAAGAGCAAGCTTTTGATTATTATACCTCCCCCACACTTGAACCAAAGCAATGCCCTCATTGCATAGAAAGAATTAAAATAACAGGGCATGCAAACTACCTCGGTAATGATCAAAAAGCATGGTAATAAGAGATATTTAAATTTAAAGAGCAAGGTATGGATAGTGTACTCCCTAGAGTTATGCAGAATATGTAATATAGCTCCCCTACACTTGAGTTGAGCTGTAAGAATGCGCAAGATGTACCTGAAACAAATATTCTAAACAGCCAGAAGAACTCAAGTCAATTCTCCTCGTTCTCTCTTCTTTCTTTTTATTTCACTCTTTTTTTCATAAAATAAAATACAAAATATAAACACAATACAGATTAAAAAGATAGATAGTAGGGTGCCTCCTACCAAGCTGCCCATCTTTATGGTCTTTGGCTAGACCGTACCTGAGTGATTTAAGGTGTGACTGGTTCTTTGAGAAGAAGCGCAGAAGCTTCTTCATTGTCTAACGTGTTTCCCATATACAATTTTATTCGAGCTCCATTGACTTTAAACAATCCACCCATTATATTGTCCAATTCCACTGCTCCATAAGGAGAGGTAGATATTATTTGAAATGGTCCAGACCAGAAGGATTTTAACTTACCTGTGAAGAACTTAAGTCTGGAGTTATAAAGGAGGACGTGGTCTCCTGCTTTGAATTCTCGCTTGGCAATCATCTTATCGTGCCAACGCTTGGTCTTCTCCTTATAAATCACTGCATTCTCGTATGAGTTGTGCCTCAATTCTTCCAATTCCGTCAACTGGAACTTTCTTCTTTCACCGGCTTGTTGTAGATCGAAGTTCAACACCTTTAGTGCCCAATAAGATTTATGCTCTAACTCCACAGGCAAGTGACATGCCTTCCCAAAAACTAGTTTGTAGGGAGACACGCCAATAGGTGTTTTGAAAGTGGTACGGTATGCCCAGAGCGCATCATCCAATTTAATGGACCAATCCTTTCGAGAAGAGCTCACCGTCTTCTACAGAATCCATTTTAGCTCTCTATTTGTTATCTATGCCTGACCATTCGTTTGAGGATGGTATGGTAGAGCAACCTTATGTCGGACTCCGTATTTCTTCAGGAGAGCATCAAACTGGCGATTGCAGAAGTGAGATCCACCATCGCTGATTATTACTCTAGGAACACCGAATCGAGTGAAAATATGTTTCTTGATGAACTTCATCACAACTTTACCATCATTAGTAGAGCAAGCAAGGGCTTCCGCCCATTTAGAAACATAATCGACTGCTACTAAGATGTATAAATTTCCAAAAGAATTTGGGAAGGGTCCCATAAAATCAATCCCCCAAACATCAAATAATTCGACTTCTAGCATATTGTTCAAGGGTAGTTCATTACGGCGAGAAATGTTACCTTGCCTTTGACACCGATCACAAGAACACAAAGCATGACAGTCTTTGTGAAGGGTGTTCCAATAGAAACCGGATTCAAGTACCTTAGCAGCTGTACGGGTTGCACCGTGATGTCCGCCGGTTTCTCTAGAATGGCAATGGAGAAGGATATTTCTGATCTCCGTTTCTGGGACACATCTCCTTATAATACCATCTGCACAGATTTTGAAAAGAAATGGATCATCCCATAAATAATGTTTGACAATAGAAAAGAACCTTTTTCGCTGCTGATAAGTCATATCAGCTGGGATGATCTTTGTAGCCAGATAATTGGCAATATCGGCAAACCAAGGGTCTCTTGCCGTTTGGATTGTGAATACTGCCTCGTCCGGGAAAAACTCATTGATGGGTCTTCGTCTTCTGGTCCCTCCATCCTTGACAAGTGGTCAGCCACGACATTCTGGATACCTCTCTTATCTCTTATCTCTATGTCGAATTCTTGTAAGAGAAGTATCCATCTTATCAACCTGGGTTTTGCATCTGCTTTGGCAAATAATACTTGAGGAGAATGGTCAGTATGAATATAACCTTACTACCCAATAAATATGGACGGAATTTATCCAAAGCAAAGACGACTGCCAGCAATTCTTTTTCGGTGGTGGCATAATTTTTCTGAGCATCATTTAGAGTACGACTTGCATAATAAATGACTCTCAGGATTTTATCCATTTTTTGGCACAAAACAGCACCCACCGCATAATCACTGGCGTCACACATGATTTCAAAAGGTTGGGACCAGTCGGGTGATACCACAATAGGAGCAGAGACAAGTTTTTCTTTTAACAAATTAAAAGCTGCTAAACATTCATCAGAAAAATGAAATTTAGCATCTTTTGTCAGTAAAGTACAGAGAGGCTTAGAAATCTTGGAAAAGTTTTTAATGAATCTTCTGTAAAAACCAGCATGTCCAAGAAAACTTCGGATACCTCTTACAGTAGTAGGAGGTGGGAGTTTTTCTATTACCTCAATTTTAGCGCGGTCCACCTCAATACCTTTTGAAGACACGTTATGTCCTAGCACGATCCCTTCTCGAACCATGAAGTGACATTTCTCCCAGTTCAGGACTAGATTTGTGTCTTCACACCTGGCCAAAATAAGATCAAGATTCTCCAGGCAAGTGTCAAATGTCAACCAAAGACAGAGAAGTCATCCATAAAGACTTCTATATATTTTTCAATGTAGTCAGAAAAAATAGCCATCATGCACCGTTGAAAAGTAGCTGGTGCATTACATAATCCGAACGGCATTCTTTTATAAGCATATGTTCCATAAGGACAGGTAAAAGTAGTTTTATCCTGATCTTCTGGAGCAATTGGGATCTGAAAGTATCCTGAATAGCCATCTAGAAAACAATAGTAATCTTGACCTGCTAACCTTTCCAGCATTTGGTCAATAAAGGGCAAGGGAAAATGATCCTTATGTGTAGCAGTATTCAATTTTCTGTAGTCTATACAAACTCTCCATCTGGTAGTAGTGCGTTGAGGAATCAACTCACCTTTCTCGTTAGGAACTACAGTTATTCCGCCCTTTTTTGGAACTACCTGCACTGGACTTACCCACTTGCTATCTGAAATTGGATAAATAATGCTAGCGTCAAGTAGTTTTATTACCTCTTTCTTGACCACCTCTTTTAGAACGGGATTGAGACGCCTCTGTGGTTGTGCTAATGCCCTGAAATCATCTTCCATATTAAATTCGATGAGAGCACAGAGATGGGCTTATTCCTTTGATATCCGCTATCGACCAACCGATATCGGTCGTATGTTTGCGTAGCACCCCTAAAAGTTGCTTCTCCTGCACATCCGATAGTTTAGATGAGATAATAACTGGTAAATCAGATGGCTCTTTTAGAAAAACGTATTTTAAATGAGGGGGAAGAGGTTTCATTTCGACTGTAGGTGCTTTTTCGATGGATGGCTTTGGTCTGTCTGTTTCTTTCTACTGGCTCGAATCTTTGTTGGTAGGAACGGAAATATGGCTTATGCTTGTTTAACTCTTCAGCCATGAGAGCAATATCAGGATTTTCGTCATCAGCTTCACAAGATGCCATAAGACATCTTTCTAAGATCGTTTCTTCATCTTTGCTGAGGAACGTCTCCTGTACTAAAGAGTCAATAGTGTCAATAGAAAAACAGATTTGTGTATCAGAAGGACGCTTCATGTTCCGGGTCATGTCAAAAACTACCTGTCATCATGAAGTCTTAAAATATTTTTCCTCCTTCAACATCAATTAAAGTTCTTGCAGTTCTCATAGAAGGTCTACCTAGGATTAGTGGAACATCTTTATCTTCCTCAATGTCAATAACAATGTAATCAGCACGGAAAATTAATTTGCCAACAGAAACCACTAAATCTTCAACTTTTCCTTTAGGGTGGATTATGGAACGATCAGCTAGTTGTAGCTGCACAGGAGTAGGAGAGCATTGACCTATGCCTAATTTCTTGAATATAGATAAAGGCATTAAGTTAATACTTGCGCCTAAATCGCATAACCCGTTACCACAATTTATGTCTTCTATTGCGCAAGGAATGATAGGGAGACCTGGATCTCCCAACTTCGGTGGTAGCTTCTTTAAGAGTACTGCAGAAACTCTTTCGGTTAATTTCACCGTGTCATTTTCCTGTAAAGATCGCCTGTTAGACAAGATATCTTTCATAAATTTTGCATAAATAGGCATTTGTGTTAAGGCATCAGAAAAAGGAATATTAATAGTTAATTTCTTAAAAATGTTAAGAAATTTTCCAAATTGGTCATCCAAATTCTTTTTCTTTAATCTATCAGGAAATGGGATTGGAATATCATATGAAACCGTGACGGTTTAATAGTAAGGGATGCAGGAGACTCCTTCTCCTTGGGAATTGTTACGTCTTCTTTGTCAGATTTTTGTTCATCAGATTTCTTCTCAGCTTCAGGGACATCGGATACCAGCTCTTTTCCGCTTCTAGGGTTATTGCTTTTGCATGCTCCCTGGATTTGGATCAGTCTGGCTAGGGAGTGACCCTGTTGGTCTTTGAGCCAGTGTTGGGAAATCTGACCTATCTGTCTTCTAAATTTTGGTTATGGTAGCCTGATCAGCAACTTTGGCTTCTATCTCAGCAAATTTTGAATTTGTTGCCTGACCTTGTTTAAAAGCTGGTTCATCATGCCTTTCAGTTCGCCCATATCTCCTTGTGAGTTGGTTGGCTGCTCCTGTTGTCGGTTGTACTGTGGTTGTCGGTTTTGGTTGAAACCTTGGTTGCTCGACTGTGGATCATAATTCCTCCATGGTTGTTGATTACTCCTCCAATTGTTTTGGTTGTATGAGTTCGGGTAAGGATTTGGTGGTCTGTTGTTAATCAAACTTACCTCCTCAAGGGTCCTGTTGCAACCTGAACCATCGCATCTGGGTTTCATGAGCTCCTCCACAATTTTCGCAACAGGGAGTTAGATATGGGGAAGTGGCTACTGTTTTCATAGCTTTTTGTTGTGGTTGACTAAGAGTTAGTTTCTCCACAACTTTTGTGAGTGCAGCTAGTTGAGCAGATACATGATCCTGCGGGGGAATACTGTAGATACCGGTTTCTTTCTTGGCTTCACCTCTTCCCTTGTTTTACACCATTGTCTGGTACTGGTGGTCATCTGGTCCAGTAGTTCAACTGCTTCTTCTCCGGTCATTTTCATAAAATTTCCTCCAGACGAGGAACTTAGCAACAATTTGTTAGAATCATTTAAGCCTCTAAAGAATGACAAAACAAGTTCCTGGCTACTCATACCGTGATGTGGGCATAATATCTGTAATTCTTTGAACTATCCCACGAATCATAAAGAGATCACCTGGTTCTTGACAGAAGTTGTGATTTCAGCAATTTTCTCTCTTGTTTTGGACGGGGGATAGTATTTCGCTAGAAATTTGTTTGCTAATTCGGCCCAACTGTGGATGCTGCTAGGTTGTAAACTTCTCAGCCACCTGGAGGCGCCATCTTTCAAGGAATAGGGGAACAATTGCAGACGGATGCGCTCGTTTAGATTTCCTGTTTTGTTAAAAGTGTTACAAAAATCAAGAAATGCAGATATATGGTGTGGAGCATCATCTGAATCTACCCCGCTGTATTGGCCCTGGTGGTAGAGTGTGGTAATAAAACTTGTTTTGAATTGCCAGGCATCCAGTTCAGCCTGTGAGACTTGAGGAAGGACAATAGCAGAAGGCCTCCCTTCAACTGAAGGTTGCTGGTACTCGCAGAGAGTTTGTCGATTTGTCATCTCAGTTTGTTGTTGTCGCCTTCTTTGGTGGAGAAATCTCTCAATCTCAGGTTCAAGATCGTTTTGAGGACTACCTGCAGATCGAGTTTGACGCATATATAGAAATAAAATGCAGTTGGAAAAATGGAAAACAACTAAAGGAAACAAAAGAAATAATTAAAAGGTTTAATAGTAGGGGATGAAGGAGACTCCTTCTCCTTAGGAATTGTTACTTCTTCTTTGTCAGATTGAGGATTTCTTTGTTCGTCAGGTTTCTTCTCAGCTTCAGGGACATCGGATACCAGCTCTTTTCCGCTTCTTAGGGTTATCGCTTTTGCATGCTCCCTTGGATTTGGATCAGTCTGGCTAGGGAGTGACCCTGTTGGTCTTTGAGCTAGTTGTTGTGAAATCTGACCTATCTGTCTTTCTAAATTTTTGGTTATGGTAGCCTGATCAGCAACTTTAGCTTCTATCTCAGCAAATTTTGAATTTGTTGCCTGACCTTGCTTTAAAAGCTGGTTCATCATGCCTTTCAGTTCACCCATATCTCCTTGTGAATTGGTTGGCTGCTCCTGTTGTCGGTTGTACTGCGGTTATCGGTTTTTATTGAAACCTTGGTTGCTCGTCTGTGGATCATAATTCCTCCATGGTTGTTGATAACTCCTCCAATTGTTTTGGTTGTATGAGTTCGGGTAAGGATTTGGTGGTCTGTTGTTAATCAAACTTACCTCCTCAAGGGTCCTGTTGCAACCTGAACCATCGCAATCTGGGGTTTCATGAGCTCCTCCACAGTTTTCGCAACAGGGAGTCAGATATGAGGAAGTGGCTACTGTTTTCACAGCTTTTTGTTGTGGTTGACTAAGAGTTAGTTTCTCCACAACTTTTGTGAGTGCAACTAGTTGAGCAGATACATGATCCTGCGGGGGAATACTGTAGATACCGGTTTCTTTATTGGCTTCACCTCTTCCCTTGTTTTTACACCATTGTCTGGTACTGGCGGTCATCTGGTCCAGTAGTTCAACTGCTTCTTCTCCGGTCATTTTCATAAAATTTTCTCCAGACGAGGAACTTAGCAATAATTTGTTAGAATCATTTAAGCCTCTAATGAATGACAAAACAAGTTCCTGGCTACTCATACCGTGATGTGGGCATAATATCTGTAATTCTTTGAACCTATCCCACGAATCATAAAGAGATTCACCTGGTTCTTGACAGAAGTTTGTGATTTCAGCAATTTTCTCTCTTGTTTTGGACGGGGGATAGTATTTCCCTAGAAATTTGTTTGCTAATTCGGCCCAACTGTGGATGCTGCTAGGTTGTAAACTTCTCAGCCACCTGGAGGCGCCATCTTTCAAGGAATAGGGGAACAATTGCAGACGGATGCGCTCATTTAGATTTCCTGTTTTGTTAAAAGTGTTACAAAAATCAAGAAATGCAGATATATGGTGTGGAGCATCATCTGAATCTAGCCCGCTGTATTGGCCCTGGTGGTAGAGTGTGGTAATAAAACTTGTTTTGAATTGCCAGGCATCCAGTTCAGCCTGTGAGACTTGAGGAAGGACAATAGCAGAAGGCCACCCTTCAACTGAAGGTTGCAGGTACTCGCAGAGAGTTTGTCGATTTGTCATCTCAGTTTGTTGTTGTCGCCTTCTTTGGTGGAGAAATCTCTCAATCTCAGGTTCAAGATCGTTTTGAGGACTACCTGCAGATCGTGTTCGACGCATATATAGAAATAAAATGCAGTTGGAAAAATGGAAAACAGCTAAAGGAAACAAAAGAAATAATTAAAAGGTTTAATAGTAGGGGATGAAGGAGACTCCTTCTCCTTGGGAATTGTTACTTCTTCTTTGTCAGATTGAGGATTTCTTTGTTCGTCAGGTTTCTTCTCAGCTTCAGGGACATCGGATACCAGCTCTTTTCCGCTTCTTAGGGTTATCGCTTTTGCATGCTCCCTTGGATTTGGATCAGTCTGGCTAGGGAGTGACCCTGTTGGTCTTTGAGCTAGTTGTTGTGAAATCTGACCTATCTGTCTTTCTAAATTTTTGGTTATGGTAGCCTGATCAGCAACTTTAGCTTCTATCTCAGCAAATTTTGAATTTGTTGCCTGACCTTGCTTTAAAAGCTGGTTCATCATGCCTTTCAGTTCGCCCATATCTCCTTGTGAATTGGTTGGCTGCTCCTGTTGTCGGTTGTACTGCGGTTGTCGGTTTTGGTTGAAACCTTGGTTGCTCGTCTGTGGATCATAATTCCTCCATGGTTGTTGATTACTCCTCCAATTGTTTTGGTTGTATGAGTTCGGGTAAGGATTTGGTGGTCTGTTGTTAATCAAACTTACCTCCTCAAGGGTCCTGTTGCAACCTGAACCATCGCAATCTGGGGTTTCATGAGCTCCTCCACAGTTTTCGCAACAGGGAGTCAGATATGAGGAAGTGGCTACTGTTTTCACAGCTTTTTGTTGTGGTTGACTAAGAGTTAGTTTCTCCACATCTTTTGTGAGTGCAACTAGTTGAGCAGATACATGATCCTGCGGGGGAATACTGTAGATACCGGTTTCTTTCTTGGCTTCACCTCTTCCCTTGTTTTTACACCATTGTCTGGTACTGGCGGTCATCTGGTCCAGTAGTTCAACTGCTTCTTCTCCGGTCATTTTCATAAAATTTCCTCCAGACGAGGAACTTAGCAATAATTTGTTAGAATCATTTAAGCCTCTAAAGAATGACAAAACAAGTTCCTGGCTACTCATACCGTGATGTGGGCATAATATCTGTAATTCTTTGAACCGATCCCACGAATCATAAAGAGATTCACCTGGTTCTTGACAGAAGTTTGTGATTTCAGCAATTTTCTCTCTTGTTTTGGACGGGGGATAGTATTTCCCTAGAAATTTGTTTGCTAATTCGGCCCAACTGTGGATGCTGCTAGGTTGTAAACTTCTCAGCCACCTGGAGGCGCCATCTTTCAAGGAATAGGGGAACAATTGCAGACGGATGGGCTCGTTTAGATTTCCTGTTTTGTTAAAAGTGTTACGAAAATCAAGAAATGCAGATATATGGTGTGGAGCATCATCTGAATCTAGCCCGCTGTATTGGCCCTGGTGGTAGAGTGCGGTAATAAAACTTGTTTTGAATTGCCAGGCATCTAGTTCAGCCTGTGAGACTTGAGGAAGGACAATAGCAGAAGGCCTCCCTTCAACTGAAGGTTGCTGGTACTCGCAAAGAGTTTGTCGATTTGTCATCTCAGTTTGTTGTTGTCGCCTTCTTTGGTGGAGAAATCTCTCAATCTCAGGTTCAAGATCGTTTTGAGGACTACCTGCAGATCGAGTTCGACGCATATATAGAAATAATATGCAGTTGGAAAAATGGAAAACAGCTAAAGGAAACAAAAGAAATAATTAAAAGGTTAAGATAAACTAAAGAAAATTAAATAACAAAATTAGAAAGAAGCAATTAATAGAACAAAGAACTATTTTTTTATATATTTTTTTTAGAGTAACTAAAGTGAAAATAAAGAAAAAGGAATGAAAATTAAATGCAGTTTCACTACAAACTAAAATAAAATAAAGACAGAATTAAATTACTGGAATTTAATTAACTGAAAATTAAATGACAAGGGAATTAAGTGACAGAAATTTAAAGAACTGAATTTAAATTGCTGGAATTTAACTGACTAAAAATTAAATGACTGAAAATCTAATGTTAGAAATTAGTTTACAGGAAATTTAAATGTTAGTAGTTAGATTGCTGAAATTTAAATGACAGAAATTAAAATGTTAGGAATTAGTGTACTGAAATTTAAAAGTTAGTTTACTAAAAGTAAATGACAGAAATTAACTGACTGGAAATTTAATGTTAGTAGTTAGTATACTGGAAATTATAAGTTAGTTACTAAAATTAAATGACAGAAACTTTAAATGACAGAAATTATAAGTTAGTAATTAGTATACAAAATTTAAATGACAAAATTTAAATGTTAGAATACTGAAATTAAAATGTTAGATTACAAGAATTTAAAAGTTAGGAGTTAATTTACTGAAATTTAAAGGACAATGGAAATTAAATGACTGAAAAATAAATGACAATAAAATAAAGAGCTGAAATTAGATGTCCGAAGTTAGATGTCCGAATTAGATGTACGAAATTAGATGTCTGAAATTAAACAAACAACAAAATAATATAAATTAAAATTAAAGAGCAGCAAAAGCTAAACAGAAAACTCAATAAAATTTAAAACTGTCAGTTTAACGTGCCGGAGGTCCCCGGCAACGGCGCCAAAAACTTGTTGGAGAAATATGTCACTACTTCTACCACTTAGGCAGTGTACCTAATCGTTTTGCAGAAATAGTGGAATTGTGGGGTGTCGAACACTTGGGGACCTTGCTGTGGTTTAACTGATAGTGTAAATTAACTGAGAATTCTAATTAGACTGTTGAATAGAAACTCATCATTTTTTAGGAAGGTTGTGGTTTAACACTTAATGTAAATAAAAACAGTAAAAGAACAATTAATTAGAACAGAATAATAATAGCGGTTTATAAAACTCTTTTGTTTTTAAGAAGCACCCTCGGTTGTTCTGCTCACCTATTTTATCCAATTATATTACTATAAACTTCTACCACTTTAACAATAAACTTAGGAATCTTAATTAGTTTATTGACTGTTCCCTGTCTAATAAACCCTGATTAATTTAAACAACAAGCGCAATCCCTTGTTCAAGTCATTAATAAATTAATCGTATTATTAACAATTCCTATTGGAGACAGGTTAACCTATAGGCGAAAACTCACTTCTAGTCGTTAACCTGTTTTGACTTCTCTTGTCTAGAATCTTGTCTCAGCACTGCATTTTAACAAGAAACTACAAATATCACTTATAATTGGCCTAAAGATTAAAGCGCATTAAGGAGGAGAATCAAAATATTGCTTGAACAGATTATAGTAGAAAATATACGTAACACGATTGTATAAAATAAGCTTGCTTTCCAACCCGGGAGGCTAAAGTTATTACACACACATAATTATAAAAACAAACAGCGTAAGTACGACAGACATTAAAACTGAATAGATTTCACTGATAATATTTGGACGGAGGTTGGACAGAACAACGGTATGGAAAATGGAATGTTTTTATGGGATGAGATGAAGTGAGGATTTATGTGGAGATTATGTAGATGAGATGTATGATTTTTGGAGAGAAAATGGAGATTTTATGGAGGAAAAATGGCATAAGTTTGGAGGTGGAATGAGATATGGATTAATGGAGGGTTGTAGGTGTATTTATAGAGAAATATAGGTAAAAGGGGGAGGTAAGACGGTGGTGTTAACGTGTGAAGAGATAATGATTTTATCTCTTCACACTGCTGCTGTTGCGCCTTGTACGCTGGCAAGATCGACATGTCCGGACCACCGTCCGGACCAGACTGATCCGGACATGTCGATTTTCTTCTTGGGTGTGCTGGCGTGTCTTCGTCCGGACCAGGTGATCCGGACACTGGTCCGGACCAAGGGTCTTTTGCCTCTAAAATGTTCGTTTTAGCTCCGATTTGATCCCCGTTTTCGCCTACGCATTCATCTCTTCGTGTACTTTGCTCTTAGCTTGGTTTTCCTCATGTTTAACCAATAAATTTGTGAGATAATCAATAAAACATAACTAGAGGAAAAACATACGATAAGTGAGTAATATTATCCTGAAAGTAAGTAAGTACAAAGTAAATTAAACCCTTAAATGTCTATGTATTTCTCACTTATCAGAAATCAAAAATTTCACAATTATGTGCCTTAATTTGTGAATAGTGCTCAAATAGTGCTAGTTTAAGTTATAAGTCAACATAAGTCAATTATTTGGTCAACAATGACCATAAATATCTCTAATATACAAGGGGGGACGGTTTTCTATGTGGTGAGTCACCACCATTTACTAGCTAGTTAAAGAAAGAAGGAAAAGTAAGTAAAAGTAGAAATACTTACCTTTATAACATAATATCTCCAAATGGCTACCTCTTTCCTCATTCTCTTCTTTCTCCTTTGTTCCCACCGTCACCTATCTTCATCCTCCCTTCTCAATCTCGTTCTCCTACAGCACCATTCATATCCCATCTCCTTTTACTTGTAACTTATGATTCCATGCTCCGAATTTAATTCCGAGACTACCGTTGTCTTAGTTAGAGTAAGCTCTTCATTCCTATCTTTTCAAATCTTCAAGAACTCCATTTTGGTGCCATGAAGATTCACCATTGAAGGAGCTTGAGCTCATATTTTCATGCCTTGTCATTCTCCTTTGCTTCAAGGTGAGGAAAACCAAAGAAAATCAATGTTTCCACTTGTTTTTGTGTGTGACCGAGAATCACCTAGTAATGGTGTTTTCTCTTGTCTTTGTGTAGCTTCATTTCAAACTTCAAAGGGCTAGGTGGAGTCCTATCTTGATACTTATTCAAGTTCTCTTACAAATTCCAAAGGTAATCATCAAATTTTAGTGTTTTAAGACACTTATGTAAACCTAGGGTTTAATCATGAGTTTGGGTATTAAACTTAATGCTCATTACCCTTATATGTGTATTGGTTAGAAGGTTGACAAGTGATAAAAGCTCCTTGCCGATTTTCAATCAAGAAAAACAAGAGAAAACAAGTGAGAAAACTTGGAAAACAAAGAGGTAAATGACCTCTCTTAATGTGGTTTTATGTACTAGGGAATTGAGCTATATTGCTTAATAATTAACCTAAAGAGCCAATGGGAAATGAGATAGAAAACTATCCACAAGGTGGACTAAAAGGACATGGGAGCATTGTTGTGTGTATTTGCAGGTTGAAGGCATTATTATGTGGGAAATTCAGTGTTTAAGGTTTATGCAATTTAAGGGCCTAAGTGCCAAGCAATTTAAGTTTGTGCACTATATTGTGATGTACTGTTGTCTAAAGGTTTAGTTGTGTGTAAAGAACATCTCTTGTGAAGATGGATATCTTTGGTGGTTAAAGGATGAAAAACAATATGTTTGTGTGTAAGGAATATGTATTAAGAGATTAAGTGTTCTTGGTTGTATAATGGTGGAAACACTATGTGTTTTGGTGTAAGGTGATACAAGAGAAGCTATGGCGAAAATTTAGTTGATAAACAAAGGAAGTATAATACCTTGTGAAGGATTAAGTATGAACTTGTGGGAAAGACTTGAGGAGTTTGTGTAAAGGAAGTGATGAGGATGCAAAATGATGCTTAGGAGTGGTTATCATATTAAGAAGAAACACCTTGGTTAGTCTAAGTGGTAGGTATGCATTACCACCTAGAAATCTAAAGGAAAAATGTTGTAAGTGTTAGGAATTTTTGTAAGAAATTGAGTAACAAGTTTGGTGATGATTAAGGAAGGTTTGGTGCATGTTTTAAGGTGTTTAAACATGTGGGAAACATGTGGAAAGAGTGTGGAATAAGTGGGAAAAGATTGGGGTGAATTTGGAGTTCAAAATGAGGAGAAAAACACTTTTTCAAATGGGGTCTGCTGTGGACCGCCCCTAGGGACCGCCCCTGTGGGGAGGTCCAGCGCAGGAGAAGTAGTTTCTGTTGTGGACCGCCCCTGGGACCTCCCCATAGGGGCGGTCCTGACCAGAGAAGAAAAAAAATGTGTTTAAGGCTTCTAATGATGGGGGATTGGATGGTGATGGTTTTAGATGATGTTTAGGCCTTGTTTGGTGACATGTAAAGGCCTTAAAATGTGTAAACAAGTGTTAGGAGGTTTGGCGAGTAAATGAGTGAGTGTTTAAGGACTTTAGAAGTAAGCTTGTACATGCATTTGGAGGATGTTATGTGAAGGTTTAAGTGTGCTAAATGATGTTAAAGCATACTAGGATATGTAAGGTGAAGTTTGGAGTCAAATGAGCATTTTTAAACAAGGGTCTGGAGTAGACTGACCTTGGGGACCGGACTTGCAAGGTCGGTCGGGCTTGAATTTTGTATACGGAATATGTCTCTAGAATAGACCGACCTTGTGGACCGGACTTGCAAGGTCGGTCGGGGTAGAATTTTTAAACGGTAAAAGTGACTGGAATGGACCGACCTTGGGACCGGACTTGGAAAGGTTGGTCGAGGTGTAAATTTTCAAACATGGATGTCACTGGAATGGACCGACCTTGGGTAAGGTCGGGCGGTAAGGTCGGTCGACCTAAAACTTGTAAAAAAAAAACAAACAAAGTGTGGCCTAGGTAGTTAGCCCAAGGGGGGGTATAATGAAGGTAATCAAGGGTAAGTTTACGCATAAATCATGTCATATAATCATGAAAAATGCTTAGTAAACCGGAAGCTAAATAAGGTAATTAACCGACGTTATTAATCATGTTTAGGAACTACGTTTGGCGGGACTCGAACGCAGCAGGGACCAAGGTATGGTTTTCTTGCAACCTGTGTCCTACCGGATTACACCGGCTTGTATGCCAATGTGTTTTTCTGTATGTTTGCCACGTTGTAAGATAAAACATGTAATGAGTTTATAGTAATTCATTTATGTGGCGTGTTCAATTCCGATACCGTTTAACCTCGAAAGTGTTATACCTTAGCTAACCAAATCTAGGATCACATAAGAGAACGGTATCCGGATTTAACAACCCAAACCATGGGAACGTTCTAACCACGGCTATGCGTGAGTTAATTGTGTGATGTTTGTGTGTGAATGTATGGACCTCCCTTGTGTGTTTAATCCAGTTGTAATACAGTATGGTGTATGGATGTGATAGGTCCCACAGTGGAGCCCTTAACTATGTTTATATATATATTATGGGGGGTGAGGAATCCGGTCATTCCGGTCGCGTGTTGTTTGGGAGTGGGTATCCTTCTTAGCTTTACCCTTCTCTCTGTTATGGTTGTTTCCTCCACGGGTTGCGATCTCCCATTAGCTTACTCCAAAGCTTAGCTATTCTGACTTATGATCGGTTTAGGGGGGACATGTGTTTGTGTGGTGTGTTCGGGGCACTATATCCGAACCATCTTAACTTAAGTTACTCGTCCGACTATTAGGACGGTAATGAGTGTTGGATAACGAGTTTATCATGAGGGTGACATCATTCTCTAGGCTCACAAGTGAATTAACTATGTTTGGGTCGGTTCCTAAGAGAACCGTTCCCGTTATGTTTTTTGTTATTGTTGTACTGCAATTCCCATTGCGATGTTATGTTATGTGCACGTTGAAACGTGAAAAGTGTTGTTATGTGGTGTATGTGGATCATGGATATGAATCCCAGTTTATAAAAGAGACGTTTATGGATAACCCGATTATTGGGTAAGTATCGTCTATTAAGGAAGTAGCTCCACTAGAGGAGAACCCTCTAGGGTTAATGAACACAATGAGTGACTTATCAAGTAAGGATGTGTTATCTGTTTGTTGAGCCCATTTTGGTCGAATGTTTTGTGTTGTGCGTTTATAGTTTACATGCATGATTCAAACATAATCAACTGCATGCTAAGACAACAATTAGTTGTGCGTGGCCCGGTAGCATGCGGGCTGCGGGATTACCATACCAGCAAAGGTGCTGAGCCCCTGGGGGGCCACCCTTTCTTCTTTTCCTATTTCAGGTACAAGGAGCTGGAAGCCGTTCGAGAGTAGGACGGGGTAGTCATTTGTACATGGGTAGTCATTTAAGTTGTGTATGTACAGTAGGTGTAGTAAGACCGAAATTGTTATCGGCATTAGTTGTAAAAACTCGGTACAGTTGGAATGCATATGTATAATGGTTGTTGTTAATGGAAAGGGATAGTCGTGTGTAGCTGCTCGGGAATCTAGTCCATCAGACCAATACAATGTATATGTATCAGCCTTGTTAGCCACGTGGGTGGCTAACGGCGTGTAACACCATTGAATTAAGTAATGTGTTGAGTTAAGCTTTCCGCTGCAGTTTGATGTTAAGTGTACGGTAATAGTTGGGGTGTTACAACCAAAGAGAAAAAAGATATGTTCAAGTATATTACCGGTTTCGGAAGAAGAGAATGGAAAGCAGCTAAATACACAAATGTATCTTTGCAAGAGGGATTCCAGATATGTATCTCTATAGAAGAGCAAAAAGAAGAAGAGAATAAAGAGCAGTGCATAGTATTTATGTTCCTTGTTTCCAGTTGCATTACTATGAGCTTCATAGTGTTTAACAAAAACATCATCCAGAACCAAAGAGAAAAAGATAAGTTCTAGTATATTACCGGTTTTGGAAGAAGAGAGTGAAAACAGCTAAATCCATAAATTTATCTTTGCAAGAGGGATTCAGCAGATATTATCTCTGTAGAAGAGCAAAAAGAAGTTGAGAATGAAGAGTAGTGCATAGTATGTATGTTCCTTGTCGCAAGTTTGCAAAAGTGTATAACAAGTGGGGCTAAAGTAAAAACTACTAGACACCTGTACAAAATAAAAGGTTGAATCTACAACTTAGAACTAGGGGCTGATTAATTGGTGAAATTGAAACAATATGCATAGACCTTGAGGTAATCTAGGCTATTTAATTATTTCATTCAATTCCATCATATTTATACTAACTTTAACAAATTTTCTATTTTCTATATTTAGAAAAGTTATAGGGTTTGGGTCCCACGGTCCACCTGTGTTTAGCCTAATGAATAAAGGTAACAGATTGGATGTAACATGAATCATCTTCAGCTAAGTACCACAAGGCCATTGGATTTTAAAGTAGCCACCTATTTCATAGGTGCGCCCAGTACTTTAGTAAATCCAAGCTAAAATTAGGGTATGTGGAAAGATGAAATGCACCGCTGTATCCTAAGCTTCAAGTTCAATGCTTTTTAAAGGAGCTGCTTTCATAGATTAGATTGAGCTTACCACAAAACCAATAATTGGGGTCGGCTAACACAAATTAGTATATGGTATTAGGCCAAGCCAAACGATCTACAAGAAATTAAGCAAAACACAAAGGAGTGGAAAAAATAGAAATGCGACAGAGGTGGGAGAAGGCATAATTCAAGAAAACGGGGTTATCAAATCGGTGAGAAATAATTTAAAGATGAGTAGTCAAAATCTCAAGAAAACGAGAGCAGTTCAAAAAGATATTTGGGAAGATATATAGCGAGTATATAATAAAAATTTGACTTACGTTGGTCAGAAAATGAATATGCTAAATTGACCGTACTAACCAGATGTTAGTGCAGTGGCATAAGCAAATCATTCATGAAACATTCCATGCCACGAGTAACACACAATAGCGTAAAAAATAGTGTAAACTTCGGTCCAACAATTTGGCCACATCTAAAAGCTTAATTTAAGCCGGTTTCCATAATGTTGCAAGCATCTGAGATCATGCCTTTATATCAGTTGACAATTAGAGGCTATAAGAAACCAAGATACTATTGTGTAATAGTCTACTGGCTGCAAAATAATGCTTAGGAAAACATACTTTGAGAGAGGCAAGAAGAAACCAAGACATTGTTGTGTAACAACACATTCATATATAAAAACTGATCTGCTGAAGATAGATTGCATAATTAGGCAGAGAATTACTTACGCAAATATTTCTTACAGAAATTTGAGTCAATTTGTTTGTTTATCCATACATAGCAGCATAAATTAGAGGAAAAATATCATGTCATAATCAGAGGCAAAAACATACTACAAACATGTAATTACTGAGGGTTTTGTGTACATAATTACCGTAGAATTCAGGTGGAGGGATTCAGAACTTCAGCCGGCGGACCACGGCGGTCGACGAAGCTAGGGCACGACGATGAAGCTGCTGCTCACGACGGGTTTTGATTTTCAAACCCGGAAACATTAAACAACTATCAGCATATATAGAACTTGCTGTTGAATTGAAATTAATTCAAATTGTCATTTTCTAATTCTACAATATTCACTTTCTTTCTTCCTGTTTTGTTATTGAATTGATTTCTAATTCAGATTTCTACGAAATATTACATAAATTGCAACTGAATTCTATTCTGATGACCTTTTTCTATTTCTACAACACACATTCTCTTGCTATCTTCTTAGCTTGTTGTTTCTCTAAGAACAACAAGGGTAGAAGAAAGCAATAATCAGAAGAGGGTGTGTGGCAAAGTAATAATGTACATGACTAACCAATTGTACCGTGTATATTTTCGTAAACATCCAAAATTGCTTACTTCATAGAATATATATATATATATTGTAAACCCAGACCTTGCAAATTGTCTCCAATTCCAAAACCCATCTTTGCACCTTCATTTTTTTTACGCGTGTGACACCACAATATTTTTTCAGATTGCATAAACAACCAGAAAAAATCATCACATAATCGAAACATAAACAAACCAACACACAATCTAAATTACACAGATTGCTAGTATATACAACCAGAAAAAATTGAGAAGCAGTAATGAGGATTTTACAAGACATGGATTCAGGCGGAGGCAGACGGCGGTTTCAGGTGTGCGCTGGGCAGTGGAGGATGCCGGACTAGACTGGTGGGCGGCGTTCGCGGCTTCGATAAGGCGCGGCTTCACCGGAGACGGAGCTTCACCGTGACGACAACAATCAGCAACTGACGAGGCGCAGCCGCTGTTTGGGCGGTGTCGAGCTGTGAGCTGGGGTGAAGCAAGGCGACGGTGGAAGGGGGGCAAAGCTCAACGGCGACGGGAGAAGGGGGAGTGGGAGTCGACGGGGGAAATCGCATGACGGAATCGCACAGGAGAAAGAGAGTCACGGGAAGAAGAAGAAATAAGGCACGAGGGTTTTTAATTAAATGACTTTAAACGACGGTTGATAGACAAACCGTCGTTTAAAACCTATGTTAGGAGAGAAATAAACGACGGTTATCATAGAAACCGTGGTTTTTAAGTTTTGGCGGAAAATTTTAAACGACTGTTCAAGAGTAACCATGGTTTAAACTCGCTTTATACGATGGTTTGGATAAAACCGTCATTTTATTATGATGGGCCGTGCAACATAAACGATGGTTCCGTCCACAACCGTGGTTTATATATACTTTATACGACGGTTAATAAGAAACCGTCGTTTATTTTGATGGGCCGTGGAATATAAATGACGGTTCTGTTAATAACCGTGGTTTATAGAATATAAATGACGGTTATTTATTTAACCGTGGTTTAAAGTGCGTCATTTAAAATCTTTTTTCTACTAGTGTCATCCCACTATTGTTGATTCAGACACCCTTCAAGGATTGCTCTTGAGTGTTGTTAGATTACACCATTACATCTGGCTAATGTTTATGATTCGTTGTGTTAACTACATCAACTTGCGATATCGCATTTGGACTATCCCATTTAGAGTTATAGTGTCTTCCTTTCTTGGGTAGACTGTTGATACTTTCTCCTTGTGTTCTAGACCGGGTCAAACATCTTCTTTGGTGCAGAATAATATTCCCGGTAGTCATGATGATTGTTTTGAGAATTGTATCCCGTTCATTGAACATTAACGTGTCCGTGTAGGCCTCTGCCTTATTGTGGTGAAGCTGGGTACTTACCCGGCTATCATGTGTTTCCTTCACGAAGCTTGAAACAAATCCAATGTCTATACTTACCATTTTGTTCTCTTTGCACTATCTAACCCTTATTCACTCTCCTTAGATGTATTATCTAATTTCTTTATACTCGTTAGCCTAGCTGCGTTCTTCCTCTTCAATGGTCCGAGATGTCCAACTGTCCTGGTTTGGATTTACTTGTTGTCCGTAGAACGAAGTTGACTACTTCCCGTGTTCCGTACACCACTGGTATACATGTGTGGGGTACCTTAATGATACATTGCTACTTACCCGACTAACCTATAAGTAGGTCTGTCAGGCCCGCAAGCTCCTATCGGAGTGCGGTCGCCCCACATCTCATTTCGTAAACTCGTAGTGTTCGTCACACGCCTAGGTGATGTATTCTATTGTCAACTCCTCTTATATCGTCCCATGATATCTTAATATGAATCCACTGGCTTGGTTTTTAAAATCTGGGGGTTTAAAAGAAATGTTTGAGTTTTAAAAGAAAAATTGGGTTTGAAAGAAAATCTGCGTGGCATTTCAATGCCGGTTGATTCTGACCAAGTCTAGCTCCTCGCTGACTGGTATATTTCTTACTACAATGGTTGGACCGTTAGGCCCTTCCAAGGTTTCATTCTTCAAATCCTTAGGATTTGTGATCTTGTAGTTGCGTCATTGCGATCACGGTACTTCACTAAGTAATTGTGGTTTGTTAAAAGTCTTTCTGAATAGTCTTGTTATTACTGCACTTGCCGTGGCAAGTGCGTGGTACTGGTGGTTTTTGGGTTAACCTATACCGATCACGGTATTGTTCCCTTGTGTATTCGGTAGCCTTGTTGGCTCTTCCTTTGATCTACTGATCTTTTACTAGGGTTAATCAATCTTCTGAGTAACTTCTTAGTGATCTTGACATGGATGTCGTTGATCAGGGTACTTCTCCAATCCTTGGAGATCCCTATTTACTAAGTTTTGTGTTTTTCCTTGTTGCTTGCTCCTACACGTTTACCGTGATTATCGAGACTCAGCTTGGTTAGGCACTACTTCCACAGTCCTGTCGAAATATATCTCATGAATGTTCTCGTAGCTGTCTGAGCTATGTCGGTTAGGTGTTGTAACCTTTTGGCATTGCAGTTTGGAGTTACTCACTCTTAACTATGTCCTTAGTCAGTCAGTATACCATTGATGGTATTATCTAGCTCTTGCGGTCCCGTAGACTTGTGTCTCGGGTTTCGTTACTGCTCCATTTTCTGTTTCATTGCGCGGTTGGTTCTTCTCTTCCTGCTGCTGCATGACCAGCCAAGTTCTTGCGACCGCAAAGCAAAGCAGGTCACCCTGTGCTGTCATAAGTTATAGTCTCCTTATGGTTAGGGTACTCATTCGACCACTATTAAGTGCGGGTATTGTTATTCAACCGAGAACCATCTCCGGGACTTCCAATTCTTGGAATCTACTATATTTCGGATTCTTGTTTACTGTATGTTGATTTTACAACTGCTAGATTGGGTTTTCCTGAGTATGAGATGACTTTCCTTCTCTCTGGCGTTCTTTCCCGAGTTATATAATGGGGATGTGGAGGGCGGGTCAAGTATTGTAGGTATCCGGTACACACCGGTGGTTCCTAACTAGCGTACCTCTCACGCTATCACTCAGCCCTTAGCCCTAAGCTTCTAATTTAAAACTCGGTATTTGCTAAACTTGGTATTTCCAGTCATCAGAGCGATACTTCGCTCTGATACCATTTTTTGTAACACCCCTACAGCTAATCTCATCATTACCGTCTAATCTCCTCGTACTTCCATACTTATGCATCGGATAATCCATACTTATCGGCGGGTGATACAATGCCGTTAGCCACCCACGTGGCTAACAAGGCCTACTTCCACTACAGTATCGGTCTGATGGACCGGAATACCCAAGTACTAAGACAATTACAATCCATACTTCAATTACAAACCGAGTACAACAATTCTGCATTCAATACACTGCTTAATACTTACCATACAATACACCGAGTTTCCTACAGTACAATACCAAAGTACAACATCTTCCACCGATCTATACATACCCTTTGTGAGTCTAGCCATCTACCCATGTCCTCACAATTCTACATGCTTCCCAAAATACGTAAGGAGTACCACTTGGTACACCGGCACTACGAAGGGCTACAAGCCCATATTCAAATACTACACCATCAAGATATTCCCTAGCTAACTAATTATATCGAGCCGGTCTTAACTTCGACCAAATCAGCTTTGGGTACCTGGAAAATAAAAACAGTGCTCCAAGGGGCTCAGCAAAAGCTGCATATGAAATTCGCATACCCCACGTGCCAACGAGGGTACGCCGAGTATTTGGTTGAATACATGAAGTTCATTTTACATGCATACAAGCCATTACATACAACATCACAACATACAAGATACATACATACGAGAATACAATACATACCACCGAAAGGCAATAAACAAGCCAAACAGTATAACAACACACTTCAAAATTCCTTACTCATTTATGGTTAGCCAGTTACCCATCCGGGTTAATCGGATGTTCTTTACTCTTTTACTCGGTACCATACGACTTACACCAGTCTTACTCATACAATACTTACTTACTTACATTTACATACTTACATACTTACTTATACTCATGTTAAGTCGGTATGACCTCCGGGCAGGGACTACACCGTCCCACCACCGGGCTCTAGGGTGGCTCACTAATCCAGGATGCTACCCATTTAAGGGGTTTGGTCCATGGAAAAGATTAAGGCTAGGATTTGGATCCAACCTTTTGTGTCTCCTTCTCCTCACGCGTGGCTGAGGCTATATCGGACTTCTATTCATTCCAATTTACCAATTTCTTATGTTAGTAATGTTAGTTAGTTAGGAATCAGTTAGAAGTCCTATACTACATTACTTGGTCAATACCATACACAACAAGGCACACACACTTCATTCTCATTCATTCACTTCATGAATTATACAAACTGAAAGTTAAGATAAACATCCAACAAGGAACAATATCGTATAAGCACAAGTAAGCGCAATAAATCCGATTCGTGCGTTTTATCTTATTTAGTTGATTAAGAAGCACACAAACACACAAATCAGAGTAGCCAAGGTAGCATACTGGACATGAGAAGTTCATACCGTTCACCGTTGTCCTTGGACTCACCGACTCTCCTTAGGTATTCAATTCATTCAAATCCTATAACATGCATAGAATTGGGTTGTTAATTACCTATAATTAACCTACCCCATTTCATCTTTAGTGTTTCCCAATTTACAGTTACTAATTCCTTACATTTCAAATTCATTCACATAAGTTGCTTACTTCTCAAGCTTGTTTACACTCCTAATGACCTTTATATGTCATTAATTATGTCTTAACAATCTTATAATATCAATACCATTCAATTCCCCACCTTTAACTTGCATAAAAACACTTTCTTGACACTAATTAGCCTGGTCCGGGTTTGTGTCCGGGGTTACAAACCCGGACCAAACCGTGGAATGACTTTCTGCCAAGTTTTTATGGTGGTCCGGGTTTGTGTACCAGTTTACAAACCCGGACCATCTCTTCAGAGACGTTTCTATCAAGTTTTTTAGGTGGTCCGGGTTTGTGTACTTATTTACAAACCCTGACCATCCTTCAGCGAGAGTTTCTGTTGCGTACTTGTTTGCGTACTAGTTTGCGTACTTGTTTGTGTACTTGTTTAAAGACCAGTACAATTCAGTCTGTTGCAAATTTACAGTGTTTAAGCTCTGTTCTCACTTCAATCCTTTTCCTGTTTCTTTGTCAATATTCCCACATGAACTCTAGAATGTTTTAGCACTAAATCAACACTCTAAACTCCCTTAATTCTTTCCTTAAACTCATCACTCATTTCTTGGTTTCCTTACATTATTTTCCCACTGTTAATGCTCCTGAACCTCTTTGCTACAGATTTGGCTATTCTTCTCTTCACTAACCCAATGGTTCTCTCCTTGCATTGTTTCCATTATATTCATCCCAAGTCTCAACCAAATGTATACTTCTACTCAATCACATCCCAAGGTGATTAACTACTCAAGTTTTCCCTCCAAAGACACTTAGTCAAACTAGGTTCTTTCCTCCTCATCAACACCCTTAAGTCATCAAATTCCTAGAGAAATTTCGATAGAGTTTCCCCTATAAATTTAGCATTGCCCGCATACAAAATTTAGCCCACCAAATCAATTTCCAATATTCACATTATTCTACACACCACAACAAATTACTTCCAGCACATACACATTTACTCCCCTTTGCCTTCCAAGCCTTTAACCATCATTAAACCACCCTTAATATACCTCAATCTTGTACTATAATCACTACCTAGACAATGTAATCTCCTCATTTATAAGCCTTAAAATTCTGTTTTCACACTACATACAAAACTAGCTCAAGGTTAGCTCATTTACCTTGAATTGCTAGCTTCCTTTCTTTCCTTCCTTTCTCCTTCTCTACTTGTTCCTTCCTTTTCCCTCTTGTTCTTGTTCTTGGCTCATAAAATCGATAATGCTACAGCCACCACATGCACCATAATGCCAACTTAGAAACTAGCCCTTAAACTAACCTAGAACAAGCACATGTTTAGGTTTTAAGGGAGTCATTACCTTGCACTTCTAGGTGGGGGTTTTTGGACAGAAAGGCTAGCGAAATTCCAACCCTTGTTGAAGATCAAATACCGGCTGAGACTGTAACACCCCGGTTTACCACCACCATATACTTAGTCATTTTTTTTTGTTTTGATTTCTTAAAGACATACTATACTGAAGTAGCACCGAAAACGTTAGTTATATTATACATGCGTCCGTTTACAGAAGGTCCCCTATTACTATTCCCGGGGGTTACCGCCACACTTACTAAAGACTAGTAAGTGTAAGGCTATTACCACCACCACCTTTACATTAGCTATCTTACATTGTTGTTCTCCTACCAAAAGAGTGACAAAACCAACCCATCACTTTACACCTTAGTACCCAAAAGACCCCTTCCAGCCAACCACTATGTTAGCTCCTACTCCTATTTTACACCAAAAGCAAGGGGTATCAAAGGCTATTACATAACTAGTATCTAACTAGGGACCACTTGCATATACTCGTACATAGTGGAAACATCATGAGTGATAGACTGGCTGCTGCCATTCTCCGGGTGCCTAAAACCCTGTATCTTCTTGTTCCACTCCTCATACACTATCTCGGTGACCCCAGGCTGAATACTTCTACGATAGGTGACAAACATAAAAATATAGAAAGTATCGCTGGACTCGTCCTTAGTGCAGAGAAGGTGACCATCCCAGTTACCCTGAACACACAGAGTTCATATACACAGGAAAACACAACAAATAAAATCAGTAAAAACTAAGTAACACTACCACACCCCGTAAAAACTTATTTTCTCTTTAAAACCTTTGTTTCCAACAAATATTAACAATATAAAAAATCAGAATAGATCACACACCATTTACCTGTACCAAGAATTATCAAGAGATGATTAATATCATATACAAGATATTTCCAAATGAAGTCCACCACCACCACCACCCACCCTATGTCCTTAAGTGTGCACACCCCCTATTGAAAACTTCTGCCCAATAGGAGTAGATCATAGTGGCAGCTCCAATTCATTAGTATGAGCTTATATTGTTGCCGGAACATCGGCTTGGCCTTAAAGGCTCTCACAAGAGGCATAGCCTTAGGATAACCATGATATCAACATCACACAATACTTTCCACCACCACCACAAGAGGTTATCCTTAAACACATTTACAAACCATAAGTAAGATATCATAAACCAGCTTAAGCATAAGCAACACAAGTAGTAATTCACACATCAAGCTCACCCACTTGTAAAATCACCTTAACATCATCATAAAAATAACATTCAAGCATCAATAAATCAGAAAATCAAAAAATTTCCAAGAAACCACCTTAGAAAGCTTAAAAACTCATTTTTGACCAAAACCACTATCCACCAACTTAAATAACTTCCCAAAGGAGTCTCGGCCTACAAATGTAACCATGATCCAAGATCAACAACGCAAGTATCTCCACAACATTTCAGCTCAAGATCAATTCGGAAACCCATTCAACCACTCAGAAAGGCTTAAAGCACATTTTCTCATTTTTAGCTTCTTTACCATGCCTAACCGACTTAAATATCTCCATTCAACTTGATTTTTCAACCAAAACCATATATTCAATATTCAACACAACACTAAAAATTTCAGCTTACACCCATGTCGGAAACACATCTAAACAATTCCTAAAGGTTAAAGCTCAATTTTCTCCATTTTCAAAGTTCCTTAGAGTTTTCCTACTTCTCAACCTTATTTCTACTTGATTTTCTAGAATAATCACTAAATATTCATCCCTATATTACTGTAAAAATTTTGAGAAAATAGGAGATAGGATTCGTAGGTAACCAAATAGAATGACTAAAGAAAGAAAATAAGCTTTAAAGGTGAAAGTGATGTGCATAGATGTTACCTGTCCTCTCCTAGCCATTTTGGAGCTTTTCTACCTTGATTATAGGTTTCTTGAACTCAAAATCTCCACCAACCAAGTCACCCACCTTGGAGTTTGGCTTCCACTCCTTAAACTTGCCTTTTTCCTTGATTTTAGCTTAATTACTACCTTAAACTTGTGTTTCTAATGGAAGAGTGTTGTTGCCTAAGCTCCAATGGTGTTTTCTAGCTTAGGAGAATCAAGGTAGATGAAGAAGAATGGCCACCTTGCTCACCTACCATGGCCGACCTCCACCCCCCCCTTTTTATACTAAATTTCATCCTTATCCTTTAACTTATAATCATTACTTCTAGAATTGTCCATAGCCATTGATTTATGCCAAGTGTCCAAAACCAATCCTCACCATTGGTATGTAACCGCCCTTGAATGGATAAGGAGGGAGCAAGTTGGTTTTGTAATCATTGGCAAATAGTAAGGAGGTGTGAATAGTAAGGAGGTGTGAATAGTAACCAAGATATTTTTCTCTCATTTCCTTGATATTTTCGGCCACCATCTTAGGCCATGTTTGGCTTGAGCTTTTCATGGGTATTAAGACTATGATCCCGTTCTTTCGGAACCTTTACAATATGACTGTTTTAATGTGGACATTAATTTGTTTCCCAGAGCAAGCTTATCGTGCACATTAATGTACACCTTAACCCATTACCGTTCGTTTGTCACATTTTGAAAATTGTCAACATTAATGAGAGAAGTACAATTTTGCCCCTACCTTTTACGATTCTAACAGTACAAATAGACGTACCCCGCGGCAAAATTTAGAAAGCAAGATTACCGTGAGTGCACTTGTCTGCCTGTTAGTATAGCCAAATTACAGCAAGTGAATTGATGAATCCTTCTTCAACAATTAGGATAGCAGTATTACCGGGTGTGAAAACTCCCTGCTGGTCGCCTGGTAGTATAGTAAAATCGAGAGTGAAATTGAATCCTTCTTCGCCAGTTAGGATAGCAAGATAACCATGAGTGAAATTGAATCCTTCTTCGCACATGATGAATCCTTCTTCGCCAGGTAGGATTCCTTGTTCGCCTGCTAGTATAACAAAATCAGAGTGTGGAAATTGAATCGTTCTTCGCCAGTTAGGGTAGCAAGATAACCATGAGTGAAGATTGGGATAACAGAATTACCGTGATTGAAGATTGAAGAGGGGAAATCACTGGTTCCTTGTTCGCCAGTCCGTTCGACTGATAACATAGCCGGATTAGGTTAGTGAAGAACGCCAGAAGAAGGGTTTGTGTGGGCATTCGTCTGGCATGGTAGATTTTGTAACAAGTGAGGGGTAATAAGGTAAGACGCAGGGATGGAAAAAGTAAGGCACCGACATTTATGGCCCAAACGCAGCAATACCTACATCTACGGTAAAGGTGTAAAAATGGGCTTTATGGCCAACTTTTTACTGATTCAACAATCCACTTTAGCAAGATTAATCTGCACCATTACCCAAAAAAGAACGAATCGTCCGGGCCGAACGGCACCTATATGTGTAGGTATGTTAATACTAGTGTGGGTTATCAAGTTTCAGGAATTTCCTCGGGTCACTTCTGAGCTCTTCCGAAGCCTCGTTTGCCCAGAACCACTAAATACTGAAAAATGTAACTAGATTGTCTTATATTAAAAGAAGAAAGATATGATTGTTTCTTCCCTCAAAACACTATCAAAAGTATCTAACACTCTTCCTAGGGTTGATAACCACTCTCAGTTCCTAAGGAATTTAGTAATTTTCGGGAATTTCAGAAATCCTGTGAAACTAAGGTTTACCGGGTGATACTCCGGGAACTAGGGTTTCTAATGTTCACCATGCACTTCCAACTAATTATAACCTTCTCCATCTTTAGAAATTAGGGTTTCCTAAGGTTTACAGTTAAGTAAGGTCCTAATCACAGTTTAAGAAATTTGGGGTATTATAGAGACATGGAAGGAGAGGGAGCTCACGTTGGATTTTTCATTTGTAAGGAAAAATGTGAAAAAGATGGATTTTGAGACTTTTTCTTACCTTAAAACAACAAGGAGGTGCTGGAGGTCAAAATGGCCTTCTTTAAGATCCAAGAAGAGCTACACCCATGAAGATGAAGGTGGTGTTTTTCTGATTTTGAAAAGAGGAAAATACTCTCCTAAGTGAGGAGTTCAACGGTATAATTTTTGTGGGATTTGGACTTGATTTGTGCCTTGGAGATGAAGAAGAAGAGAGGAGCTGCTAGGAGGGTTCCCAAATCACCATTGTTGGGCAGAAGAAGAAGAGGGAGTCTGGTGAGGCTGTGAGAAAACGTAAGAGAAGAAGGAAATGGGAGGAGAGAGAGTATAAAAGTGCTTTTTGTACTTTCTCTCTTTTTTTTATTTTATTATTTTGTTTTCTTGTGTGTAGAGAGGGGAGGCTGGCTAAATCATCCACACACATACAATTTGGGTTCCAGATTTTAAATTCCAAATGGGGTGGAGTACTTTGGCCGATTTACACTTTACACCCCATAAGTTCCCGTTTTTACACTATTCACTCACCAGAGCCCATTTTCCGGAATTTTCTCGTTTATTTAATTTTAATGGCTCTAGGCCTTCAATAACATTTAATTATAGATATTTGATGGACTATAAATTTTACGGGTCTATTTAACCCGCTTAAAGTCACGTTTTCCTGGTTTCCTCGCAAAACACGCTTTAAGGTTCGCTTGTGGTTTAAATCCGTTTTAAGGATCCGTTTTCTTCAAGAATTGTTCCTACATGTTATTTAGGCATAATTAAGCCTTAGTAACCCATCTAGGGTCCTAGTAAGGGTCACATAACTCCTATGGTTATGTAAGGGTGTACCCCCATGAAATAAGATACGCGATAATTGGCAATCAGACTTAGCTCGATTCTAGCAAAAGACTCTCTCTCTCTCCCGTTCTCTCTCGCTGAACTTGTGGATGAAACCAGGTAAAATAGGATAGTAAAGAGGATCGAACTGGAAAAGAATGAACTCATTGTTTCATTTGGCGCCGTCTGTGGTAAATGGAAAGCTAGAAGCAACCACGAAACCACGTAGAAGTAAGGAAATGATATTTGATGTCAGTAAGGAAAAGTCCAAAATAACTAATCATATTTTTTGCAGGATCTAAGCACGGGAAATGGCTCCGAGATCTAAGAAAACACCGAAGAGCACCGCCGAGGAGAATAATCGTGTAGAAGAGGAAATGAGTTCCGAAATGCCAGAAGCTATCTCTAAAAAGGATCTCGAGGATATGCTGAAAGGATAGGTCAGATCGATCGATGAGAGGATTGTGGAAGGAAATGAGACTCTGCAGCAAGAACTGATGCAAAGAGACTAGGAATATCAAAGAAAGTGGGATGAAATGACTGAGGCTATAGAACTATTGAAGTGCAAAGATTCGAAAGGAAGTAATGGCGAAGAGAGCAAGGACCGGAAGAATTCTGCGATCGTTATCGAGGAGGAGACGGAAGAAGACGATCAGATAGACATGAGCCTTTATCCCTTCTCGGAAAGGATAAGGAGAGTGAAACTTCCGCCACACTTCGTTGCTCCGGCAGTTGAAAAGTACGATGGAACGGGGGATCCCGCCCAACATATCAAAAAATTCATGTTCACTATGAATACTCAAGGGATTAGTTCCCTCGCTCTCTGCAACCTATTTCCAGGAATGCTTTCAAAGAGAGCATTGGGATGGATCTCCACAAGGCCACCATAATCCATCACCAGTTTCAAACAGCTAACCGAAGAATTTCAACAATACTTTGCTGCAAGGAAAAGGGTCAAGAAAGAGACAATAGAATTGATGGATGTCAAGTAGCGAAAAGGAGAAACTGTAAAGGAATACAGTGAGCGCTTCCACAAAAAAGTTGCGGAGATTGATGACATTGATGAGAAGATTTTGATTAAAGCTTTTGGCAATGGTCTGGCGCAGCCTCGACTTACTGGAAAAATTGCAACCAAAGCACCAAAAACCCATGGAGAATTGGCCGAAATGATCCATGACTTTTTGAAATCCGAAATAGTAGAAGATAAGGCCAAAGAGCTAGCAGATAGTTTCAAGAATTCGGCCGCATCGGAGAAAAAAGGAGGTCAGGGTGGAAGCGCCAGAGGTTCGTCAGGAGGGGGGTCGACGTACCGACCATATTACAAGGCAGTGGCTGGATCATCTTCCCAAGGATCGCAACATCAAAACTCGAGGCCCATT
The DNA here is from genome assembly GCA_023374045.1 of Limonium bicolor. Classification (NCBI taxonomy): domain Eukaryota; kingdom Viridiplantae; phylum Streptophyta; class Magnoliopsida; order Caryophyllales; family Plumbaginaceae; genus Limonium; species Limonium bicolor. The sequence continues at coordinate 20,819,907 of CM041780.1, forward strand.
GTTTACATTGACCCGGGAAAATATGCAGCCGCGGTAAGAGAAGGATATCTCCCCCAACCTAGGAAGCCGCCGCAGGGAGAAATCCCAGTGGCATTTTGTGAGTATCACGGAAATCGGAGTCACCAAACAGTAAACTGTGCTACCTTAGATAAGGAGCTCAGAGTCATTGAGGAGAGTAAGAAGAAAGGAAAGCAGTAGGCCGGATTGTAGAAGCAGTACGGCAATCAAAATCCTTCCCAAAACAACAGTCAGTATGAGCCTCGAGGCCATCAAGAGGATGAGGTCCACCCTAAGCTCGACCATAGCAAATTTGTTGGTATGATTAGAGGTCTGTAAGAAAAGGAAGTAAAGCCTTCTTTCCCAGCAACAGGTGTCCTAGGAATAAAATTCTTTATAGATTGCCTTTTTAGAGGAAAAAATCAAAATGTATGAGAATAAGCTCTGCTAAAACATCGCATTAAGAAATAAAAGGATCAATAGCATTTCATTTCACACTATATTTCTTGAATACAACAGATTTCCCCCTCAAAAAGGCTAACAAAAATTCTTTCTAAGAAAACTCACAGGGCTTTTTTCAGAAATAGGACCTCTAACTCCTAACGAAAGAAAAAGGCACATTCAAGAGGTGCATCAGGAGCTTCCAGAGAAGAAGGTCGCCAAAAAAGAAAGCTTCCCCCCAATTTTCTTTTCCGATGAAGATGAAGATGAAGATGGAGTGCTATACCCACACAACGATCCACTTGTCATTCGTGCGCAAGTAAAAGATCGGATGATGGAAGGAATCCTGATTGATAGTGGAGCCGGAGCAAATGTCATATCGGCAGAAGTAGTTAAAAAACTGGAAGTGCCGGAGGACCAGATCAAGCCATATTCGGCAGTTTTGGGAGGATTTGTAGGAGAGGTTTCCACCACATCTTCCGGCAGTATAGATTTTACAGTAACTTTGGGTCAAGGAGATGAAAGAAGAACAGAAAAACTCACGGCTTTCATTGTGCCAGGCCTCTCTGGATATAACACGTATCTCGGAAGACCAGGGATCAATGCTTTCAAAGCTATATGTAGTACCCATCATTTAAAATTGAAGTATCTAACCAAAAACGGGAGACTGGTTACGATAAGAGGAAGCCAAAAAATGGCTCGGATATGTGAGGTCCGCATTATGAACAGTCTTCCTAACGAAGAAGTGGTCAAAACTGTGGGATCGGAAAAGGAACTCAATGGGAAATTGCTGCTTCCTCCAGAGCCAAGTCAAGGAAAAGAAGAGCACCAAGCAACTCAGGATTCCCCCAGAGAGGTATATCTAAAATCTGACCCTTCTAAGTTTTTAAAATAGGAACTGCACTTGACAACGGAGAACAAACTCACTTAATGAGGTTTTTGGAAAAAAGAAGGACAATATTCGCTTGGAGCATGGACGAAATGCCTGGAATAGACCCAAGCGTTATCCGGCATGAACTCAAAGTGGATCCAAAGCATCCGGTGGTCAGGCAAAGGAAAAGGGTAATAGGGCAGAAAAGGGATTTGGCAGCTCGAGCCGAGGTCCAAAAGCTCCTTAAAGCCGGATTTATCAGGGAGGTAACTTACCCACGATGGCTGGCTAATATTGTCTTGGTAAAGAAAGCAAATGGAAAATGGAGAATGTATGTGGATTTCACGGACTTAAACAAAGCGTGTCCTAAAGATTTCTATCCCCTACCATCAATAGACAGATTGGTGATTTCAACTGCTCAGGGTTCTGTGTTAAGTTTTTTAGATGCATTCTCCGGTTATAACCAGATTAGAATGAACGAGGAAGATTAAGAAAAACATCTTTTATCACTTCAGCCGGAACGTTCTGCTACAAAGTAATGCCTTTTGGCCTACAAAACGCAGGGCTACCTTTCAGTGAATGATTGATAGAGTGTTTGGTCAACAACTTGCTCGAAATGTAGAAGCTTATGTTGACGATATAGTCGTAAAAAGCCCATCAAAAGAGCAACACATGAAAGATTTGGAAGAAACATTTGGTACTCTAGACAAATATCAAATCAAGCTAAATCCGGAAAAGTGTGTTTTCGGTGTGACTAAAGGAAGGTCTCTTGGCTTCATTGTCGGGCAGCGAGGTATCAAAGTTGACCCAGAAAAAAGTCAGGCAATCCTCAACCTTTCCCCACCCAAAAATATCAAGGATGTTCAGGCACTGAATTGGAGACTCACGACGTTAAGCAGATTTTGCTCCAAGCTTCAGGAAAAATCAATCCCATTCTTCTATACCTTAAGGAAGAACAATGAATTCCAGTGGGGACAAGAGTGTATAGATGCATTCAAAAAAATCAAAGAGATGCTCCGGGATCTACCTAAGTTAGTGTGAGCCTCGATTTTAAACCCTACCCTATGTTGATTAAGGCTGATTGGGATCTAACCGGGTTTTAGGTCCTCTTATAACCCAAGATTAATAACTATGTCATATAACAATAATTATTAAAACCTAAGCTAGCTCACTGGAACCTATTGTGAGTCGCCTCCTAATTTTAACCTAGATCAAATTAGGAAAGGAGAGTTCAGGTTCGGGGGCTTGGTATTCGACTTATTTAGGGTTCAAATTACTTTCATTACCCTTCCTAGGTCGTTTTTCCTCTACTTGGTTTATTTACGGCTTTCTACAAAGTTACTTTTAACCTAGGTGCGCGCTTCTATTTTTTTTTATTTTTTGACATTTTTTGACAGAAAGGTAAAGTGAAACTGAAAGTTACCTAAACTAGGGTTTAGAGGCAGAATTAGGTCAAATTTTAATTACGTCCGTGGCCACAGACAGGGTGTCCGTGGGCTCGGACATGTATTGACAGAAACCCTAAATTTTGAAAAATTGAAAATATAAAATCCCGCCACCGTCCGTGGTGTCCGTGGTCACGGACAACCCGTCCGTGGTCCCGGACAATGAGTCCGAGGTCACGGACAACCCACGGACAGTGGGCTTTTAATGGTTCCCGAGGGCATTTTGAGCTTAAATTTTATGGGTGTGTAGCCTTCGGATTCCTGATGATTCTTCACACTGGGATTCGTCGAGTGCTCCGTTGATGGCAGACCCGAAAGGATTTCGAACCAAGCTTCTGGTTGTTGGTTGTTCTTGCTGTTCTTCACGTTTTGAAAGTGTTTTGTGAGGTTTTGATTATTATTGGTGCTTTGGGGATTGGAAAACGTGTTTAGATGGTGATTTCGAGGGATTTTCGGTATGATTCGGGTGGCCGGGTGTTGGAAAACGTGAGAGAGAGAGAGGAGGCTGTGTTTTCTGACTCCCTTGGGTTCTTAAGCATATCCCCTTCTGATTTTATCAAAAAACCTATCCTTTATATAGACTTTCTTAAAGATAAAGAAAATCTAGTAAAAGTAAGATTTTTTGATATTTTAATTAAGTGACTTCCCAAAAGAATTTTGCTGTGAAATTTTAACCACATGTCAAGGATAACAATTATGAATTTTCTGAAGTGGAATCGGATTTTTTAAATGTTGGAATATTTTTAAATTGAATTTCTCGTCAGATTCAGTCAAAACTTGCTAGAAAATTATTGGAAATTCGAAAAATCAAAATTCCAACGCCATTATGCTTAGAATGTCATCCTCTATCATGGGTTAAAATATCAAAACATTTCAAGCTGATTTGGCCATCTTTCGGAGGAGAGAGAAAGCCTATAGGAGGTCTTAGGAGCCTTAAAAATTACGAAAACGCCCCTGACAATGACGAAACTGCTCCTCATGCCATGGAATGCGCCGATCGAGCCGGAATCCCTCATTACTCGATTAAATTCCCCTCAAAATTTTGGGTATAACAGTTAGGTGTACCTGCCCCTGGTCAAGACCTCAACCTTTATTTATAGACGACAGATTGGGCAGTTACGGCTGTCTTGATCATGGAAGAGAAAAGAGAAATACCAGTCTATTATACCGGGAAAATTTTGAGCCAAACAGAAGGATGGTATACAAACATAGAGAACATTTTGTTTGCATTGGTGATAGCATCAAGGAAATTACGACCCTATTTTCAGTCGCACCGAATCTTCGTCAGGACCAATTGGCCACTCAAGCAAATAGCGAACAATCCAAATGCTTCCGGCCGAATGGTGAGCTGGACAGTAGAGCTAACACAATATGAAATTCATTTCTTGCCCAGAACAGCAATTAAGGCCGAAGCCTTGGTAGATTTGATAACAGAGACAAACTTTGCAAGAGAGGAGAGACAGCCCCAGAATCTATACGTTATCTTAGTTGACGGAGCTCGATGCAAAACTGGGGCAGGAGCCAGAATAGTGGTTCCAGCGCCGGATGGACAAAACTTAAACTACGCCTTCCGGCTAGACTTTGACGTCACCAGCAACGAAGCTGTATACGAAGCTCTTATCCAGGGTTTAGAAGTGGCTACCGCCCTAGGGGCAACAGGTCCCATAGGAAGATACCCTCTCTATTCTTTCCTTCCTATAAAACCTTGTTGAAAATAAAACTTATAAATTTTTACTTTTCGCAGAATTAGAAGTATACTCGGATTCTATGTTGGTAGCAAGACAAAATGATAACGTTTATGAGGTCAAAGAAGATAAGCTATGGAGTTATTTGCTCAAAGTCCAAGAGCTAAAAGAAAACTTCCTAAGATGCGAATTAAAGCATCTTCCTCGTGCAAAGAATGTCGAGATTGATGCCTTGGCAAAATTGGCAAGTATGGCCGAAAGAGTGCCCAATGAAATATGGCTGGAAATCAAAACTGCATCGAGTATAGATGAAACCCAAGTATTTACTGTGGAACCAACTACAGAAGCGGAATCTTGGATGACTCCGATTATAGAGTATATACGTAAAGAAAAGTTACCGGAAGAAGAAAAAGAAGCTAGAATAATAAAGAGAAGGGTCGTTTCCTTTTTCATTGAGGATAACTAGCTATACAAGCGACCTTTCACAAGACTAGCGCTGAAATATGTTACTATGGCCGAAGGAGCTGAGCTTATAAAAGAAATACATGATGGACCCTGTGGAAACCATCAAGAAGAAAGAACCATGATGCTCAGAATCTCGAGGCTCGCATACTTTTGGCCAAAAATGATGGAACATTGCAAGGAGTATATACAAAAGTGTCTCAAGTGCCAAGAACACGGAAACATAATACATAATCCTCCGGTAGAACAAAAGTCTATCCTTTGCCCAATCCCCTTTGCTATGTGGCGATTAGATATTGTGGGACCATTCCCGGAAGCATCACCTGGGAGGTACAAATTCATGTATGTCGCCATCGACTATTTTACGAAATGGGTCGAGGCAATGCCCACTATCTCTATCACAGCCAGAAAATCACCAGAATTTATTTGGAAGTATGCGGTATGCAGGTTTGGCATCCCAAAGACAACAATAACACATAACGGGGCGCAATTCAATTGCGAGAGCTTTCGAGCATTCTGTGAAGAATGCAAAATTGACTTAAGATTTGCGTCGGTCGCTCACCCCCAGGCAAATGGAGAAGTCGAGAACGTGAATGGTCAGATAGTAAAGGCAATAAAGAGAAAGCTCGATGAAAGAAAGGGAAAGTGGGCAGAATTGTTGCCCTAGGTCCTCTGGTCATACAGGACAATAGAAAGGGGGCCGACAGGGGAAACACCCTACTGACTAACATATGGATTAGAGGCTGTCATTCCGGCAAAAATTGTGGTACCATCGATAAGGTGGGAGTCATATGATGAAAAATCAACAATCAGGGAATATGGGATCATCTAGACCTCCTCAAAGAAACCAGGGTCACCGCCGAAGTAAGAATGGCAAAAGATAAATCCAAAGTGGAGAAGTATTTCAACCGAAGAATAAAAGAGCGGATTTTTACCCCAGGAGAGTTGGTTATCCGTGAAGTCAAACAGCCCAAGAAACTGGAGTCCCAATGGGAAGGACCATACATCATACACCAGAAGACTGGACGAGCTTCATATCGATTAAAAACTAGTGAAGGGTACGAATTGCCGCATTCTTGGCATGGGGAGTGTTTGAAAAAGTTATATGTGTAAAATTTATAATTCATCAATAAAGAGGTATTATTTTTTGAAAAGAATAGAAGATGCAACAACCGACCCACGAGCCGTAGGCTATCATGCCTTAAATGTAAGCACCGGCCAACGAGCCGCAGGCTATCATGCCTTGAAAGTAAGCACCGGCCAGCGAGCCGCAGGCTATCATGCCTTGAAAGTAAGCACCGGCTAGTGAGCCGCAGGCTATCATGCCTTGAAAGTAAGCACCGGCCAACGAGCTGCAGGCTATCATGCCTTGAAAGTAAGCACCGGCCAGAGAGCCGCAGGCTATCATGCCTTGAAAGTAAGCACCGGCCAGTGAGCCGCAGGCTATCACGCCTTGAAAGTAAGCACCGGCCAGTGAGCCGTAGGCTATCATGCCTTGAAAGTAAGCACCGGGCAGTGAGCCGCAGACTATCATGCCTTGAAAGTAAGCACCAGCCAGTGAGCCGCAGGCTATCATGCCTTGAATGTTAGCACCGGACAACGAGCCGCAGGCTATCTTGCCTTAAAAGTAAGCACCGTCCAGTGAGATGCAGGCTATCATGCCTTGAAAGAAAAGATCCGGCTAACAAGCCGCAGGCTTTAAAACCTTAAAAATAAAATTCGGTCAATAAGCCGCAAGCTTTTCATATCGTAACAATAGGCGCTTGGCTAACAAAACTTACATAAGGTAACCATGTAACACAGCATTATGCCAAAGGCACTACTCAAGGACGAAATATCCCTGTAATGCACGAATTGGCTAAAATGAGAATGGAGACAAAAGCATAAAAAGAGACCGGTCACTCTAGCAAAAGGTTGACAAAGGCAGTAAAAGAGTAAGCTGATATTCCTCCCGAAAGTGGGGTAAAATCAATTACAAGAGTATGATCATTACAAAAGTTTGACGTCCGCTAAGGATACATGCAAAAAATAAAACCTCTAAAAACAACCATCCTATTTTTTTGTGGTAACTTGACACCACTATCAGTGACACTTTCTGTAGATTTGGATCTCCGAATACCATGCCGCACTCCTCCAACGGATGCCTGGACGTTGCTTTCGGCCGGAAGAAAGGAGGCTTGATAGGGACCAAAGCATGTCTCACCGGGGCAGCAGTCAAATCTCTCGAGTTCCTCAAAAAAGTTAGACTTCAGGGCGACAGCCTTGAACTCTAGCCCGTTGTACAGATCATCATCCAGCACCTCCCCTTTCTCTAGGAAGTGCTTCGAGATAACTTGGCGGCAGATATTAGCTATCCTGCGGCACTAAGAGGCAAAAGACTCCTTGAGATGAGTGTTGATGGTGCCCTGCTTTTGTATCTCCTCCTGAGATTGTTGTGAGAACGACGTGAGCTTGGCCACTTGGGTCTCGAGAGTCAAGACCTGGGCCCGATACTTGTCGCATTGAGTATTGGCTAAAGGTAGCTCCAAATTGACACTATTCACTCGGTTGTTTAGCTTTCGGATGTGCTTCAAAAGATTATCGGAGCTCGGACCTAGTCGGAACACAAGAAGAGTAAAAAATGAAGACATGGAAAGAAAGTAACAGAAAATCAAAATCCGGAGGCTTACCTTTGTTTGAAAGCTCAGTATTCTCAATTTGGAGGCGAGACATGGCATCCTCCAAGTCTTTCACCCTCTCTTCCAGCCTAGCTTTGTCGCTTGCCAGGGCAGCTTTTTCTATAGCAAGAACCTTCTTCTCCTCTTCTAAAGTAGAGCAATCCTAAAGCAGAGTTCGCTTCTCTTGTTCAAAAGAAGTTCTTGACTGCTCTTCCAGTGCGGCCTTTTCTTCCGCTGAGCTGTTGAGCTCCTGAATGAGCTTTCCCTTTTCCTCTACAAGGGCCTTATTTTCTTGTACAAGGGCCTACTATTCCAGCTCGAGCACCTCGACCTCCTACTTAAAAGAATTCTTCTCGTTGAAAAGGAAAGACTTGTTAGATTGGAGGGAGGCCACCTCTTTCTGATAGGCAGACCACACCTGATTTAGCAAAACGTCTAAGTCAAAGAAAGCCTGAGCCAGCTCATTTTTTCCAAAAGCAAGACGGTTTTGTACCTCTATCAAAGTGTCGTCAGCCTGAAGAATCCGACTTTTAAGGGAATAGTTCTCCTCTGGAAGACCCTTCAGTTGTACTCCCTCCGTCCTGAATTGACCGTCCTGTTTGCTTTATGGCACGTTTTTCCACTTCAATATTAAGCATATAAGATAAACTAATTTTATAAAACTAAATTTTGTAACATATAGTTTATCATATAAGGAATCATATGCAAAATTTAAATTTTCAAAATTAATTTATCTTATATGTTAAAAATTGAAGTCAAACGACATGTCCAAATAGTAAACAGGACGGTCAATTCAGGACGGAGGGAGTAGTTCATACTCGTCACGCTAACGGACTCATTCCTGCCGAGTCGACCGCAGCTCTTTGTTTATCGCCTCAGTCCTTTCCTACGCTTTGAGATCAATCTCATAGTGAATCTGGTCGATGTAGGCATCGTGTGTGGAGCGAGTTCGCTTTAGTTCCTCCTGAGCATTGTTGGCTCGGCTATCCTCATAACGGAGCCTGGTCTGGAGGTTGCCGGAATGAACCTCAGCACTCTGGGCCATAGAGATCACCTAAAGCAGCAGCACAGATCACCAAAGTCAAAAAACAAACAAATAAGGGGATACAAAAAAATTATTAAAAATCAAGGAAGGTATACCAACCCGAAAGATGCCCTTCCACATAAAATCGAACACGTCTTTTATTGGAAGGGAATGCCGCATAATGGCGTTTGCTCCCCCGTCTCCCGTGTGCAACTTGTCCTTGATTGCAGTGGTAGTTTCCGGAGGAGCGGAGATCCCATCCGGATGGTCGGACCTCTTTATTGCCTCTTTCCAGACGGTAGAGTACTTGGCAGATTCACAAGAAAATAAAGGAAGGGGATGGCCACGGTGGTAGAACCACCCTTCCTTCTGGGAGGGACCGGTGTAGGACTCCTGAGCGGGGGAGGAGGAGAAGAAGAGGAGGTCATAGTATCCTCCCTTTGCTTACTCCGAAGTTTAGGATTTTCGAGTACCTACCGGTATTCCATTGCCCGTTGTTGCACCGCATCCTTGGCACCAGCAATATCATACGAGGTTGAGGCATCAGAGTTGCCGGAGGTTTTTTCTTCTCCTGATGTCTCTGGCAGTGGAGCCTTTGGTTTTGACGTGGTTTTCTTTTTGAGCTTAAGTTTCCCAGGGACAGGAACTGCGGCAGCAATCAAAAATAGGCACAATCCCATTATCAGAAAAATCAACAAAATGTATACAGAACGAGGGACAAGGGAACGTTATTTTTTTAAAAAAAGAAGGTAAGAGAAAGGAGGATTGATCAAAACCTTGTTTGGCCGGAGGATCGGTGCAAAGCCCTGTGGCCTCCAAAGTGTTTTCTTGGGCGGGATCTGAAGAAAAGTAACCTGACAAGTCAGGAAACTATTCACAAATTGGGGTCGGATGACCGGACTCCCGCTCTGGGCAAGAACCGAGGTCTAGACCCAAACCAGGGGTGAGAGGGAGAAAGACACGGCGCCCAGACTCTGGACTCACGTGCCATGTACCTGGCAATCCGGCGCTCGGGCGTTCAGGAGATTCCAAGCTTTTCTTTTTCTTTGGGTTCACAACTTGGTCATCTTCTGCTCCTTGCCGGGAACGTTTTTTAGAGGAAGTTGTATCTCCCAAGAGCCGCTCAGCCACACCAACGGCCGCATCTACCGAATCGTAGTAATTGATCCTTTCATCCCCGCTCTTGAAATTGATGAAGTTCCAACTGTTGAAGGGACCAATTTTGTCCCCCTTCCAGAAGAAATCTGCACACAATGCGCCGGAACGGTAAGAAAAATAATAAAGAAAATGAAACTTATGCTATCAAACTAATACTTACTGTAGTAGGTCTGTAGCGAAGATAAACTCGCTTTGGTAAAAAATGCCTCGACCGTCAACGGTTCGCGACTCCGCGCCTTCAAGATCATCGAGATGGGAAGCTCAGCCGGAGGAGTAGAGGGGCAGCCAAGCTGACCTCTGATAACTTCAGAACTGTACGGGACGCCTAGATAACGGCCGGATGGAGGAATGATGACGAACCACTACGAGCTCCACCCATGCACCTTCTTATAGTCAAAAAGTGAAAACCCGGCCTTGGCAATGATGGTTAGGCTGTCGGGATCAACTCTAACCGTGAAGAACCGGGTGAAGTCGGTGCCCTCCGGCCGAATTTTAATTTCTTCGCAAAGGGAAACAAAGGCGTGAAGATACGCAACGGCCTTCGGGTGTAGATGGGCGAGAGAGCAGCAGCGGCGGAGCAGAAACCCCAAGACAAAAGGATGTGGGGGAATAGTCAAGCCGCAGGGGAAGAAATCAGCATAAACCACATAACCAAGACCGAAATCGTCGTTAGGACGGGAATTAGAGGTTGGTACTTGGTAGATAAACTTGAGTGCCTAGTGGGACTTCGACGCCTCTAAGACAGTTAGTAAGAGAGGAAAAGCCGAGGGAAGAAGGAGAAGGCTCGCTACCGGCCAAAAAAGGGTTTCGAAGATTGCAGAAAGTAGGGCAAAAACCACTTGAGGAACGAGAACCTTGGATTGCTTCGACGGCCGGTGAAAAGTTGGCAGCAGCCTTGTTCTTCTTTGCGGCGGAGGAAGACATCAGAGAAATTTGGCGGGGAATTGAAAGCGACGACGATGAAAAACAGGGTACGACAGCAGAGAAACGAAAGAGAAGATGACGAGAGCAAAAGAGTGGAGGAGGAAAGAGAAGGAAGCCCAAAAAGTTCAGACTTTAAAAGGAAGTTTTCTCCCGCCCAAATAAATAAAAATATATATGCACGGACAAAAAAATCACTTTTTTTTGCAGAAATAAGAGAGAGGACTACACACTTCCTAAAGACGATTCTGGCATTAGCTGAAAAGGAGGCCTTATGTATTCTACATCGAAAACAAGCGAGGAAATTCGAAAGGGGCGGCGCGGACCAAGCACGGATCACGAGCCCTGCACATGACCCTTTAAAAAGTTCTTTCTCTCCAAATATGAAGAAAAAGAACTTGTGGGACTAGGATGAGGAAAGGATGGAACACAGACTGGGCGTAAAACCTCGAGGATAGCCACAGCCGCAAATTTTTTCCTCAAACCAAGACATAGAAGTTCTACTTTCTTCATCAAAATTCAAAAAGATATAACTTGTGGGACTGATGAGAAGGGAAGAAATGGTACCGAGCCAAAAAAACATATGGAGCATCCGACCACCTCTAGCCGGATGAAAATAGAAACACATAGGGCATCCGGCCACCTCTAACCGAATGAAAATAGAGCTCAGGCAAGGGAAAATATAATACAGCCGATTGCCTGTGACCGGCCAAAGCTGCTAGGGGAGGGTAAAATTGTACTTATAAATGTAAAAGGACAGGCTGGCAGCATGAGGTCAGGTACGAAAACACTATAAATAGGGGTGTACCCTCATGAAATAAGATACACGATAATTGGCAATCAGACTTAGCTCGATTCTAGCAATAGGCTCTCTCTCTCTCCCTTTCTCTCTCGCTGAACTTGTGGACGAAACTAGGTAACATAGGATAGTAAGGAAGACCAAACTGGATAAGAATGAACTCATCGTTTCATCCCTCATTTCTTCCTCTCTCCCCATCCGCTAGGAGCGAGGAAAAACATCTCTCTGACGCACTGCGGATCCAAATCCTCGAACTCTCCCAGGGTAATCCTTCTTGCCAAGCGCTTTGTTCAACGGATCATCCTGACTATGAGGTTGGCCAAGGAAAGAATCAGCACCCTCTGCAGTCTTGTACACGTAAAAAAAACATGTAAATTATCAATTAGATCAAATAAATAAAACATACATAAATTGTATGAAAAATTTATAAACTATTAAATATTACTTAGGACACTCACAATTTTTGCAGCTAAGTCTGCAGTCTCCTTCCGCGGATAATACATTTCATTGTCCTTCTCTAATTGGTGGCCAAGCATGTATGCTTGTGCCCGATTCACCTCATCCGGACGCTAAATCGGCTCAATTGCGCCATAATCACGCACACGCTTCAATTATCCCTTTTCATTCCATCCTGGTATACGCCCCGCATACCCTGCTTGGCCTATGTAGTGTGAGTTCTGATCTTTCAAGTGATTCTATCGGGCTTTTTCCTGAACTGCCTGTGGAAAGAATTAATACAATTCATTTTAACTTTATCCTGTTATATTAACAACATAAACTTAAAAGTTAATCTATGAAAACAATTATGTACCCTGAACTCAGGGGTGATATGTGCTTCATAGAATTCCTTCCCCTACTCGTCAGTGATCATGCCAGCGTACAGGTCATAGGGAGGCACCTGCTTCGGGTTGTTCGTATTGATCCAACCAGCCACCAGCCTATTTTCGAACCCTCGCATACGTAAAGCAAGCAGTGACAACACTTTATCATATGCTTCATCTGGGATCTGGTACTTCTTCTTCAAGCTCCTCCACATGATCTCCTTTATTTCTTGATCTTGGTTCCTCCAGTTTTTGTTGATACAGCAATGGGTCTTAACCAATCGACCCATGGCACTGGCAAACTTCTGCTTTTTCCCGCCTGTGGGTCTAAGATACCAGTAATATATACAGTATATATGTTAGTCATACGTAATATATATAGTACTACATATAAATGTATAAATATCAGTATATATATTAAAAAGTAAAACAGAATAACATATAGGTGTAACATATACCTATCCCACACCACATCAATCATGCCACTCTCTTTCTTCTCATTTAGACCACGTGACGGTCCTCATGTCTTTCGTGGAGGGCGATGAGAGGTAGTAGGAGGGTCCTGAGAGGTCGTAGAAGCATCAGCGGCATCGACAATCTGTGTGCGCTCCGCTAACTGCATCTCTGAATCTATCTCCATCTCCATCTCCTCATCACACTGTATGAGCATCTCATGATAGTTGGCATCCATGATCTGCACAATATCATTACATAATATATATAGTCAGTGTCATTAATAGAGTCATAAATAGAGTCATAAACAAACATAAATTATACACGCTTGTGTTGAGCATTCACTTTTATGCCAGACTTACTTTTTGTTCATTTTTTCACCCACAACCCTTCTCCATGATCAGATCTTTTGCACTAAAAGTTGGTCACATTATCAACTTCCATTGGCATTTGGAGGGGAACATTGTCCATTTCACAGTCATAATCTTCCTCATTCATAACACCATAAACACCAACTATCCGTCGCTTACTTTGACCATCTGGGATTACATTGACCACGATTGTAGAACACTTGTCTAGCTTTAGAAGCAATTATAAACGGTTCTTCTGTGTATGTCAATGCGTTTAGGTCAACCAACTTCATACCATGTTCCACCTAACGGTAACTACGCCTGTTGTCTACCCATTTGCATTTAAAGACACAAGTTTAGTAACACGTGTAGTTAAGGATCCAAATATCCTGAATCACACCATAATACTCTTTCCTCATTGTCACTCCCTTACTACCTACATCTTGATATTTTTCCTGTGAAGCAGTTAGATGAACACCACTGTTTTGATTTGTTGACTTACTATCTTGGCGTTTAGTATAAAAAGAGAACCCATTCACATCGAAACCCTCATACGATTAAACATCAAGATTTGGAACGAGCGCTAATAACTTAACCATTTCAGTTACATTGCTTGAATCTTAATGCATAACTTTTTCTTTAAACCATGTAACGAATGTAGCGCTTTGCTCCTTCTTTAATCTCACTTGACTCATTGACGGATGTTGTGCTCTGAGAGCGCTTAAGTGTGACACGAAGTATGGTTCAACATCTTCAACATGGCTCAACACAGTTAGATGTGCTTTACACAATGCAGTAAAATTAGGCCTTACCATTTTTTCCCCGATTGTACCTACACCCTGTAACTTGCCCTCATGTCTTGATCTCGGAAGTCCTATGTGGTCCACGCCTTCTAAGTAGTGGGTGCAAAAGTCAATCACTTCATCAATTACATATCCTTCAACAATGCTTCCCTCTAAGCGTCTACGGTTTTTACATTTTTTTTAAGCACACCCATGTATATTTCGAATGGATACATATACCTGAGATATAATGGGCCACAGTCCTTGATCTCCCTTACAAAATGAACAAGCAGATGCACCATAATATCAAAAAATGAAGGTGGAAAATACATCTCCAACTGGCACATGGTGACAATTAGTTCAGCCTGCAACATGTCTAGTGTCTGCACATCTAGAACTTTGGTAGAAACTCCATTGAAAAACACAGACAAATTTGTAATGGTTTTCCTGACATCATGTGGGAGAATCCCATGAATTGCAATGGGAAGCAAATGTTGCATCAAAACATGGTAGTCGTGAGATTTCATCCCTACTAACTTGAGTTCAGACATGGACACCCAACTTCTTACGTTGGAAGAGTACCCTGATGGTACTTTGATGTCAGAAAGGGCACTGCAGAAACTCTTTTTCTCCTCTTTGGATAGAGTGTGACCTGCGGGAGGTAGGAAGATACGTGTTCCTCTTTGTTGGGGGTGGAGCTCTATTTGTATGCCCAACTCTACTAAATCTTTTCTCCCCTTTAAATGATCTTTTGTTTTCACTTTAATGTTTAGCAACGTTCCACCAAGACTTTCACCCACATTTTTCTCGATGTGCATGACATCAATACAATGCCTTACTTGCAAATGTTGCCAATACTCAAGATCAAAAAATATCGACCTTTTCTTCCAAACACTCTTCTCTGTAGCTTTAGTTGGAGGACCAAAGTTGTTCACAATATCTTTCACCCAGTTATAAACATCGACACCTGATAAAGGTTGCCGAGCTACAGCATGATCAGTCATCCCGTCAAATTCATCTGTCATCTTTCGGTACTTATGATGTCTTAGAAGGTATTTTCGATGACCCATGTACACATTTTTTCCACTATATTTCAATCGGATATTGCATGTGTTATCACCGCAAACAAGACACGCTAATGCTCCTTTGATTGTATATCCAGATAGGTTTCCGTATGCTGGAAAGTCGTTTATCGTACAAAATAGCATAGCACGCAGTGCGAAGTTTTCCTTTGCATAAGAATCATATACTATTGCTCCCTTATTCCATAAGAGTTTCAAGTCATCAACAAACGGCTGCAGAAACACATCAATATCATTCCCCGGCTGTTTTGGACCAGATATCAACATTGATAGAATAATATGCCTAGGCTTCATGCACAACCATGGTGGGAGGTTGTATACAGTCAACTGAACAGGCCAAGTACTGTGTACACTACTCAAAGTGTCGTACGGGTTCATTCGATCCATGCATAAGCTAAGTCTTAAATTTCTTGATTCTATACCAAACTCAGGATATATTCTGTCAATGTTTCTCCATTGCGGTGAATCAGCAGGATGTCTTAATTTACCATCATCCACCCTATGTGTTGTATGCCACCTAAGGTTTTCAGCATCCTTCGGAACTACAAATAACCACCTAAACCTTAGGATTATTGGCAAATACCATAACACCTTCGCTGGGGAATGAACCTTTGGCTTGTTGCCGTCCTGATGATCTTTCTTTACATAACGTGATTCACCACATTTAGGACAACAATCATGTAGCTCATACTCTTTCCAGAACAAAATACACCCCGATGGACAAGCATGTATTTTCTTGTACTCCATACCCGTTGGACACATTAACTTCTTCGCCTCATAAGTAGTTGTAGGCATGACATTGTCCGCTGGTAGTATCTCCTTAATAATTTGCAATAGTTCCGTGAAACTTACATCGCTCCATCCGTGTTTCGATTTGACATTAAACAGTTTCAGGGAAAACTTAATTTGTTCAGTGTCAGTGCATCACATCCAGCGTACAGTGGTTCTTTACATGACTGCATAAAGTTTTCATGTGTACTCAGTTTGTTGGTAAAGTATTGTTCTACATCTTCCAACAGTGTGTTAAGGTTCGCATCTTCTGTCTCGTCATTAATCGTGCAGTTGTCATCATCCCCAAAGTCTTCTATGTCATCCCCATAGTTTTCTGTGTCATCCCCAAAGTTTTCAGTGCCGTCCAATTCTGGTTGTTCTACTGAAGCTTCTGCATCATAGTCAAACACATCCACTGCATGCTGACCATGCCATAATGCTATGTTTTCGTAATCTTTTGTAAACCCACGACGAATCAAATGGTCCTTAATTTTCTCAATAAGTCTATACTTGAAGTTGTTTTTACAGTCGATGCATGGACACAAAATATATCCCTTATCCCTCGGTTGAAGATTGTTGACTAGGATGTTATAGAACCTATCGACCCCTTGTAGCTAATCATTGTCAAGTCTGTCATTGTACATCTTTGAATGCACCATCTCTTTCTGTAAGATCAATGCATTACTTTACAACTGATCGATATCGTTCATATGTTGGCAGATATTAGTCCAGTTACTTTTAAAAAATTTACAACCTAAACCCATCCAATCACGTTCAATCTCACATGCGAACAAGTTTATTAAAAACAATTCATTGAAAATTTTGACAGCATTTCGCTTCCGTTCTTCTAGTGTATATATGAATGTATACACTCGAAGAACAAAAGGGAAAAGCTACCGAATTTTTATATGAACTGTTTTTTATAAACTTGTTCACTACCTAGAAGGTGAGATCAAACGTGATTGGACAGTCTCGACGGGGACTATCCAAGATATACCTCTAGTAGGTATATCTCGGATGGGTGACTATGTTCGAGTATATTTAATAGCTATTCAGAGAAACACTATATAAACAATTAAGAAGTAATTAGAGAAAAATTATAAGCTAACCTAATCTGATGAGTAGTCTGCTTAGTCCTGATGTGAAAAAGCTAGACTTTAATCAACTAGCCCGTATCAGGTGTGAGACAATGAAAAGTACGTACTACCAATGCCTGTAGGAGATAGTTTGTACACAACAATAATTACATTACGAATCCAATAATTCAATTGTTTGACAAAATTTTCTGGGAAATCCGACGGAATCCCCCTAAAAATATAGGGTTTCCCACAATAGAGCATGTACAAGAGGCAACAGTTTGGTTTGCAAAATTAATCCTAAACACTTAATCCTAATAAACACATGAATCTAAAACAGAGCATGTATGTTCATGATCGATAGTTTGCATGGTTTTGCAAAATTTCACCATAACTACGTGGCTATATTTGTATGCCCAAGCACATTATATTTTTTGCCTAATAAACACATTAATCTCAAGTCCATTTGGACACAACCAGCAAGTACCAAAAATCAACTCAGGCGACAGTTTAATTGGTTTGCAAAATTAATTAATCCCAAATACTTAATCCTAATAATTAAACACATTAATCCCAACCACAGCATGTTTATATGTTCTGATCGATCAGTTAATTTGGTTAGCAAAATTACCTCCAGCAGAATCAAGACTAGAGGCGATAGAGCATGGATCGATGTTACGCCAGTTGGCACTAGTACAAAAAGGGCCTATTTCGGCGGTTCTAGAACTGCCGAAATGGAGTCCGCCAAAATAGGGATGAGACCCTATCTTGGCGGTTGTACAACCGCCGAGATAGAACACCTATGGTGGTGGCTCCTAGCTACAACCACCGCCATAGGTGGTTTTTTTTTTGAACTACTTCAGCCCCGTCTTCAATCTAGTGAGTGAGATGCAGCGGTTTCAGTGATTTGTCACTACATAGGCGTAGACACAAGAAGAGAATGAAGAGATGCGCAGACAAAACAAAGAGAATGAAAGGTGCGGAGCATGTATGTAGCTTGTTCTCCAATGAGAAAAAGATAAGTTTGGTATATTACCGGTTCTAGAATGAACTACTTCAACCCCGTTTTCAATCTGGTGAGCGAGATGCAGAGAGGAGCACAAAGCATGTACATTCGCCAGTTAGAGTTGGAAAATTACCGTGAGAGGAGAGAGATGAAGAGCAGTTGCGATATATATAATGAAATAAAGTCATTTCGGCAGTTGTTAGCTAGGAACCGTCGAAATAGACTGAAATTTTCCCGCCGCGGTCCGAATTTTTTTTAAAAAAAAACCAGGAAGGAAACAGGCTTCCGAAAAATTTTATGTCTTAAAAGGCACCTATTTTGGCGGTTCCTAGCTAGGAACCGCCGAAATAGGCTGAAATTTTCCTGTGGTCCGAATTTTTTGAAAAAAAGCCGGGAAAATAGGCTTCCAAAAATTTTAGTTTAAAAAAAGGCACCTATTTCGGCGGTTCCTGGCTAGGAACAGCCGAAATAGGCTGAAATTTTCCCGCCGACCGAATTTTTTGAAAAAAAACCGGGAAAATAGGCTTCCAAAAATTTTATGTCTAAAAAAGGCACCTATTTCGGCGGTTCCAGCTAGGAACCGCCGAAATAGGTGCCTTTTTTTAGACATAGAATTTTCGGGGCACCTATTTCAACAGTTGTTGTTACAACCGCCGAAATAGGGGCGTCGAAATAGGCGTTTTTTGTACTAGTGTGGGTTATAAAATTACTGCAGATGATCAATAATAGAACGTACGTACGTACTGAAGGGAGGTGACGGGCATGTATGTTAATTCCTGTTCGATCGCAGGTTGCAAAATTAATAAGAGAAAGAGCAGACATATATATATATGTTCCTGTTTCACAGACTTGATGATGAAATTACCGAAACAGAGGTGACAGGCATGCATACTATTTGGGTCAATCGATGATCAAAGAAGAAGATGCATGCGCGCAAATATCGGGAGCCAACGCGTATATAGCAGGCGCGAGAGATGTCCGGAAAGCGGAGGCGGCACGGACGGGCGACGGTAGTGGCGGCGACGGAAGTGGCGGCGATGGCAGTAGCTTGCCGACGGTACTGGGGTAAGTATTTCGTGAGCTCAGTCGAGAGAGAGGTAGCTAGCTAGAGGGTTTACGTTGTAACAGAGAGTGCGGGAGAGATTAAATTTTTCCGGGAAAGTGGGGTGTTATTCAGGCAACATAAAGAACGCTTCACTAAGAAGCGTTTTTTATGCTGAGAGTAAAAAACATAAAGTACGCTTCTAAACGGACGCGTTCTTTATGCGGAGCGTTCCAGAGACATAAAAAATGCTTTCTGTATGAAGCGTTCTTTATATGAAACATATAAAGAACACTTATTTCCCAAGCGTTTATTTTTGTCTTTGGGCGCGATACAATAAAGAACGCTTCTTAAGTGAAGCGTTTTTTAAAATGTCTGGCCTAAACCATAAATACAACGCCTTAATTTATAATCATTCTTTAATATGCTAAAAAATGATTTACAAATATAACCATTTTTAAAAGGGCATTGTTTATTCTTTTTTTCCAGCAGTGAAATTTATGGGTACCTGATGTTACGTGGATTCCCTTTGGTGTTTAAATCGAGTATTCGTTATCCTGTGTTCCTATCATGATATTTTGTTCAACTGTTGTTGACATAGACACCTTTCTAGGATTATTCCTGGGTGTGGCTAAGTTACACCATCTCATCTGGCTAATATTTATGAGTACACCCGGTTAACTATACCGTATTGAAGTACTGTATTTTGAACTACCCGTTAAGGGTTGTAATGTCTCTCGTTCATGGGTAGATCATTGATTCTTTCTCCTATGGACTTGAGTCTTCAAGCCTTTAAGGTCATGTCCATGTAAGGCATTTACCTTACTGCGTTTAGTCTAGGTATTCATTCCGGCTATCATGTGTTTCCTTCGAGATTCTTGAGACATATCAAATGTCTATACTTACTAATAAGTGCTCCTCACACTTCCTAATTCTTATTCATTTTCCTTAGATGAGTTCTCTGATTCCTTTAGACTTGTTAGCTTACTAAGTTCTTTCTCCTCAATCGTCCGAGGTAGTTAGCTGCTCGTCCTAAATTTGCATTGCTGACCGTGGTGCGGAGTTGACCACTTCTCGTGTTCCGTACACTACTCGTATACATATATGGGGTAACTTACTGATACATTACTACTTACCTGACTAACTTATAAATAAGTCTGACAGGCCCGTAAGCTCCTTTGGAGTGCGGACGTCCCACGGCTCGTTTTTGTACACTCGTAGTGTTTGTCACATGATTAGTTATTGCTAACTTGTGAAGTATTCTGTTGTCAACTCCCCTTGTATCGTCTTATGATGGCGCACACTCGTACTATGTTCTTAGGTATATTCTACTTCCTTTCTGCATTTAGTACGGACCCGATCCTTTCCACCGGGTTGATACCCTCGGATTGTTCGATTGCCCTAAGGTTGTTTGAAAGTGAACTAGGTGTTGCTTACCTGCCTTGTGTGGTGTTGATGGCGGTGTAGGACTTCCGGGTTTAGTATAAAAAAATTTGAGGTTTTGAAGGAAATTTGAGTTTGGAAGAAAAAAATTTATGGTCTTTTCATTGTCTAGTGGTCTTAACCGAGTCTAGCTTCTCCCTGACTAGTACATTCTTTAATACAAATGGTTAGGCCGTTAGGCCCTTCCAAGGTTTCATTCTTCTAGTTCTTAGGATTTTTTATCCTATAATTGTGTCATTCGCCATCGTTGTATTTTACTAAGTACTTCCTAGTCATTAAAAGTTTCTCCGAATAGCCCTAATATTATAGGAATTGCCATGGCAAGTGTGCCATGCAGGCTGGCTATCGGTTCAACACATTCAGGTTGTGGTATTGTTTCCATTCGTACCGTATTCGGTAACCTTGTTGGACCCTCCTTTGATCCTCTAGTCTTGATGATCAATCCTCGAATTAGCTTCTCGTTGGTCTTGACATGATGGTGATTACCCAGGGTGCTTCTCCACTCTCGGAGACCCCTATTCACTTAGTTTTGTGTCTTTCCTTGTTGCTCGTTCCCTCGCCTTTGTCGTGGTTACCGAGGCTTGATTCTTCTCTACGAACTACACATGTAGTCCTATCGGATTGTATTGCATAGATGTTCTCATAACTATCTAAGCTATGTCGTTCAGGTATTGTAATCCTCTTTGGGAGTGTAGGTTGGAGTTACCCACTCTTTACTAGTTCCTTAGTCGGCTAGTATACCGTTGGTGGTATTTTCCAAATATTGCGGTCCCGTATAACGTGTCTTGGGTTTTATTAATTCTCCTTTTATCGCTTTGTTGCACAATTAGTGCTTTCCTTCGTGCTGGCCAAACAGGATTCTCTCGACTCCTAGGCATGTTGACCCATGCTGCTAGAAATTTAATTCTCCTATGTGTAGGATTCTCAATCTTCTGCTATTAAATGCAGGTAATGTCGTTCAAACGGGTACCGTCTCCTCCTTAACCCATAATACCCAGCTTATCTCTTTAGACGGATAAGCTCTGCCAGTCTTACTCCAGCGAGCACCACTATGTGGCTCAGGGCCCCAACGGGCACCACCATGTGGCTCACGGCCCCTGACAAGGGAGTTTGACCACGAAATTAGAAACAAACGCTCTGTTGTTTCCTCTTCCTTGCATGCGTGACTCACAATCCCTTAACGCACTCTTAGGGTTAGTAATAATATATAATCATATATATTAGTCCGAAGCATCTCTATTGATGCCATCTCACAATCTTAGGAAGTTTTCCTAATTCGCTGTATTCTTCGATTTAAGGGTCACTCCTATACTTCCATTACTTAGAAGTTTTGGTTATTTTCTCATATTGAGTTGGATCCTTATATAGGAGGTCAACTACTCATTAAAAGGGAGTTAGTTAGTCCCGTATATCTCTTTTCACATTTCAAGTGAGTTCGTAAAAACTGAACTTATCATTTTTCTCTAATTGAGAATTCTTATATGTTTCTCCACGTTTTAATTATTTCGTGGTTCGACTCTTTCTACGAGTCACTAATCAAACATTATTCTATCGGGAGTTGATCTACTATTTCCACTCAGGTCACAACTCATGCAAAGATGGGTAGTTCACACAACAGGCATCGAGATATACAAATATCAAATGCAATAAACATTTTTGTGCTTTTATCATGTTAGGTCGGCACCCCAAGCAAGCAGCACACAAGCCGAGAGTACTCAACAGGACACAGATTGCAAGCAAACCATACTATTCACCAAGGAATTACTCTCGCGTGTCGTCTCAAGCTCCTCCGGTAATTCTCGCACCACTGATCACATTCCAAACGTTTCTATTAACGTTAAGGCATTACAGAATTTAAACGACTAGTACACCCATACTTAACCCCGTTGTCCCGTTAATATTAACTTTACTCATGTGATCTTAGGTATTCAACTTTCACCTTCAAGTTTAAACTTGTTTATACTTCTAATGACCTTTACATGTCACCAAACAACTCCCAATCATCATCTAATACCATTACCATTCAATTCCAATAAATAGACTTCATTTATACACTCACGGTAGTATTTTAAGTGAGGTTTGGGATATGGTCCTACCCTTAAGTCCTAGACCAACACATTGTCTAACTCTCGGGTGATTTTCAGCCTGGTCCAGGAATTGGTACTGGACTAAGGTCCCGGACCAATCCCATAGAATTCTCTCGGGTACATTTTTCCATTGGTCCGGGAGTTGCAAGGGTTCAGTCCCGGACAAACCTTTCTAGGTAATTCTCGCGATGTTTTTGCATGTGTTCCGAGACTTTATACATGGGTCAAGTCCCGAACCCTGCTACAATCTGTTGCATTTTAAAAGTTTCTATTTCAATTCTAACATCAATTCTTACCAACTTCTTTTCTAATCTTTCCACATGCTTCCAAACATGTTCTAACACCATAAACACCGATTAAACCTTCTTAATTCCTCAATCAAACCTATCCCTCAACCTTTGATCAATTATACAAATTTCTATTCTCATTTTTGCACTCCAACTTTTCTCCTAGATTTCTAAGTTACATCTTTTACTCACCACCTACTAACTCAATGGTTTGACCATTCCAAATCCTTCGTTAGGCATTCTCATCTCTAGTTCCCAAGTCCATCCTCTATTTCAAGGACATGCACACTAGTTCTTTCCTAGAAATTCCAAGACACTCCAACATCCCATTTGCTACAGATTTTTGCTCAACTTAAATCAATCCTTCAATTAACATTTTAAGGTGATTAACAAATCAAATAAATCCCTATTAACTCATGGTTGATCCTTAGCCTCTC
Source organism: Limonium bicolor (assembly GCA_023374045.1). Taxonomy (NCBI): domain Eukaryota; kingdom Viridiplantae; phylum Streptophyta; class Magnoliopsida; order Caryophyllales; family Plumbaginaceae; genus Limonium; species Limonium bicolor. The sequence goes on from CM041780.1 coordinate 20,843,004, forward strand.
CAACAAATAATGTCACCAAAACTTCTTAGATTTCTACAGAAATTTCGCTAAAAATCCGTTACTATATTAGCTTATCCAAATTTCCATTGTCTTCATCACCTAGTCCAAAACATTCCCAATTTATCATACCATTCACCTAAATCAATTCAACTAACAAAATCCACAACGGATTCCGCCAGCACATAATTCATCCAAATATCACCAATCACATTATAATGCAATAATCATAACTCACTTGGCTCCAGGGCCCTTAAATCAAACACAATTCACAATTATCTCTCCTAATCAACAAACACATTTTCAGCACAATTTCGGTTCATTCCTTTGGTTTCCCACACCATAATCTTAAAAGCATTCAGAATGTACACTAAGGTAGATTGTTGACCTTAAGTTCGCAAGCTCCTTATTTCATTTCTCCTCTTTCTCTTCTCCTTTCTTCTAGTTCTTTTCTTTCCTCTTGTTTCTTGTCTATAAATCGGCCAAGCTACAACCATCCCCTGGAAACAAAATCACTGAGCAATTGCTTAAACTCTAGGAATAAACCCTAGAATGAGAGAGTGTTTAAAGCTCTAAAGAAGAGTTTACCTTTCAACTTCAAGATGAAGTATTTGGCAACCAAACAAGCAATGCTCCAGCACTTTTTGAAGGAAAAACATAGCTGGAAAAAGAAGCAACAATGGAGTTCAAGAGTTGGAAGTTTTGGTCACCAAGAAAAGCAGGAAATGAGAGTGTTTTGAGTTTTCTTTACCTTACACCAACAAAGGAGTAATCTAGCTCACAATGGGCTGCTCCTTTCTTCAAATAGAGCTCCTTCCATGGAGGTCAACTTTGGAGTTTGAGAATTTTGAAAGGTGGAAAAGATTCTCCAAATCAAGGTGAGCAAGAATATGTAATTTCCGTTGTGTTTTGGCTTTGTTTAAGCCTTGAATGGGAAAGAAGAAAGCTCAAATGGTGGAGGAGCTGTAAAATCTCAAGAGGAAGAAGAAGGGAGATTAGAGGGTCTGGGGAGAAGGAAGAAAATGGGAGAGAGGGAGGAATGGAAGAGAGAGAAGACAAAAAAACAAATATGTACTTTTATTTACTTTTTGGCTTTTTATCGTTTTCTCACTAATAATGTGTCTAGAGAGTTTAGAGGAGAGTGATGAGTCATCAATCCATAAAAATGGCCCCCTCTCCTAATTGGGCAAGGGCATTTTCGTCTTTTCGCAAGAAACGCTCTTAGATCTCCCGGTTGGACACTATTCATCAACTGAGCCTATTTTCGGGATTTTTCCGTTTATTTAATTTGTAATGGTTCTTAGACCTTTATTAAGGTTTAATTATAGTTATCTGATTAACTATAATTTTTACAAGTCCATTACATAGCTCAAAGTCAAGTTTCCGGGTTTTCTCAAAAAATGTGCTTTAGGACTCCGTTTGCGTTTTTAACCCACTATATGGATTCATTTTATTCGAGAATTGCTGTCACACGTTATTAGTGTATAACTAAGTCTTAGGAATCCATCTAGGACCCTAGTTAAGGTCATATACCTCCTATAGTTGCTTAACACACATTTTTTATGTTTTGTACCATTTAAGTGTTTTCTCTTTTCTTTTGGTTTTACTTTCTTCACCAAAATTCTTTAGGCATCATTAGACCTCTAAATATCATATTAAAATAATTAATCACCATTTTTAAGTCTGGGGTATTTCATTTTATAAGTTGGTTTTCTTTAGGAATTGTTTTATCTTGTTCCCACCTTTAAAATTAGCTATTGGAATCCCTTTAGGCCCTATTTAAGGTCACCTAAACTCCAAGGGTCCTTTAAGCTTGTTTTTACGTGTTGTGCCTTTTAAAGCATTTTCTCTTTTATTTTGGTTTTACTTTCTTCACTAATATTCTTTAGGCATCATTAGGCCTTTAAAATCATATTAGAACAATTAATCGCCATTTTTAAGTCAGGGGTATTTCAGTAATTGTATTCATTAATGGACAGTCGTCCTGGTGCACCAACAGTAGTGCCCTCTGGTCAAAGATATAAGATCTCAGGACTTCCTCTTTGCCTTGAAGGCGTCATTTAATTGGTGGTAAGAGCCATGTAGCAACAGCGGTACCCTCTGGCCAACGTTCTATGTAGGCCCATTTGGACTTAAATAGAGTGGAACCCGATCCGGGTAAAACACTCAGTGATCACTATGCGCAAACAGTAGGCGGAGACTATTGGATTTATAATTGTGTAATAAAATTCCATTATATGATTAAATTTTAACCAATTGCCTAAAGTATAATCTTAGGTTATGGAATATCCATTCATTACATTGCTGCCCTAAGGGTCTTACGCATACCTAGAAGAAATCTAGGTCACATGTTCATGTTCAAGATCCAAGCTTTAGAGACCGACATAGTCGTGTCTCGTACCTAAGTGTTTTACTTAGGCTAATATGTATATAATTATAATAATAAGTGTATTATATCAGGTAGCAACAACTTCGTCAAATCACTCGTATATGTATGTTTAGATAAGCTGATCTATAGTCGACGTAGTATTAGTCCGATAGGACGTTCGCGTACAATAATAATGCGATATAAACAATCAGATATACATTTCATTTCACACATACATGCATATAAGCACACACATAACATTCTTAAACTGTAACACCCCAACCCGAAATCTAATAACCTGAACGACGATCGCTCCCAAATAAACTTAAACTGCAGCGGAATAAATTACAATAACTGGGCGGTATTACAATGCCGTTAGCCACCCTTGTGACTAACAAGGCTAACTCCAAATACAAATCTCAAAAGTCACAGTCCGAATACGAATACAATCTGAGATACTAGGAATCAAACTCAAAGGTACAATAATTAAGTAAAACAAATAGCTAGTAATAAACTCCCATAGCTTGATCTACCCCACCTACACTCGGTGTGGTAATCTCTGCAACTTCAGGCACCTGAAAAATGGGGGTGCCCCAAAGGGGCTCAGCAAACAATGCTAGTATGGAAAACGTGCAGCCCATCGGCTACCGGGCCACACCAACTACTTTGTCGAATACATGCAGTTCATTTTTATAAAGCTGTAATCAAGCATAACATGATAATAACAAGTATTCATACAAGGACAACAATGTCACATAGAACAAGACTTCAGAAGGTCAAGTTAGATGAACTGTAATCATTTGATAATAGTCGGGTCCACACAGTGGGACTGACAGGTGTATAAGAGTATGTCAATATAGTGAAGGTATAGTGACCTCGTTAGAAGAAAGGTGGGTAATTAGTCCCTTAGAAGATAACGTAGTTAACTCTTGTACTTAAAAGAGGTGGGAATCGAACCCTCGAGAGGAATGAAGTCTTCCTCCCCACTTGAACTGTTCCGGTACGCAGCCGGTGAGTGACATAGTGCACCCAAAACTCCCGTCGCGACGTAAATTGAATAGGAGACGACCTGAGACAGGTACAACTCCCGTAGCATGCATGGCCTAATCCAACTGGGCTCCTCGTTCTCCTAGTATAGAATTGTTAGGTGTCATACAAGGACGTTAATCCAGAACTCAATGTGTATTGTCAGTTATCACGTTTAGGATAACGACGTCTGTTACAAAGTGAAGTTAGTGAGAACCTTGAGTACAAGTTCTCGGTACAATAAAGCGCAGGTATTTAATCCACTGGTAATGTAATGTTGTATGCGTGGGACATACACGATGTAGTTAGCATCATTCACGCATATAAAATAATACAACAGTGCACAAGAGTAATACAACATTTTACAATGATTATCTTGGTCGTTATTTCAAACAACAGATAGCACACAAGCCGGTGTAATCCGGTAGCAAACAGGTTGCAAGAATCACATACCATTCACCGTAGATTGCAGTTGAGTATATCCTGGTCAACGTCTGGTCAAGTTTTGTCCTATATTAGGATTAACTGAGAGGGTTAATTTATGTTACCCTTGTATAATAATTTTATTGGATCATTTAACGATTTCGTATTTGTTATTTCATGTGAGGTTTATTTCTTCATACTTAGATAGTTTCTTTAACCTCTTAACCTCACTGATAATTAAGGTGTTTATATTCATTCTAATTTATATAGTCTTAATGAATAATTTATATTGTGTGGTAATTCCTTTTAATTACCTTATGATTTAATGTGTCACTTGATTTTTTTATAATTCCTTTAATGTACATATATGTATATATTTATTCATGTACTATTTATGTTACATATTTTTAATTGTCTAGATGACATAATAACTTATAATTCCTCAACTATATTTATATGCCATACATGGACATAATATTCTTATAGTTTTTATTATTCCCCTTTTTAACCATAAATAATATTTATTGATTACCTTTAAATTCCTTATAACTATATAAGCCATAGTTTTAATTCCATGATCCCATAAATCAAAAATTCTTTTTTCTAATTTCTCCAAATATCCACATAGGACCTATATTTATTTAAATCTAAATTCTTACACTTATATTTCTGTTATTTACAAACAATCATAATAATTCATAAACTTTACATTTAAACTCTAATCTCATTATATTATATAGTTTTAATTCTTTATTTAATTATATTACAAAACCACCTTTAATATTTTGGTATATAACCTTTGAATAGTATAACTTTCGAAAATTAAAATTTAGCCCCTCATACTTTCAGCTTTAATATATTCTACCTTTATTTACATTTTCACCCCAAAACTTTATAATAGTTACTTAATAACTTATAAAATATAGTTTAAATATTTAATTCCTCAAAATTTCGGAAGTGAACTTTATAATTCTCTTAATTATCGATTCGCCCCATATTAATCTCCAAATTTTCATAATAACTTTTATAAATTACATAATAGCCCAAAACTTAATAAATTGTTATTTTAACTTCTAAACACCTATTTAATTCACCCAAAATTCATAATATCAATTCCTACCTTATAGTATATCATTATTATGTCAATGACACTTAATACTTTCGGCTATTTACTATATATTCCCATAACTTCTAAAAATTATATTTTTACCACATAACTTTTTAAACTAGTCATTTAAACGCTAGTAATTATTTTCGACTTACCCAAAATTCATAATATAAGTTTATACTTTCCATTATATCAAAATTCACCTAATATAATATATACCTCACGGCTTTAATTTAATTTGCCCACCAAGTTTTGGTAAATTACATATTTTACCCTTAAACTTATAAACTTAATATCTCATGTATTAAAATACCTAATTAACTTATCCAAATATTTTCTAACATCTTAATACATAGTATTAAGCTATAATACTCCAAATTAATCCTTATATTTTCGGCAATTATATTTTTAGCCAATTAATTACCTTAAAACTCCTTAAATCAATTTTAAACCTTAATTCCATCTTTAATTTATCAAAACACATAATTAAATCCTCCTTAATTTCAGCTTTAATTTTATAAGATGATAATTAATGATTTAATGTTATAAAACATAGTTTAAACCATAGATCTACATATATATGCTTGAATAAATTACTTACTCTCTTAGTAATTGATTTCCTCTTGGTTTCTCCTTGGATCTTTGGCCACACAACCTTGATCTACACTCTTTGTAGGTGTCTTGAATATTAGAACAAGGATACCTCAAGTTAAACCTTGAATTAAAATAAACCTTAAGGAATTTACTAAGGTATTATGTATATAATTTATATAAAAGATTAGGATTTACCTCGATGACTCAAAATGGAGTTCAAGAACAATGTATTTTTGGCCTTGACAAGGAGAAGAGAAATCAATTAGCTCTTGTAGAGATCTAAGCTTAAAACTTAGAAATAACTCTTGTAAACCTTAAAAATCAAGATTTACCTTAGGGAATTTGGTGTAGGCTCACGCCTTGAAGGAGTAGGGGTGAATACCTTGTAAAACCATGGAGAAATTGAAGTTAATGGAGGGAAGAAAACAAGACAATTTCGTCCATGAACTTGTCTTGGGAGAAAATGAGGTTTTAAGGCATTTTTCTTACCTTAAGCCTTCAAACACCTTTCTTAAGTGTTTCCTTTTATTAGCCACGAAATTCCTAGCTTGAGTGATGATTGATGTTGATCTAGATCAATGGGATGAATTAGAAGAACTTCCTTGGAGCAAAGAACCGAAAATAAGCTAAAAAATGGTGTTAAAGTATAACTAGAATAACTTAAGGTTTGAGAGCTCTTACCAATGGAAGCTTGAAGGTCTGGAAGGGGAGGGAGATCGAATGAATGAAGGCTGGGAAATGGGACAGAAATCGCCACTTAGAAGAGAAGAAGAGACAAGCTTCCTAAGTTGTCAAGGATTAGGTGAAAAGAAGGCATTTTAGTCAAAAGGAGATGTGGAATTGTCTAAGGCTTCAATCAAGGAGATATTGGTTGAAATTGAAGGTCCTGCCAGCTGCTTCAATCGGCCATGACTAATGATAGGAGCCAAATTTGTCAAAGTGGAGTTATTAATGGTGAAAGTGACTTAAAGACAAAAATCATGTCTTTCTAGTAGTCAAAATCGGCCCCCTTATAGATGGTGAGTCACCATTGTTATCCCCTGATTATTATTCTTAACTCATGTCATTTTAATTTTATAAACTTGTAGCTAATAATTTGTACAAGTTAAATATGTAAAACGCGACTTTTCGGTACCCGAAAAGTGCGTTTTTGTGCTCTAAGGAAATTTTAGGAAATGATTTGTCTTTATGAGTTCCAAGTGTTTATAAACATTTATTATAGTAAATAATGATGTATTAAGGTGTTACATTGAGTTATATGGGGTTACATAAACTCATGACATAATTCTCGAGCTATCGGGACACTCCCGGGGTAAAAAGGAGCGTTAAGGAATTCCCCCGAGGATCTTGTTGAATTTTGAGAAACTAGCTCGTGGGTTCTCTTTAGAATGATTATTAGTGGTGTTAGGAACTCTAGGAATGAATTATATAGGAGTTCGTGCCACCTCGGCACCTCTCCGGGCTTTTCGTGCTTTAAGGGGCGTGCGTGAGAACTCCCGAGCGTTTTGCATTTTTGGCTAAATATAGCCTAGGGACTAAGTTTTTATAATCATATAATAAGGGTATGACCATTTGGTTTGAGTTTTAGAAGATCATACAAGGTCATGCTTAATCACCTGTTTCTAAGGCGTTTTAGCGTTTATGGTGAAACGACTATTTTTACGTAACGTTTTCATGCATGTATTTGCATGTGTACGTGAAATGGTTTATATTTGGATTATTTTTCATTAAATAATGGTTTTATAATGTTAATTATATTTGGGGTATTTCAATCTACCCCCCTTAAATAGGACTTCGCCCCGAAGTCTCATATCTAAATTTATAAGGTTGTGGGGGAAACGAGTTCTGTTAAGTATCCACAACTCAATTTAGTTTTTTAGGGATCATGTCCCCAGTCTCTATATTTCTAAGTTCATAGCGTACATCAAACACAACATGAATACTTTGGAAGGTCATATCATATACCTACAATGTAGTGCAATGTAGTACACACAATCACAATTCACTTCCAATAGTGCAGCGTAGTGCACATAATCTTTCCATTGTAGTGTAGCGAAGTACACACCAGCAAGTAAAAGTACAAGGTACATTCAAATACAGTGTTATACAAGAACACATACAGGACAAAGTGTCACAGAAAAGCACAAAAGTGCAACAAAATGCACACTAAACTCACAAACGAAAAAGGCTCTACCCCCCTAAAAAGGGGTATGCCCACGTACCTTAGACTAAGGTGTCTAGTCGGTAAATAATGAGGGAAACTTTGCTCACATATTTGTTTCTAATTCCCATGTGGCCTCTTCAACATCATAGTTCGACCAAAGAACCTTTACGAGGCTCACGGTCTTGTTTCGAGTATCTCGTGTCTTCCTATCTAAGATTCATTGCGGTGTTTCCATGTACCGCATTGTTGGTTCTAATGATAGTGTCTCTGGTTGTAGAACATGAGAAGGGTGAGCCATGTATTTCTTAAGCTGAGACACGTGAAAAACGTTGTGTACTTTACCCAACTCTGCTGGCAAATCAAGTCAATATGCCACAAGGCCTACCCGCTCTGTGATGGCGTAGGGTCCTACAAACTTCGGGCTTAGCTTGCCCTTCTGTCCAAATCTGAATACACCCTTCATCGGTGATACTCGTAGAAATACTTGGTCGCCAACTGCGAACTCAAGGTCTCGTCGTCTCTCATCAGCATACGATTTCTGTCTGTCTTGTGCTGCTTTCATATTATTTCTGATCTGTTGTACTTCTGCCTGAACTTGCTCTAAGTACTCAGGCCCAATGATGACGGTCTCGCTAGAATCGTCCCAGCACAATGGTGTGCGGCATGGTCTGCCATATAGTGCTTGAAAAGGTGACATCAGTATAGAGGCGTGATAACTGTTGTTGTATGCAAATTCAATTAGATGTAACCTATTTATCCAGTTGCCCTAGAAATCCAAGGCACATGCTCGTAGCATGTCCTCTAAGGTTTGAATAGTCCTCTCTGATTGACCATCCGTCTGAGGATGAAACGCTGTGCTAAGCTTCAATTCAGTTCCAAGTGCTTCGCGAGTAGCTCACCAATATCGTGAAAGAAATCTGGTATCTCGATCTGAAACAATAGTCTTTGGTACTCCATGATGTTTGATTATCTCTTTCTCAAACAGTTCTGCCAACTTTGGTACCTTCCAAGTGTCTTTCATTGGTATAAATCTCGCCACTTTGGTCAGTCGATCAACAACAACGCAAATCATGTTTAGTCCTCCTCTCGTAGGTGGTAGTGCCACCACGAAGTCCATAGAGATATCATAAAACTTCCATTCTGGAACTGCCATAGACTGCACCATGCCTCCTGGTCGTCTATGTTCGAATTTCACTTTCTGACAAGTGAGACATCGAATCACATATTCTGTCATGTCGCCCTTCATACCACTCCACCAAAAATACCTCTTTAGATCTTTGTACATCTTAGAAGCTCCTGGATGGACAGATGTGGAAGAAGTGTGGGACTCTCGTAGAATATGGTCTTTTATATCTGTGTTGTGTCTGGGAATACACAATCTGCCCTTTAATCTGATCAGCCCATCATCGTGTAACTGGAACTCATACTTCCCTCCTTCCAATGTACCGTCAAACAACTTCCGACTGATCTCCATCGTTCGCTGATCATTCTGATGTGCGTTACGTATGTCGTCCATAAGACTCGAACTAGCCACAATGGCATTTAAGGAATGTGCTCGTCGATTCAATGCGTCTGCTACAACATTAGTTTTTCCTTCCTTGTACTGCAAATCGATGTCGTAATCCTTGAGAAATTCAACCCATCTTAGTTGCCTCATGTTTAACTCCTTCTGGGTGAATACATATTTCAAACTTTTGTGATCCGAGTATACGGTTATCTGAACACCATACAGGTAGTGGCGCCAGATCTTCAATGCAAAAACAATTGCTCCAAGTTCCAAGTCATGTGTGGGATAGTTCTCCTCATGTTTCTTCAGCTGTCGGGAAGCGTAGGCGACTACCTTCCCATTCTGCATGAGTACACACCCTAATCCCCTGCCTGATGCATCACAGTAAACTTCATAACCTTTTGTGCCTTCAGGTATAGTCAAAACTGGTGCTGATGTCAAAGCATCCTTCAAATACTGGAATGAGGTTTCACATTCTGTAGTCCATGTGAATGGCGCGTCCTTCTTCATTAAACTTGTCATAGGTTTTGCTATTTTGGAGAAGTCTCTGACGAACCTTCTGTAGTAACCTGCTAACCCAAGGAAACTCATGATATCAGTCACTGTCTTTGGTCTGGGCGAGGTGCGAACTGCTTCTATTCTTGCTAGATCCACTGCGATCCCAGCGTCTGAGATAACATGTCCTAGAAAGGAAACTCAATCTAGCCAAAACTCACACTTGGAGAACTTAGCATGAAGCTGGTTCTCCCTTAAGATCTCGAGTACACGTCGGAGGTGACTCGCATGCTCTTCCTTAGACTTTGAATAAATTAGAATATCATCGATGAAGACAACTACGGTCTTGTCCAGCCGCTCTCCAAATAATTTGTTCATTAAGTCCATGAAGACTGCCGGTGCGTTTGACAAGCCAAAAGGCATAACTGTAAACTCATAGTGGCCATATCGTGTTCTGAATGCTGTCTTTTCTCTGTCTTGCTCTCTGATAGGTATCTGATGGTATCCTGATCTCAAGTCGATCTTTGAAAACACCTTTGCTGCTCTTAACTGATCAAACAAATCGTCAATTCGTGGTAGTGGATATTTGTTCTTCACTGACACTGCTTTAAGCTCTCTATAATCGATACATAACCGAAGGCTTCCATCTTTCTTCTTCACAAAAAGAACTGGTGCTCCCCAAGGTGATACCCTAGGTCGTATGTATCCTTTGTCTAATAAATCCTTCAACTGTTCCTTCAACTCAGCCATCTCTGCTGGTGCCATACGGTACGGTGCCTTAGCTATGGGACCGGTACCAGGTAGTAATTCGATGGAGAACTCTACCTCTCTAGATGGCGGTAAGCCTAGAAGTTCCTTTGGAAAAATATCCAGAAATTCTGACACCACTGGCATATCTGGATCAAAATCTGGGTCATGCTCTACATCCTGAACATAGCATAAATATACTTCTTTCTGCTTCCTAGCTTGTTTGTACATGGACATAGCAGATATCACTTTTATTGACAGTGCTCTAGGGCTCTGGCGGTAAGACACTGTCACTCCTGATGGGCTCTTAAGTAACAGTCTGCACTCTGCGCAAAGGATGCGGCCTCTGTGCCGCCCTAACCAATCCATCCCGGCTATAACGTTGAATCCTAGACCTCTGAACTCAATTAGGTCAATGGGAAATTCCTCCTCCTTAATACGGATAGTGGCTGCTCTATAAAGACGAGTGCAACTGACCTTCTCCTTAGACGGGAGTGCCACCATAAAATCAGGTAACTCTACAGCGTCTAGCCCCAACTTCCCCACAGCAAGGCGAAACGAAAGTATGTGAGGCTCCGGAGTCGAACAGTACTGATGCATCCACTCCGTTGACAGGAAAGGTACCAGTGAGGATCGTGCCGCCCTTGCTGGCCTCCTCCTCAGTAAGTATACTTAAGGCACCTTCCGTCTCCTTAGCGCAACCTAACAACAGAATCTGGGTAAGTACTTTGACATATGATGGAGGTCGAATGACATTCACTTTTCATAACAATAATGCTTTATTGATGAGATGATCTTCTTTCAGATGTCTAAAGACAATTACAATGCTAGTGTTTTCTAAAAGTCAAACTTAATCTTCCTGGTTTCATGTGGGTGGTGTTTATCACTGTCGAAGGGGCTGAGTTCATTTTAATCCTTTTAATTCCATGGTATAGCAATCTTGACTTTCCACCCATTATTAAAACATCTCCTGACTTCAATATGATTTTATTCGCAAGGTCCACACGCTTCTTTTCGCCATAAAGGAACTCTGCGTCATCTACAATTGACAAAGACAATACTGGTATCCCCTTATCGAGGGACCCTTGTGTTTCATCCTTGTCCTGGTGTAGTCCTAAGCGGCCTCCTTCTTCATAGAAGTTGATGATACATAGATCAGCCCTCAGGTTGGGAACTGGATCTTCTTCTAACTGTTGAGCTGTATTAACTGCTTGTTCCACAATTTGTAAAAATTCTTCTGGGATTTATGGTACTTGCGCTCCATCTCCATTTCTTGTATCCTAGTAGGTCCTTGAGTAAGGATTCCAATCCTTTCCTAAACTAATAGAATTTGATGTATAGGGTTGCTGTGTGAAACAGCGTGAGAGAATAGAGAAGTTTAACACTTGTATTTTGTATGTTATTCAATGCGAGAATACAAGGTTGCTGTACACATTACTTATACACATTCTAATGCAGAAACCGATGACTATAATTAAGGAATATCTAAACAGAATATCTAAACAATTCCTATATTTACAGTGCAATATCTTAACTGAAATTGTGAGCCTAATTAAAGACTATGTGGGCTGGGTATTATGAAGCCCATAATCCCAATACCCCCCCGCAAGCCGTAGGGAAGCAAGATTACCAAGGCTTGAACTGTGACTGGGACGCATTCCTATGGACTGTAGCTGTTCTTTATACTTGCTGCCCTGGAGGGCCTTTGTCATCATATCAGCTAACTGAGTAGTGGTGGGAGTATAAACGACTTCCACTAAACCTTGTTGTATCTTCTCACGAACAAAATGACAATCAATCTCGATATGCTTGGTTCGCTCATGGAAAACGGGATTTCGAGCAATGTGAATTGCAGACTGATTGTCACACTTAACGGGTATCGGAGTGATATAAGCAACACCAAGCTCATGTAGAAGACGAGTAAGCCATGTAAGCTCAGCCGTCACACGCCGGAGGGAACGATACTCTGCCTCAGCACTGGAAAGAGAAACAGAACCTTGCTTCTTTGTCTTCCATGAAATAGGGCTGGTGCCTAGGAAAATATAATAGCCAGAAACAGACTTTCTGGTGTTAGGGCAAGCTGCCCAATCGGAGTCGCAATATGCTAGTAGATCTAACTTGTGACCCGGTTGACTCTGCAGAACAATCCCATAACACAGTGTTCCTTTAATATAACAAAGGGCATGGAGCGTAGCTTGCATGTGAATGTCAGTAGGGCATTGCATGAACTGGCTTAAGACCTGGACAGTGAAACTGATATCTGGTCTAGTGTTAGACAGATAGTTGAGCTTACCAACCAGTTTGCGGTAGACCATGGGGTCATCAAGAGGGTTACCAACATTGGCCAAAAGTTTGGTACCTACAACCATGGGTCCCTTAGTAGCATGGGAATCCTGGCAACCATATTCGTCAATTAAATCCTGGCAAAATTTTCGTTGAGATAAGACGTACCCATGTGAAGTGGGTATAAACTCTATACCAAGGAAATAATGCAAGTTGCCCAGATCCTTAATTTTGAAATTCATATCCAAAGCATGCTTAACATCATCAATGTCCTGCTGATTACTCCCGACCACCAACATGTCATCCACATACACCGCTATGAAGATGACCCCTCCAGGATGCTCCTTGTAAAACAAAGAGTAATCATTCTTGGACTGAGAGAAACTGAGTGTGTGAAGGAAACTGGCAAGTTTGGAAAACCACTGACGAGAAGCTTGTTTAAGACCATACAGTGATTTCCTCAGACGACAAGCTTTATTCGAACCCACAACCTCAAGACCGTGCGGGATTCGCATGTAAACTTCTTCGTCAAGGGTGCCATGTAAAAAGGCATTGTTGACATCCAACTGGTTAATAATCCAGCCTTTATTAAGAGCAACAACAATTAAAGCTCGAATAGTGGTTAACTTGACAACAGGAGAAAAGGTTTCAGTATAATCTAACCCATGACGTTGGGTAAAACCTTTTGCAACTAACCTCGCCTTGTATCGCTCAAGGGTGCCATCAGACCGTAACTTAACTTTGTACACCCATTTACACCCGATGACTTTCTTTCCTTTAGGCAAGGTGACCACCTCCCAAGTGTCATTCTTTGCCAAAGCTTGTAGCTCATCATCCATCGCTTTCTGCCAGTGAGGGTGCTCAGCAGCCTCTCGATAGGTACGAGGCTCTGTCATGTCGACCAGACTTGTCGCCGGAGTTGCGAGAGCAATAGAGCGACCAGACATGATATCAGTCAAACTGGTAAGACCCAGCGGAGATCCCTTGCTGCTATACACTCTTTCATCCAATAAATCCTGAAAAACAGTATTACAGACGTAATCATCAAGGTAACCGGGTCGTTGACTTGCCCGTTGGGAACGCCGTAGAGGGGTAGAACCAGTACCGGGGCCAACAATAATAGCCTGATCACCACTGTCACTACCAGTGGTATGAGTGAGGTCAGAAAGTTGCACATTATGGTCACATGAAACTCCTTCATTCTCGTCAACAAGCAAGGGTTGCCGAGCATGCATATCAACGTCACTATCCTTTGGAACATGCACAGTCGAGCGTAAATCATGCTGGAAAGGGAAAACAGATTCATGAAACTTAACATCTCGACTAACCTCAACAACACGTGAGTCGATGCCCATGACACGATAACCTTTCTTCTTCGGATCCTGCCCCAGATAGACGCATGCCTCACCCCGGGGATCAAACTTTCCACCCTGAGAATACACAATAGTCTTGTAACAAAGACACCCGAAAGGTCTAATTTCTGTGTAAACCGGTGGACGGCCAAACAAACTCTCAAAGGGTGTCTTCCCATCCAAAGCCTTAGTGGGGAGCCTGTTAATTAGAAAAGCTGCATGCAGAATACATTCTCCCCAATAGTCTAAAGGCACACAAGACTGAAAGAAAATGGCCCTGGCAGTTTCAAGCAAATATCTATGCTTTCGTTCTACAACAGCATTTTGTTGAGGTGTGTATGCACATGTAGTTTGGTGTAAAATACCTTCTTGTGCATAAAACCTCTTCCCGTCAACAGAACTTCCAAGCTCTTTAGCATTGTCTGTGCGGACGACCTTCACCTTCGCTTCAAACTGACGGTCAACCATTTTGATGAAATTAACAATAGTTTCCCAAGCCTCACCCTTTTGCGTAATGAGATGAACCCAAGTGGCCCGTGTATAATCATCAACAAAGCACACAAAATATCTATAACCATTATAAGTAGTATGACGAAATGGACCCCAAACATCAATATGCAATAATTCAAAAGCCTTTTTACTGCGAATAATCGAATGTTCAAACGGTAGTCTCTAAGCTCTAGCTTTGTAACAAACGTCGCAAGCAAAATTAGAAGGAAAATCACTTGTTTTTATTAAGCCCATCTTAACAAGCTTGGACAAGGGAACATGTCCTAATTTAATGTGGACCGCTTCTGCCGCTGGACTAATTTTGGACATTAAGCCCAACTGGTACCGGCCCGCACTCGGTTGTCCATCCAGAAGCGCACCGAACTGGGCCTCGTCCAATACGTACAGCCCACCAAGCATCGGTCCAAGCGTCTCAGCCCTCCCTGTCGTACGGCCCTGTACACAACATTGAAGAGCATCAAAAATAACCCGACACTGAAATTGCTCAGTCACCTTCCTTACCGAGACGAGATTGAAGCGGAAATTGGGAACGAACAGCACATCTCGCAAGCAAACTGCTCCGATTCGAACATCCCCTATCCTCTCAATCAACTGCGGTCTCCCATCTGGTAAGGTTACTGATCTTTGATGCGGTAATTTTCTCCAGTTCGTGAATAATTCCCTTGCTCCCGGCATGTGATCGGTAGCACCCGAATCTACTATCCACTTGCCATCGAAAGTAGTACTGCAATCCCTCCCCATTAAACAATGTTTACTTGCAAAGTAAAGAGATTCAGTACCTGAGAAATTACAATAGTTGCTTGTTTCTGCTTTGGCTCCTATTGTTGCATTCCGTATAAGCTCTGAAATTTGTGCGAGTTGCTTCGGGTTTAATCCCTCTTCTCTGGTTTCTGGTTCGCCT
Organism: Limonium bicolor; assembly: GCA_023374045.1. NCBI lineage: Eukaryota > Viridiplantae > Streptophyta > Magnoliopsida > Caryophyllales > Plumbaginaceae > Limonium > Limonium bicolor. Next base: position 20,858,479 of record CM041780.1, read on the forward strand.
GGCTGTAATATCTGAGTTTGGTCACTTGCAACATGAGCAAAGCTTTTGCCCCTTCGTGCGAGTATATTATCACGGCCGTGCAACTGGAAACACTCGGTGGCCAAGTGCCCCGTTTTTTTACAGTGACTGCACTTGCGCCGTTGGTAACACTCCTCGAAACTATGTCCGGTCTTCTTACAGAAGCTACAGGTAAGCTTCTTCCTTTCTGTATCAACCCGTTTAGGGTTTCTGTGGCTCTCACCAATTTCTGGCTTGTGGCTGTAAAATGAAAGCGCATCTTCTTTCGGTGCATCTGTACCCCACTGTTCTTCTTCTTGCGCAACAAGAGAGAAAGCTTTCTCTAGAGAGGGGATATCCTTCATTGCTAAGATCTGTCCTCTGATGGACAAAAATTTCCGGTTTAATCCTAACAGAAAGTGGACAAGTCTGCTTTCATCTTTTGCCTTTTTGATTGAATTGTTGACGCCACAAGTACAACCAGTGCAAGTGCAACCTTGTAGTGGCCGAGCTAAGTCAAGTTCTCCCCAAATACGCTTCAGTTTATTATAATAAACCACCACCGTATCTTCTCCTTGCCTAATCTCTGATAGTGTGCGTTCCAGGTTATGAGTCACCGCCAGATTGCTGTGTTCATACCTTTCCTGAAGCGTCTCCCAGATTTCCTTCGGATCATTGCAGTAGCGGACCGTCTCAATAACACTTGCTTCTAATGCCGTCTTCAGCCAAGATGCAACAAGGGAGTTGGATCTCTCCCAAGCAGAAACGCGAAAGGTATCCTCTGCATTCGGTTTCTTAACAGTCCCGGTAACAAAACCGTACTTATTTTTGGATTTTAACGCAGTAATCATATCACATTTCCAGCCTAAAAACCCGGTGCCGTTGAACTTGGGCACCAAACTCAGCCCTGGATTCTCCGCAGCATGAACATAGATTGGGTCGTTAACATCAATCGTGTTGCTGTTGTTGCTACCGCTCGCAGGCGCCTTCTCTTTCTGGGTGTGCTTCCCATCTGCCATGTCTAGTAATTAATCGATAGTAAACTGTTTGTGTTTGATGTGAATGGGATGTTTAAAGAACCTAAGCTCTGATACCATAATAGAATTTGATGTATAGGGTTGCTGTGTGAAACAGCGTGAGAGAATAGAGAAGTTTAACACTTGTAATTTGTATGTTATTCAATGCGAGAATACAAGGTTGCTGTACACATTACTTATACACATTCTAATGCAGAAACCGATGACTATAATTAAGGAATATCTAAACAGAATATCTAAACAATTCCTATATTTACAGTGCAATATCTTAACTGAAATTGTGAGCCTAATTAAAGACTATGTGGGCTGGGTATTATGAAGCCCATAATCCCAATATAAACACATCATTTTCAGCTTCATTTTTGATCCTCCTGGAAATTCGGGAGTGTAGAACCCTCCTGGTCCTGCTCCCAGTTCTTGACATCTTCTGATGATTGCAATTTGTGTTTCCGGCGTTAGGTATCCTTTGAGTAGTATTACACCTGGTTGGATAACCTTACATTGTTCGTTCGCTGGTTCTTGTGCTTTGATAATGTTTTCTTCCAGGGAGGGCGGTGAGGGGATAGGAAAGCATATCTTATAGCTTCCTACGTGGTTTAAAATTCTACTAGTGAGTCTTATTAGTTCTTTCCTACTCAATTAGGCACTTAAGGCATGCAAGCACTCATTCACAACATTCACTGCTCAATGACATGTTCGTATGGGTTTAGAAATACCTGGGTTGGTAGAAGTACCAGCTTCATCTGAGCGGTCCATAACATGCAGGGCGGGTCCCGATGCCGAGCCTTTGCCCTTAGCTCCCTGAGCTTGGTTGGTTGGTGGAGGGCGAGTATCGCTGGCTCCACTCTTATGGCCGGTGTTTGCCTTTTCTCCCGGGCGATAGTTCTTGCTCTCCAGGTTTCGGATACTCTCGAAGGCACGATGTCCATATATCTGACAGTGGTGGCACTGGACTTTCTCCCCTTGGCAGTCCACCCCGGGGTGATCCTTTCCACATTGTCTACAGTTGAAGTGGCGGACAAACCTTTGGCCCGTATTGGAGCCTTATCCAAAACCTAATACAATCGAGGTCAATTACATATTTCAACGGTATTGAAGTAATCACATAAGTTTCTAATTTAACTGCTTGGTTATAGTGCCTACCCTTAGATGGGTAGGTTTTTTGTGTCTTTGCTGCTCCGTGGGTTGCTAGCTGGGGGCTCCCAGTAGTCTGGTTCCCCTTCCCCTGGTAGGACCCCTGGCCTTTCTGAAAGGGTTTGTTCCTTCTGTTGGAGTTTCCCTGCTTGGCATCATCGCTGCCAGGCCCGTCCTTTCTCTTTTGTGAGCTCAAGGCATCCCTTCTCTTGCATGTGATCTCCACAACGGAGGCAGTGTGGTAACATTCCTGGAATCTCAAGATATCAGTTTCCAAATCTCCCATGACGGAGTATAGTAGGTAATAAGATTCCAACTGGTTTATATTTCTCCTGTTTTACCTGTTAGCTGGTGGGAATGACTGGTCCCATCCCAAATTGAAGCCGAGGGCTCAGTCCCCCATAGAACCGGTCGACCAAAACTTGGTCCGAGTAGCCTAATCCGGGTAGCATTTGGAGTAGTGAAGTAAACTTCGCATAGTATTCCTCCACGATCATCTTTCCAGTCTATTCCAGCGCGTCAAATTCCCTAGTTTTCACCATCCTGGTGTGGGCCGGGTAGTACTTGCCCCTAAGGAGTGCGGTGAAGGCTCCCCAAGTGAAAGCTGGATCGTCCATGTGGTCGGCCTTAACCATATTCCACCAATCCCCTGCTGCATCCTTCAGGTAAAAGGCAGCGAGCCTTACCTTGTCCCTAGCTGGGACGGCTAGTGTCTCAAATGCTGTTTCCATCTCCATGATATAAGTCTCCAAGTGTGCAGGGTCAGTCTGTCCCTTGAATGCAGTTGGTCTGTGTAACACCCCAACTACAAACACCATACTTAACAACATTTAGCAGCGGAATTACAACTCAACACTTAACTTAATCCATGGGTGTTACACGGCGTTAGCCACCCACGTGGCTAACAAGGCTAATACATACATAGTGTACCGGTCTGATGGACAAGATTACCGAGCGTGACACTTTACATTACCAACCGTTTCCAAACTGAAATACATACATTTACATTACAACTGTACCGAGTCTATACTTTCAGCTACCGATTATCAAACTTTGGTGTTACATCCCTTTCAACTACATAAACAACCTAATAACTATCCAAGTATAAACAGCTACCCTGTCCTACTCTCGAACGGCTGTCAGCTCCATTGTACCTGAAATGTATGGGGGCCCCCCAAAGGGGGTCAGCACCTTTGCTGGTATGGTAATCGAGCAGCCCGCATACTACCGGGCCACGCACAACTATTTGTCGTCTGAGCATGTGGTTACTTTTATTTAAAACATGCATGAAACTATACACACATAAAATGCTTATAAATCACACATCCAATGAATAGGATACAAACATAAGATTAGCACATCACATTGGTTAGATCACATTATTGTGTTCTTTGGCCCTTGAGGGTTCTACCCTAATGGAGGTATTCCTTGCTAGACGACGCATTCCCATTTAATCGGGTTATACTTAATTACCCCCTTATATTTGTACGGGGTTGATTTCGGAGATCAACGTACACAACATAACAACATACTTCACATAATAACATGTATACAACTTAATACCGTTCTTCTTAGAGAACGTACACTTTACTTAGGATGTGCCGGAGGAAATATAGGCCCGAGCACATCATACACATTTACTTCACTTAGATGTGTCGGCCGTAATATAGGACCGATCACACCATACACAATTTCACCCTAGCTCCAATAATGATGAGTTAGGTAAGCCTTGGTTAAGCTTGTGGGTGGTTGTAATCTAAGGAAGGAAAACAGCCATAACATAACAGTATTCCCCCTAGCCCGAGTAATAACGAGGTAGGTAAGCCTTGGTTAAGCTTGTGGATGATTGTAATCCAAGAAGGAAAAACAACCATAACATAACAGAGTGGGAGTTAATTCAATATATACATCAACTCCCAAACAACGCGCGCGACCGGAACGACCGGATTCCTCACCCCCCATAATATATACATATTAGTTAGAAGTTCCTTTTTGGAACTTATCACATACATGCACCATTTGGTGTTACAAGTTTGGTTAATCACACACAAGGGAGGTAACATCCCATTCGACAACCATGGACAACAACATTCGTTAAACAACGATACATTAAACAAAGGCAACACACAACACACATAACCACAATATACAACTAAAGCATGGATAGCCGTAGTTAGCACGTTCCCGTGGGTTGGGACGTTCAATCCGGATACCGAACTCTTATGTGATCCTAGAGTCGGTTAGTTACGGTTTAACAGATAAATAAGGTTAAACGGTATCGAAATTATTTACGCCACATTAATGAATTACTATAAACTCATTTCATGCTTTGTCTTGCAAGGTGGCAAACACATAGAAAAACAAGTTGGCATACAAGCCGGTGTAACCCGGTAGGACACAGGTTGCAAGAAAATCATACCTTACACCATGGGTTATCTACCTTGTTCCCAAGGATTTACTCCAACGCATCACCTCACACTCCCCAGGTAGTTTCTGAAGCAACTGGTATTTATTATTAAAACGTTTTATTAACAACAAGATCTTACGGTATGTAAACTTCTATTACTCCTGTACTCACCCCGTTATCCCGTTATTTCGGTTTAACTTTGTGTACTTAAACTCACATCTTTCTCACATCAAGCTAACACTTGTTTACACTTTCTAAGACCTTTACATGTCACCAAACAAGGCCTAAACATCATCTAAAACCATTACCATTCAATCCCCCATCATTAGAAGGCTTAAAACAAAAATTTTGTTCTTCTCTGGTATGGACCGCCCCTCTGGGGCGGTCCACAACACAAGCTACCCATTTTTTTGTTTTCTCCTCTTCTCTGCACTGGACCTCCCCACATGGGCGGTCCCTAGGGGCGGTCCAGAACAGACCCCATTTTTAAAAATGTTTTTCTACACATTCTGAACTCCAAATTCATCCAAATTTTTTTCCACTTATTCCACAATCTTTCCACATGTTTCCTACATGTTTAAACACCTTAAAACATGCATTAAACCTCTCCAAATCATTGGTTAAATCCTTACTCCAATTCTTGCTCAAATTCAACAAATCCAAATTCTCACACTTTGCATTTTTACACTCTTTTGCATTTCTAAACTACCTCTTGACATTTTACACTTCTCCTCTCACCCATTTTACCATTTCCATTCCTTCAAGACAATGCACTTCTAACACCCAAGTTCATGCCTCATTCTTAGAGCCTTAATTCCTTATTCTTTCCTCAAACCTCCAAGGCACTTAAACACCATTTTTGCTACAGATTTTGCATAACTCCACACCATCCTCCAACCACCATTTCAAAGTGATTAATACACCAAATCAATCCTTATAAACACTTAGTCAACACTCAAGCTCATATCACCATTTAAACCACTATATTCCTACCGAAATTTCGCCATAACTTCGTTACTATACTAACACATCCAGATTTACCATCTTCATCACCTAAACCAAAATATTCATAATTCAACACAAGCTAACCAGTTTCAAGATCAACTAACCAAATCCATAAAGGATTCTACCAGCACATAAAAACTCATCCAAATCTCATTATACACATTATAACGTACTAATCTCAAATGCATGGCACTTAGACTCTTAAATCACAAACAATGCACAATGCATCAAACATCATCACAATCTCCTCTTCTCAACACCAAACACACTCCCAACACAATTTTTGATTCATTCTTTTATTTACTCACCCCATGATTTCGAAAACAACATAAATAGACATCAAGGTAAAGTGTTTACCTTAAGTCTTCAAGTCCATCTTTTCACCTTTTTTCCTCCTCCTCTCTTTGTTCTTGATTTCTAACCGGTCAATGGGGTTATTGTTAAACTAAAGACCTATGCCCAAGGAATAATAGTGAGCATTAAGAGATTACTTAAGCTCTTGAAACAAACCTAACACTTATGAGAGTGTTTAAGGCACAAAGAGAAGGGTTTACCTTTCAATTTCCAAAGGAGTATTTTTTTTGGCAATCAAAATGAGTAAGCTCCAGCACTTCATGAAGATGTAACAAGGCTAGAACAATGAAAGCAACGGAGTTCAAAAATCTGGAGAAATCGGTCACAAGGAAAAGCTAGGAAAAGAAGGTTTTTCAAGCTTTTCTTACCTTAGGACCAACAAGGAGTGGAAATGGTGTTCTTCTCTTCAAATTGAGCTACAGCCATGGAGATGAAATTCCATATTTTCAGATTTCGAAAAGAGGGAAAGAAGCTCCAAGATGAGGTGAGCAAGAATATGTAATTTTTTTTGTTGTTTTGAGTTGGTTTAAGGCTTGAAAAATGAAGAGGAAGTTCAAGGCTGTTGAGGAGCTAAAGGAATCGCCATGGGAGAAGGGAGAGCAGCAGTAAGTCTGGGTATAAGAAGAGAAAAAACGTGGGAGAAGAAAGAATAAGAGAGAGTGTAAAAAGTGAATATGTACTTGCTTTTACTTTTTGCTTTTGTCTTATGTGAATAGAGACCAATTTTAATAGAGAGGGAGGGAAGCAAAACGTGGCCTACATTGAAGAGTTCCATATTTTTTCTACAAAAATAGATGAGGGGCACTTTAGTCTTTAGCAAATAACACCCATAAAACCCGTATTGTCACTATTCACTAATCGGGTGTTTTCCGGATTTAATTTTCAGTTTAATTAATTTTAATGGTTCTTAGGCTCCCATTAATATTTAATTATAGTTATATGATCAACTATAATTTTTACGGGGTCATTTAACTGTTTAAAGTCACGTTTTCGGGTTTTCTTGAAAAACGCGCTTTAAGAATCCGTTAGCGTTTTAACGCATTATTTGGATCCGTTTTCTTCCGGAATTTTTCCCACATGTTCCTAGTGTGTAATTAGGGTATAAAATACATTTATAACCCTAGTTAAGGTTATATACTTCCTAAGATAATTAAATACGCGTTTTTGCATTTTATGACTTTTACGCGTTTTCCTTTATCTTTTGGTTTCTCTTTCTTCACCAATGTTCTTAAGGACTTAATTAGCCTTAGAAAATCATAATTACATAATTAATTAACACATAAAGGTTTGGGGTATTTCAGTCTGAGATCAGCCAAACTCTTCACCCAATCCTTCTCTCTGGGTGGTGGTGGTGGAGGTTGCTGCTGCTGCTGCTGCGCAACTCCCGCTTGAGCAAATGCTTGGGCTATCAAAGTAGCAATATCAGCCAGCCTGACAAGCGACTCCTCAGCTGTCTGTCCGCGGCGTCCACCTCTTCCTGATATCTACAGGATGTTGATGTATATTAGATACTGTGGTCACAATCTTGGTCTTGGATAGTAGTCTAAGTATAAATTAACTTAAACTCTTTTCTATACTATCACTCAACCCGTAACCTAAAGTTTTGGAAATCCTTATCTCAAAAGTCACGGTCCGAATACGAATACAATCCGAGATACTAGGAATCAAACTCAACGGTACAACAATTAAGTAAAACAAATAGCTAGTAATAAACTCCCATAGCTTGATCTACCCCACCTACACTCGGTGTGGTAATCTCTGCAACTTCAGGTACCTGAAAAATGGGGGTGCCCTCAAAGGGGCTCAGCAAACAATGCTGGTATGGAAAACGTGCAGCCCATCGGCTACCGGGCCACACCAACTACTTTGTCGAATACATGCAGTTCATTTTTATAAAGCTGTAATCAAGCATAACATGATAATAACAAGTATCCATACAAGGACAACAATGTCACATAGAACAAGACTTCAGAAGGTCAAGTTAGATGAACTGTAATCATTTGATAATAGTCGGGTCTACACAGTGGGACTGACAGGTGTATAAGAGTATGTAAATATAGTGAAGGTATAGTGACCTCGTTAAAATAAAGGTGGGTAATTAGTCCCTCAGAAGATAACGTAGTTAACTCCTGTACTTAAAAGATGTGGGAATCGAACCCTCGAGAGGAATGAAGTCTTCCTCCCCACTTGAACTGTTCCGGTACACAGCCGGTGAGTGACATAGTGCACCCAAAACTCCCGTCGCGACGTAAATTGAATACGAGACGACCTGAGACAGGTACAACTCCTGTAGCATGCATGGCCAGATCCAACTGGGCTCCTCGTTCTCGTAGTATAGAATTGTTAGGTGTCATACAAGGACGTTAATCCAGAACTCAATGTGTATTGTCAGTTATCACGTTTAGGATAACGACGTCTGTTATAAAGTGAAGTTAGTGAGAAGCTTGAGTACAAGTTCTCGGTACAATAAAGCGCAGGTATTTAATCCACTGGTAATGTAATGTTGTATGCGTGGGACATACACGATGTAGTTAGCATCATTCACCCATATAAAATAATACAACAGTGCACAAGAGTAATACAACATTTTACAATGATTATCTTGGTCGTTATTTCAAACAACAGATAGCACACAAGCCGGTGTAATCCGGTAGCAAACAGGTTGCAAGAATCCCATACCGTTCACCGTAGATTGCAGTTGAGTATATCCTGGTCAACGTCTGGTCAAGTTTTGTCCTATATTAGGATTAACTGAGAGGGTTAATTTATGTTACCCTTGTATAATAATTTTATTGGATCATTTAACGATTTCGTATTTGTTATTTCACGTGAGGTTTATTTCTTCATACTTAGATAGTTTCTTTAACCTCTTAACCTCACTGATAATTAAGGTGTTTATATTCATTCTAATTTATATAGTCTTACTGAATAATTTATATTGTGTGGTAATTTCTTTTAATTACCTTATGATTTAATGCGTCACTTGATTTATTTATAAATTCTTTAATGTACATATATGTATATATTTATTCATGTACTATTTATGTTACATATTTTTAATTGTCTAGATTACATAATAACTTAGAATTCCCTAACTATATTTATATGCCATACATGGACATAATATTCTTATAGTTTTTATTATTCCCCTTTTTAACCATAAATAATATTTATTGATTACCTTTAAATTCCTTATAACTATATAAGCCATAGTTTTAATTCCATAATCCCATAAATCAAAAATTCTTTTTTCTAATTCCTCCAAATATCCAAATAGGACCTATATTTATTTAAATCTAAATTCTTACACTTATATTTCGGTTATTTACAAACAATCATAATAATTCATAAACTTTACATTTAAACTCTAATCTCATTATATTATATAGTTTTAATTCATTATTTAATTATATTACAAAACCACTTTTAATATTTTGGTATATAACCATTGAATAGTATAACTTTCGAAAATTACAACGTAGCCCCTCAAACTTTCGGCTTTAATATATTCTTCATTTATTTACATTTTCACCCCAAAACTTTATAATAGTTACTTAATAACTTATAAACTATAGTTTAAATATTTAATTCCTCAAAAATTCAGAAGTGAACTTTATAATTCTCTTAATTATGGATCGCCCCATATTAATCTCCAAATTTTCATAATAACTTTTATAAATTACATAATAGCCCAAAACTTAATAAATTGTTATTTTAACTTCTAAACACCTATTTAATTCACCCAAAATTCATAATATCAATTCCTACCTTATAATATATCAGTATTATGTCAATGACACTTAATACTTTCGGCTATTTACTATATATTCCCATAACTTCTAAAAATTATATTTTTACCACATAACTTTTTAAACTAGTCATTTAAACACTAGTAATTATTTTCGACTTACCCAAAATTCATAATATAAGTTTATACTTTCCACTATATCAAAATTCACCTAATCTAATATATACCTCTTGGCTTTAATTTAATTTGCCCACCAAGTTTTGGTAAATTACATAGTTTACCCTTAAACTTATAAACTTAATATCTCATGTATTAAAATACCTAATTAACTTATCCAAATATTTTCTAACATCTTAATACATAGTATTAAGCTATAATACTCCAAATTAATCCTTATATTTTCGGCAATTATATTTTTAGCCAATTAATTACCTTAAAACTCCTTAAATCAATTTTAAACCTTAATTCCATCTTTAATTTATCAAAACACATAATTAAATCCTCCTTAATTTCGGCTTTAATTTTATAAGATGATAATTAATGATTTAATGTTATAAAACAAAGTTTAAACCATAGATCGACATATATATGCTTGAATAAATTACTTACTCTCTTAGTAATTGATTTCCTCTTGGTTTCTCCTTGGATCTTTGGCCACACAACCTTGATATACACTCTTTGTAGGTGTCTTGAATATTAGAACAAGGATACCTCAAGTTAAACCTTGAATTCCCAAATAAACCTTAAGGAATTTACTAAGGTATTATGTATATAATTTATATCAAAGATTAGAATTTACCTCGATGACTCAAAATGGAGTTCAAGAACAATGTATTTTCGGCCTTGACAAGGAGAAGAGAAATCAAATAGCTCTTGTAGAGATCTAAGCTTATAACTTAGAAATAACTCTTGTAAACCTTAAAAATCAAGATTTACCTTAGGGAATTTGGTGTAGGCTCACGCCTTGAATGAGTAGGGGTGAATAACTTGTAAAACCATGGAGAAATTGAAGTTAATGGAGGGAAGAAAACAAGACAATTTTGTCCATGAACTTGTCTTGGGAGAAAATGAGGTTTTAAGGCATTTTTCTTACCTTAAGCCTTCAAACACCTTTCTTAAGTGTTTCCTTTGATTATCCACGAAATTCATAGCTTGAGTGATGATTGATGTTGATCTAGATCAATGGGATGAATTAGAAGAACTTCCTTGGAGCAAAGAACCGAAAATAAGCTAAAAAATGGTGTTAAAGTATAACTAGAATAACTTAAGGTTTGAGAGCTCTTACCAATGAAAGCTTGAAGGTCTGGAAGGGGAGGGAGCTGGCATGAATGAAGGCTGGGAAATGTGACAGAAATCGCCACTTAGAAGCGGAGAAGAGACAAGCTTCCTAAGTTGTGAAGGATTAGGTGAAAAGAAGGCATTTTAGTCAAAAGGAGATGTGGAATTGTCTAAGGCTTCAATCAAGGAGATATTGGTTGAAATTGAAGGTCCTGCCAGCTGCTTCAATCGGCCATGACTAATGATAGGAGCGAAATTTGTCAAAGTGGAGCTATTAATGGTGAAAGTGACTTAAAGACATAAAAATCATGTCTTTCTAGTAGTCAAAATCGGCCCTCTTATAGATGGTGAGTCACCATTGTTATCCCCTGATTATTATGCTTAACTCATGTCATTTTCAGTTTATAAACTCGTAGCTAATAATTTGTACAAGTTAAATGTGTAAAACGTGACTTTTCGGTACCTGAAAAGTGCGTTTTTGTGCTCTAAGGAAATTTTGGGAAATGGTTTGTCTTTATGAGTTACAAGTGTTTGTAAACATTTATTATAGTAAATAATGATTTATTAAGGTGTTACATTGAGTTATATGGGGTTACATAAACTCATGACATAATTCTCGAGCTATCGGGACACTCCCGGGTAAAAAGGAGCGTTAAGGAATTCCCCCGAGGATCTTGTTGAATTTTGAGAAACTAGCTCTTGGGTTCTCTTCAGAATGATTATTAGTGGTGTTAGGAACTCTATGAATGAATTATATAGGAGTTCGTGCCGCCTCGGCACCTCTCCGGGCTTTTCGTGCTTTAAGGGGCGTGCGTGAGCACTCCCGAGCGTTTTACGTTTTTGGCTAAATATAGCCTAGGGACTAAGTTTTTATAATCATATAATGAGGGTATGACCATATGGTTTGAGTTTTAGAAGTTCATACAAGGTCATGCTTAATCACCTGTTTCTAAGGCGTTTTAGCGTTTATGGTGAAACGACTATTTTTACGTAATGTTTTCATGCATGTATTTGCATGTGTACGTGAAATGGTTTATATTTGGATTATTTTTCATTAAATAATGGTTTTATAATGTTAATTAGATTTGGGGTATTTCATAAACACACAATAATGTCTGAACCCGAGGAAGCCCTCAGGGCAATTCGGACCACACCGTCCACATACCATTCATCGATGGAACTGCTCGCGGGACGATTCACGCTTATCATCTAGCAATCCCGTAGCTCATATTCAGCAACTTGTATCTCTGGAATACGTTACTCTAATATCAGTATTTGTAGTTCGAGTCTACTTAACCTTGCTAGAATAAATCCTAACCTTTATCCCGTCGTTATCCCTCAGCCAGTTATTCGTTTAACTAGGTTTCATAACTCTCGGGATTCGGATCCAACCATACGTTATAATTTACATGCATATAACAGTTGTCATGGTAGTACATTTATTTCGTGGAAGTTACGTTCTAAATTGGTTCATACGTTACAAATTCACGTACGTGCATGCATGTAATTTATACCCTTTTGTTACACCGAATAATTACGTACTCTTAACTACGAGCATGCATGGATATTTATATATGCTTACGTATGCGGATAATAGAGTTGTTACTATATTTGTTTAACCAAGTTACGTTTCCATTTATAATTGTTTAACACCTTGTAACTATGTTTCTCATTCACGTTTCTTCCTACATTAACCTTATATAATTCACCATTCATATTATATCATAATTCGAATTATAAATCATATCGCATGGATTATAAGATTTCCATTGATGAGTTACTCCGTCATTTCATGTGAGTTATATATATATATATATATCTATAATATAATACATTAGTTTGTGTCATCTATTCACAAATTTCTTGTTAAGACTTCATCTTAATGTTATACAATATGATTTATACATCTTCATACTCCTTAAATTATATGGTTTCTAACTATACATTATACTCCTCAAATTTCCAACTTAAACTCATCATTTCATATGATTGTTTATACCATAATAACTTCCTTATAATATACACTCTTATTCTTTATCATATTGTTACATTATAACACTAGAAAGCTTATATTATGTTCTACCCACATTTTAATAATTCCCATACTGCCCATATAACTTTTCGGTAATCTCATTACCTACCCCATTCATTTTGATTATAAAATCAACCCATATATTATATTTACTTCATTCCAAATCTTATTAATTTATAATCTAAGGTTTTCAAACATTATTATACTCATATATATACGTATATATTTCTGAACAACACATCATATTTTTGGAAATCTCACTTTTTCCCTACTCATTTATGATTATTTATAAAACTAACCCATATGTTATATTTGATACATTACGAACTTCATTAATTTTTAACCTAAGATACTTAGAAATTATAGTATACATGTATATATATACACTAACAGCCCCACTTAGTATCCAGATTTATTGGTTTAGCCATATATTTCGTTTAATTACACTATAACGCCCCTTTATTTTGTAAAATTTCATTCTAATACTTAAAAACTTTATATCATACACCTTAATTATTTAAATCACCATTTTAACCCTAAATTTTTTCCAGAATTACATATAGACGCTAAAGTTCATAAATTCCGTTTTTCACCCACATGTTTCGGTAATTACAATATACACTTCTAAATTTTATAATTGTTACGCTTTAATATTTAAACTATATGTTATAACCCTTAATTATTTAAATCACTAAACTAACCCTAAAAATTCTCCAAATTTTACTAAACAAATCCCTAGGGTTCTAATATTCACATATCAACCTCTATAATTTTTGGTAATCACACAATTACACCATATCTTTTTATAATTGTTAGTTTTTACTTAATATTTCTTTAACAACCCAAAATAATTATTTTTATCATTTTAATTTGGTCAAACCTCACATGTGGTCAAGGTTGACCACCTATATTATTCTCTTGACTAGATTTGCTATTATTTACGTACGAATTGACCCCAATAATTTTCCTAGTTTTTCACTTAACCCTACTTTCATAAAATTCACATTTTATGTTTCTAAAATTCCTAGAAAGAATTCCTCTCGTTTTTAACTAGGGAATGGAGTATATGGAGCTTGCTCCACCTTGTAATATGGCTTCATGCCACATGTCAATGTATTATTGGCTCAATTAAAAGTAAGACAAGAAAATAAGAAAAAATAGAGGAGGAGAGAGAAAAAATATTTTTTTTCAAAATGTTATAACTTACAAAATAAAAGTGAAAAAATAAAAAAAATTATACCGTTGTTCATCATTTTTCGTGCTCTTCAAAACGAGATGCATCATGGATATGTTTTGGTCAACTTAAAATTTTATGTTTTTAGAATGAGTATATATTACGTATTTTTAAAGTGAATCTTACTCATTAGTAAAATGAATTATAATAAAATGAATCATATTCATTAGCAAAATGAATCTTACCACAAACATCCTAAAAACCACCCTAGGATAGCTAAAAACGTTGAAGGCATTTTTAGGGTTTGTAGTACAGGGTTTACGACCCTAAACCCTAAACCACAAACCCTAAAAAACTGTCGAGTCAGTGACAACAATATATAGCGTAGAACTAATGCCAATAAGATTACCCTACCCCCAAACACTCAAAAAACCACCTAGGATAGCTAAAAACGTCAAAGGCATTTTTAGGTTTTGTAGTACAGGGTTTAGGGTTGTTAGACCCTAAACCCTAAACCACAAACCCTAAAAAACTGCCGAGTCAGTGACGACAATATAAAGCGTAGAACTAATTCCAAAAAGACTACCCTACCCCCACCCCCAAACACCCAAAATCCACCCTAGGATAGCTAAAAACGTCGAAGGCATTTTTAGGGTTTGTGGTACAAGGTTTAGGGTCTAATGACCCCCAAACCCTTAAACCCTAAACCCTAAAAAACTGTCGAGTCAGTGACGACAATATAAAGCGTAGAACTAATGCCAAAAAGATTACCCTACCCCCAAACACCCTAAAAATCACCCTAGGAATGCTAAAAACATCGAAGACATTTTTATGGTTTGTAGTGCTGGGGTTAGACCTATGATTCACTTTTTAACAATCTTTGATTCACTTTCCTTAAACTTAAGATTCACAATGAACATATGTATATATAAATAAATATAAAATTTTAAATTTATCAAAACATGTTCATGTAGGGTCTTATTTTGAAGAGCTAGAATTATGATGAATAATGATATAAAATTTATGTTATTTTGACTTATAACTAATAAACTACAACATTTTAAAAATTCATGAAAAGACAAGTAAAAAAGGACAAAAATGGTGCCACCTTGTACGGTGGCACCAGCGCTACCTTCGAATATGCCTTTAACTATACTTGGTGCTATATATTTCTTTTAATTTTGGCTTGACCCCATATATAATTTACTTATTTATTTAAACACTTATAAGGTTTTAAATTCATTTAACCCATGTTATAAGCTTATAAATCTACCAATATTTTTCTAATGTATTCCTAATTAGCAATGGTTACTAGAATTATGATTTTGCACCAGAAATTTATACACCTTTTTAAATCAACCTAAAAAATTAATAATAACTATTTAAAGCTCAAAATAAACATAATAACATGGCCTATGCACATGGCCTTAAACACAACATAAAATTAACTTTGAAATGACAATAAAATATTCCTAAAATTACACTATGGTCACGGTTTTGTACATAATTTTCATCTAGTTTTCTTAAGTCATTTTCTCCCATTTTCACACATATTTTGACTTTAATAAATCATGTACACCTAAGTTTACCATCCTAGCTGTGGGTGTTGGTTTTGAACGCTCAAGTATTAAGCTTAAGGCTCCAAGGTTTGATTTGCAATTAAAATCATTAAACTGAAATTATAAAATTAAAGCTTAATAATTATAACTGGCCCACACAAAGCAAAATAGAGTCGCCACCTAAGTTTTAACCTTTTAAACTTGGAAAGGAAATATTATTACAATTTTTAGAGTTATGGGTTCGGGGGCTTGATATGAAATTTTTAAGGTTCATATTCCATTCATTACCCTATTAAAAGTTCTTTTCCTTTACTAATATAATTCTAAGGCTAACTAGTTATGGTATTATTTTTATCATGTAGTTTTCAGTGCATTATGAAAGGTCGCGATCATCTTTGTTTTGTTTTTTTTATATTTTCTGGTTATAGACAAAAACTTATTAAATTGAAATTGTATTCTTACGCATGAACATCAATATGGTTAAAACTAGAACTTTTCAAACTAACTTCAAAAACGCATAAAACAACAAACACACACGACACCTATTCATTAATAATTTCACTCACGTGATTAATTATTGATTATGGATGTGATATGTGAATTATGCCATAATTATTCTTGCACTGTATATTTGCATAAGCAGTCGTGACCTTTGACTAAGTAGAAGTGAACGAAAAAAAGAGTTACCTGCTAAAAGTAATCACATGATTCTTCTCCTCGTGCATACCTCTGCTCCAGATCAACTTCAGGCTCCTCTTCAATCTTATCATAGAGTGGATGCTACGCATGGAATATTACCCACTTCCTTTACCTGCTTCTCTTTCCCTTATGCGCGCGGAAGTAAGCAAATGGCCCGACAGCTTCCAACTGATGACGATAGGCAGACTCCAGGAACAGTGGTTGACGGCGGCGATGATGGACTAAACTGATGGCAACATCAAGATCTCAACCTTGTTCCACTCCCTTTTCCAATCTCTCAAACTCTTGTTCTCCACGTCTGTCTGATATGGGAAAGAAACGCTCAGGACAGGTCACCCAAAGACCGCAAGGGTGGGAGGCATATGACTGCTTCGGGTCTCATACAAGCGTCTGAATCCACTTCATAAAGAACACGATCTGTAGCATCATACCGTTTGAAGATGATACAGTAGTGGACTCCATACAAGACTGTTGGTGCGTGGTTGCGTTGGATCTTCAACGAAGGGAAAGGAGAAACTTCTGGTGGTGTTTGTTTGACGAAGCAGGCAGCAGGTATTCAAGAACAATGATTTATGGGCAGACGCTTTACTGTGGAGATAGGTGGCCGGTGAAAATTGTAGTGTTGAAGCCGATAAAGGTGATGACGTCAAGCTTGTACACAGATTGTAGATGATCGAGCGAGGAGACTATAACGTTTTGGCTAGTGTTCAACAACAGAGCGGCAACATTATGTGGGAAGAAGTTCACGATGGAGGAATGTTGCCGTGAATGATGCGCATAACGTAAAGCATAGGTGTGACACCGTTAACAGCGGTGAGGAACAACAGAGCATGACAGTGAGGTGAAATGATGGCTATAGTTTGAGTCCAAGTGGGGATGGTAGATGATAGACGGAAATGATGTGAAAAAATAAACGATGCTCCCTTAATGCTTGCAACGGGATGGGAAACAGATGAGCAAAAAAGTAACGTATGGAGTTTACTGTGCCTCAAGGTGTAGCATTAATGGAACATGGAAGAATATGACAAAAGTGATGTACGTCGGGTGAAGGTTTTTGGATCATGTATGCTTGAATATCCCCCCTTATAACAACGGTATGGTATAGAGTGATTATATAGAGGGGAGTAGATCAACAAGAGGCTCAAAAATCTTAACAACTTAACAAATCTTTGAATTTGAAAATAAACAAACTAGTTAATAGGAAATAAGAGATAAGATTGAAAAGAAAAGTAAAAATTTATCCAAAAAATGATTAAATTACTAAAATACTAACAGTAAAAGTTTCAAAGTCAATAAACAAAAATGAAGGAATTTAGAAAAATATTGTTTTGTTAATAAAATAAATTACTAGTAAAAATAGTAAAGATTTTCACTCTTTTTCTTTTTGAATTTTTAAATTTGAAAACAAGTAAGTAGTTAGGAGAATAAAAAGGATAAGGATAAAAAAAAGAAGTTATCTAGAAAAAAGGAATGAATAATAAAAAAAGAAGATAACTAAGGTAAATAATATGAGTTCTTTGTTTTTTTTTAAATTCCATTTCATTTTTTTGTTGGAACGAAAATAATCTAGCAATCAAAAATAGGAAAGAAACATATTTTTTTGGGTTTTTGGATTTTTTTACTTTGCAAATACTCTGATTTTGAAAATTACAAATAAAAAAGAAAAGAGAAGAATGAAGGAAGAAAGCAAAAACTACAAAGGTTGTTTATCATTAGCCTTGAACCGTTGACCTCTTGTGATGAAATACCCCAAACCTAGATATGGTGTCTAGATGATAAACTAAGATATAAGTAGGCTATATAAAGCCTTAGAAACATTAGGAAACAATTTAAACTAAAGAAAACATAAGGAGACACCATAAGAGCAATTTAAGCAAAAATATGCTCTAAGCTTGGAGTAGCTTTGGGTAACACCCAAATATCATTCTTAGACCTTAGTAACATGTTAATAGACAAGTTAAACCAATTACCAAAGAAAACGAAGCTCAAAAACAAGTTAAAACACAAATTGTGCTTTAAGGACTCTTAAAGCGCATTTTTGAAAAATTGTCTTAGAAAGAGGTTTTGAGTGGCTAAATGCCCATTATTACACCTTAATAAACTTGTGTACTACTTAGTATCACATTATGAAGCTTAAATCAATGGGAAATCAAAAATTTCACAAATTTGTGCACTAATTTTTGAATAGTGCTCAAATAGTGCTAGTTTAGCATTAAGTCAACATAAGTCAATTAATTGGTCAAACAAGACCATAAATATGCCTATTATAAGAGGGGGCCGATTTTAAGGTGGTGAGTCACCTAAGTGTGGCTGCCAAGATTGTAAAAGAAGAGGGAAAGTAAAGTGGTTACTATTTACTTTTAAAGAAAATATCTCTTTTAACTCACCTCTCTCCTCCTTTCTTCATTTCTTTCTTCTTCTCACCGATTTCATCTGCCTCCTCTCTTCTGCATTCACGTAAGAACAGCCCCCATGCTAGCTCCATCTTGCCTTGCCCATAACTTACTCATTTTAGCTCCAAAATCAAAACCAAGCACATATTTCTCTTAGTTAGCTCAAGCTCTTTCTTTCTATCCATTCAAATCTCCAAAAGCTTCATTTTGGTGCCAAGGAAAACCACCATTAAAGGATGAAAAACAAGCTTGAAGACTTCATTAGCATCTCCATTCTCTTAAGGTAAGGAAAATGTAAGAAAAACTAGTTTTCGATCACCTTTTCTCCGTTATTGAAAATTACCACTCATGGGGCCTTGTTTTCATACCTTGTTCTAGCTTGTTTCTATTCCCGAAGGACTAGAGGAGGTCCTTCTTGATTCATATCCAAGCTTAGGCTAAGACTTCAAAGGTAAATATTCATTTTTATACCTTAAAACACATTTTTAACCTAGGAGTGATTCCTTAAGGTTAGTGTATTATTTAGCACTCATGAGAGTCATTGTATATTGATTAGAACATTGGCAAGGAAAATTTAATTGGTGGCCGAAAATCAAACAAGGAAAACTAAGGAGGAAAGTTTGTGGAGCTTGTAAAAGAACAAGGTAAATGTCTTACCTTAAGGTGTTTTATTGTTTAAGGGAATGGGATTTAGATACATGATAAGTTAAGCTTAGAGTCTATATTAGGAAGGGACTATAAAACCTAGGAGAATCAATGGTTATATTTGAGAACTTGTGATTAAAGAGCAAATGGGAAATGAGATAGTTAGACAATTACAGGGTGAATTACAAGAGCATTTATATTTCAATGGGAGCCTTGTTGTGTGTATTTGCAGGTCAAAGGCTAATTTATGTGGAAATTCAGTGTTTAAGATTTATGCATTTAAGGGCCTAAGTGCCAAGCAATTTAAGTTTATGCACTATATTATGATGTAGTGAAGTGTGGGTGTGAGTTGTGTGCTAAGATTGTGTATTAAAGATTTGAGTCTTCATAGATGTTTAATGGTGGAAAACCTAAATGCTTGGGTGTAGTAATATACTAGAGAAGCTATGATAAAATTTGGTGAAGGAACTTGGTGTTTAAGATGTTCTAGGGAGATTTTATGACTAAGGGAGTACTAGAAAACTTTAGGAGTTGTTTTGATGGAAAAGAATATGTTCAAGGTGTTCTTGAGAATTAGGATGACCTAGGTATGTCTAGGAGGAACTAGGGGTTATAATGGTGAATTTTAGGCACCAAGACCATGAGAAGAGAAGCTAGGAAACTTGTGCGAAGTTTGAAGGAAATAGGGTGTAGAACCTTGAAATGGCTTAGGTGACAACTAGAGTACATGACTAGAGAAAGTTTTGGTAAAGGGTATGAGGATGAATAATGATGTTTATGGAGTGGTTAAGCTGTTAAGGAGGGAACACTTGGGTTAGTTGAAGTTCTAGGTAAAGTTATGTGTTAGGAATGTAAGGAATTAAATGTTAAGTGCTAGGAGTTTTAGTAAGAATTGAGTAAATGTTTAAAGGGATCTTTGGTGGGTGAATTAATGAGTTTGGTGGAATGTTTTAAGGTGAGTTTAAGTGCCTAAATGGTATTAGGACATATTGGGGAACTTGTGTGTAACACCCCTATAATAATAAAACAACAGCGGAAAATAAACTAAAGGTGCTACAGACCATCGGGCTCCAAACACCCGGTACCAACCTCACCAATTACAACCATTACAATTAACTAAGTTACGGTCTGAACTTCGAGAAAACTTAACATAAACATAATTATAATAAAACACATTCACTCTCCATAAACCTAATCCCATCCCAATCACTCATGCTCGTCGTGGCCACCTGTAAATCAATTTGTACCTGCAAGATGAAACCAAGCAGCCCATCCCGAAAGGGGCGGGTCAGGTCCCTGGAATGGAACTGGTACAATTCTCCAAAAACAAACTTATAAAACATCACTCATCAAAATAAACAGTAACATGAAAACAAACCTTTAAAAGTAAAACAGAGATAAAGCACTTCAAAACAATCAAGTTAAAGAGAAAAGAAAACAAGGCAAAGATAGAGATAAAGAACTTCCAAAACAAGTCATCCACTTAAGTAGTCACACCACATAGTTAGCAAGCATCCATTGTTGATGTTAGAACCAATTCTCGTTAGGAGTAGAAAAACTCAGATAGTCACAAAGGACTAGGAATGATAAAGTAGATCCAAGAACCAAGAACTCGAGAGTGGAATAATTCAACTGGGAGAGATGGCCCCCACCGCCAATCACGTCCTTTTAGGACAGGGGATATACAGCCCCTCACTGTCTATCACGTCCACTAAGGACAGGGGATATACAGCCCCTCACTGTCTATCACGTTCACTAAGGACAGGGGATATACAGCCCCTCACTGTCAAATATCAATGCCCCTATGGGCGAGGGATATACAGCCCCCTGCTGTTACCATTAAAGACGCGTGCACGTCGAAGGAAATATTTCCAAGATTGACCTTTTCCAAATCCCCACTAGATCACCAACTACCCAGAGCAATACCAAAACACTCAGTCCTACAGAGTGCAGAAGCGTAAACCCTAAGCAGTCAATGTCTAACGGGACACCAAATAGAAGGAACCAATACCCAAGTGAGTTCCACATCCAAGGCTCAGTTAGTCACACAAGCTGAGTCAGTCACACAACCATTTCCTTTTTTAGAAGTTCCTCTTAAAGCCAGTTAGTGTTTTCCAAAACATTCCACAAGTCAATCAGCCAAAATAACGTAGTACGAGAAATCGTACAAAACATTCCATAAAGTCCAAAACACATCAAGCTAAGTACGAGAAATCGTACCTGGTCAATGTTGTAGCAGTTCTAGTATACTCGTGCAAACATTCAACAATTCTCTGAGGAACATTAAAGATAACTTACTATCAATAACCCGTACCCTAGGTAAAACTTAAATAAATTCCTCTCTCTTATTTCCAAATCTCAATTACCTTATAAGCCCTCGCTTAAATGTTATGTACAGCCTTTGACTTATTTTAGAAGGTTGTATAGCCCAAGGGTGTAAGACCAAGGAATGTATTTTACTAACACTTGTTAATTGTTCCACCCTTATCCACTTTACCCATACTTAACCATAATTCCTACATAAAAGACCTTTATAACATAAGTGCATTATATGTTCTTCAACCAATCTTAGAATTTCAATAACAATTCTTAAGCTCAATACTTTTATTCTTACTTTAGAATAAACATCATCTCATGACCTATAATAGGTTTATCTTAGAATACTATACTATTAATTCACAATGTAATGATTATGTACTTTATCAATATTACCAAATAAACCATCATGATTAGGTTCCCCCTTAACTTAATTAAGATCTACATCTTGTATATTGGAATCATAGTGTTGTAGATACTTTTATTATAACTTAATTGAGCCACTAAACTCAATTATCATATCCTTAGCTCAGAATGACTTCCTATTATAACCGTCTAATAATCTTGCCATAAGATGTTGAATTACCTCTCGTATTGAAATAACTATATTATTATTAACTTAGACTTATCGAACTCTTACATTTAATATTCACAAGGTACATCATTTGTTTAATTATTACCTATGTAATAAGGTGTTTAAACATAACCTTTTATGTATCCTTACTTACCTTTATTCTCCTAAATGTTTTATTTTTTACACACATACACTCTATAGACTAAGTATAATCCTTTTGTACTAAACTTCAATAAACTTAAGCCTTAAATACGTTTTAAATTGTTTTACAAAACCTAAGGTTTCAAAGGAATAACCTAATAAATTAATTTCCTTTATTGTATCTAGGATGAACAATATATCTACATAGAGTAGAATTTATCAAAGAATTAAATTCTAGTTCATAAGCGAAATTGTTAATTATTTAATAAAATAATCTATTATGAAAATTCTCATATTTTATATTCAAATAACCCATCATTACTTCCCATCACCGTAAAGTATATTAATATAATATCTTATGTAACCTAGTTTCATCTAATTAAAGGTTCAATGATTTTAAGTATCAAATTTCTATTTGCAAACCTTTTTGTAAATCTTTAACTATTATGTACATCACTTATTTATAAACTCACATCCTAAGTATTGGTAACAAACGTTACAAATGTATTTCATATGGCTTATCTAATGCCAAGAAACTTAAGGATTATTATTTAGATAAATTCCCAAATCATAGTTTAATATAGTTTATATCATAATCCTTTTAATGATTCTATCTTAAAATATTAAGTTATTACTCAATACTATAAATGTCAAGAGATGATTAAATCTAGACTTAATAATCCTCTTCACATTTGGATGTAAAAGTAACTCATTTATTTTATTATTGTTTATATAATAAGAACATTTAAATGTAAAAGTATTTCCTTCATTTTATTATTAATTATATAATAAGATATTTGTGTAACACTTTATGTAATCTAATTACAAATACTCCTAAATTTTAACTTATTAATTTCTTAACCCAATTATAGATTTACATTGTGGTCATTGACTAAATATATACATGTATTTTAACACTGTTTATATGAATCTTAGAAATTTAAAGGTAACTCTTTAAGTCTAATACATTACTATAATTTAATACCACCTCATAATATTCTTCTATTTGTATTATGTAGAGGTTTAGTTTAACTTATTAATTCCTTCGTATTATATTTCCTATAAGGTATTAATTTTATTATGTTTACTGTGTATACATTTATATATACTAGGATTTATACAAAACATTATTTATGTAGTTTTATTGTATTTAATTATTTATATTAACTTTTACACACACCTACATCCAAAATATGGTTAATAAAATAAAGTATTTCCCTTAGTTTCAGTTAAGTATATTAACTACCATATATAATTAATATAAATGTAGATTAATTTAGTTCCTTGATTTAACCCAAGTTACTATTTATCCCTTAGTTTAATTAAAAATATCAACTCCCATAATACAGTAAGTAAAATGTAGGATAATTAAATTCCTTAATTTATATAAGTTTCTACTTAAGTAAGTATATATACATATATGTACATAATTTCACTTCTCTTAAAAGCTAAACCAAAAACTTTTATAAACTTACTGTTATAAAATGTTAATTTAATTTCCCTTAATTTTCCCCAGCTTAAAAGTTAATTAACAAACCATACTTTAATTTTTGGTTACATTAAAAACTTTATATTATAGGCTATTCTTATGAAAAACTCATAAACATAATTTTTAAAACCTTTTACCATTGCCCAAAAATTCCCAAATTTAATATACAGTAACTATAACATTTTAGACATATTATAAAATTTTTATTTCGTAAAAATATCTTTTTAATTTAGCCAAATAATTCCAGAAAACCCGTAACTTGTAAAAATCATAACTTATGTTTAAAAAATCCAAAACCATAATAATTTACATCAAAATAAACTAGATTAAATAAGGAACCTATGGTTAAAATTTCAAGTCAAAATACATTCGGGAAGATATTTAAATTAACCCAACAAGTTAAGACTATTTACTGGATTTTTATAGAAACTTTAATAACTTATAATCACCAGATCTAATCTTGGCCGTCCAATCTCTTAAAACAAGATCGGACGGCCCCTGTGTTACGAGTTCTTCAGCGAGTTCAAGAAGGGGCCGAGTACTAATCTACCAATATCTCCTAATCTACAGAACGAAATCGAATGATTCTCGTTTCTATGGATTCGTAATCAAATTTCGGTTCCAATGATGCTAATTTCCCCAATTATAATGCGGTATTCAGTGGATTTCGAATTTAGTTCGAAGTTAGGGTTCTTCCTGGAAACAGAATTCGATTCGAACTCAATTCTATCAAATTCTCCTAATCTAACATGTAATTGACTAAATTGATACATGGGTTAGATCGGAAATACCATTACGAACAGCAACAACGGAGAAATTTGATCGGAGACTCACCGGATTGTGCGAATTTGGTGAATTCCAAATCAGAAACTGGAAAAAACTCGAACTTGATACAATTCGTGGTGCCAACTTTGCAGATCTATAACTAGCAGTACAAAACGAGTTAGATAATGAGTAAGGGCTCATTGGAAAGAAGAATTGTAGATCTACGTATTGGTATCAAGAACTAAACCTAACTCGCACCATACAGAAAGATATTGAAGTTACAAAACACGAGTTTACCTCTCTGTTTCGGTGTTATTTTATGTGCTGTTAAGACCGAAACTTTAGACCTCTATATCTCCCAACTGGTTGCGATTCAGACTTGGGCATAAACACGAAAGTTGTAGAGGGATTAGAGATCTTTACAACGAGCTAAAGAAATCGAATTTTGGTTGATTAACGAAGAAGTTATGATTGACGCAAGTTACCTGAAAACGAAGGAAATTCTGGAATTCTGGAAACAGTCTCGCAAGGTGGCTACTTTGGCTCGATTTTCCGGTTGACTCATATAGATCTAGGGTTTGTATGAGTAATGGTTGGAAAGAGGAATTGTAGGAGAAGAGAGTGGTGAAGACGGCATGGAAAAATATTGAGTAATGTGAAAGTTATAGCCGTCTAAAGTTAGGGCTAGGAAGTGAAATCGGTTACGAAAATCAGGGAAGGAAATCGGCTAAGTGTGGGCGACCCAATACAGAGTGACACGTGGCACTTCTTAAAATTTTGATTCAAAACTTCAATCTAGCATACCTTTGGCTAGGATGATCCGTTTTTGACGTTCTTTTTATCGATCTTCATGGTTTTTCATAACCTATTTATTGGTATAGGTTTCATGGCCTGGTTTGACCATTCTCAAAAAGTCAACTCTAACAAGGCTTAATAAGCTTTAAGGTTTCTAGAATTTTATATTGACTTTTATGTTTCAAAACAATGTTTCAACACTTCCTAAAATCTTTATAATATATTTGAAGTGTTTAGAAATTTTCCCAACATTTATTGACTTATAAATCTTATTATTAAATTCATAATACCATATAATAATGTATAATAATTAGGGTTAAATAGGAGAAAACCCCTAAATAAATTTCACAACTCCATATAATAATTTAATATTCATTATTCCATATCATAGTTTAATTTTTAATAAAAGAAATCCCCTAAATTAATTTAAATTAATTTAGGGGTATTTCATTGTGGAAAAGTTTGGGAGCTATTAGACAATTTTTAGGAATGTTCTGCACTGGACCGACCCAGGGGACCGACCATGTCTAGGTCGGTCGGACCTTGTTAAGCAAGCCGATAAGTCTCTAGAATGGACTGACCCAGTGGGCCTTGGGTTGGACGGTCTGGCTTTGGGTCGGTCAGGCAAAATTTGACGAGCAAAAACGTTTCTGGAATGGACTGACCCAAAGGGTCTTGGGTCGGTCAAGCTGGCCTTGGTTTGGTCGGATAGGTTTTAGAGAACGGGAAAGTTACTGGGATGGACCGACCCAGGGGTTGGGTCGGTCGGTGGGTAGGTCGACCCTTAAGACATAAAAAAAACTCTAAGAATGTTAAGTGGTATTAATGGTACACCATTTTGAGAGTAATGATGATTAGAAAGATAAGGACCTAAGGGATTAAGTTAAGTTAAAGCTTTAAATGTTGAAGGATAAGTTTGTAAGGTTAGGTTTTAAGAACTTAAGGGATGTTAAGTGGGAATCATTAAGGGTTAAGTAAGTTAAGTAATGAATAAGTAATTGATAATCTAAGTTGGATGAATATTTTAGGACTTGAGAGTTCGGAACCGGAAGAGAATTAGACAACCGGGACAACCGACGGTAAATGGTATGGTTTTCTTGTGACCTACTTGCTAACGAGGTGTCCCTCGGCTTGTGTGCTATTTGTTTATGTGTGCCGACTAAACAAGATAAAACATGCAACTGGTTTTAGTGCACATATTGTGTGTGTGTGTTTGATTTACAACTAACACACGAGACTTGAGATTAGTTACTAACAAAGTTTAGTACACATTGGAATGAGATGAGGAATTACACTACTAAAATAGTTGGTTAATACCCGTGAAGGTTTATCTAACATTTGGTTTATAAGATTTTCACTAACTGGAACTTAAGGGAGGTGAGGAATCCAGGACTGACTCCGGCAATGCATGTTAAGGAAAGGGGGTCGGTATCTGAATCAGATCCGACTTCCGCTTAAGGACTTATCTTCGGACTTGTTTCCTAGGGTCGAATGTCGGCTCAACTACATTTGATTTTCAGTCCAAGGTAGGAGGCAGTTTAAGATGGTGCGGTAGGATCACCTAAATCCTAAATTTTAAGATACGTTGTTTATTCAACCAATGGAGTTAATAGCTCATTGGCTAGGGTTGCTTTTGACTCGACAAAAATAAATATCGAGATAAGATGAAACCATTTCTATTTAAAGAATAGTTTGTATTCAAAGACTGGAATAAGGATTAAGCTTGAGGTAAGTTAAGATGGACTGAGGTTAAGTGGAATTGGAACTTGAGGAGTTAACTGATTAACTCACCTGCTAAGAGAACGCTTTAAGTCGTTCATTGTGTGTGAACTATGCTTGTTCATTTGTGGATTTTTGTTTTATAGCACTTCATATTATGATTGTGTATCTAATCAATCTCCATGCTATCGACAATTAGTCGTCGTAGCCCCGTTAGTTTGGGGGCCATGAGAGAATCGTACCAGCAAATTTTCTGACCCCCTCGGGGGCTGTTGTTTATATTTTTTTCAGGTAAGCGTCCCATGAAGACTCACCTTGAGAGTAGGGGTGGTTAGACTTAAGTTGGGTTTTTATTTTGAGTACGGGTTGCGCTTGTGCATCCGTTTGTTGATATTAAGACTTGTGGAAGATATGTCATTACTTGAGATACTATAAACTCGGTAGGTGAATATTTTGGTTGGTATGTATATTTTGGAATAGCGGTTGTAAATATCTAAAGTTAGGTATGTTCTGTTGTTCAGACCGTAGCAAGGTCCTGGTGTTGGCTTAATTCTGTTGTGACGTTATATTTATGTTGTTAAGTTCACGATAACCACGATTGACTTAGGGCGGGGTGTTACAAAAAGTGGTATCAGAGCGTAGTTACACTCTGATCGAAGAAATACTGGACATAGGTAACCACCGAGTTAGGATATGAGTTAAGATATAAGTAATGGGTTAAGGGTGTGAGAAGTTAGAGTGAGTAGAGTCTGATGACCACTAATAAGTGTGGATCGTCTTTACCGTCTATGGACGTTATAAATCCGTGAACTGAAACCGTGGTGGATACAAACCTAATGTGAGTTGTGATTGTTCAGATGGCAGGACGTCCACGAGGAGGCAGAGGCCGTGGCCGAGGCGATGACAGTACTGAGATACCGGGAGGGCAGACGATCGCTGAGATCGTGGCTGCTGCGTTAGGGCACATGGGCTGGTGTTGGTGCACCACCACCTCCACCGCCACAGCCCTGGGAACCGAATTTGGTGAAGAGTCTTGCTGAACTTTGACCCGTGACATTCAAGGGGGAGACTGATCCCGCCAAGCTTGAGGCGTACAACTCCGAGCTGGAGACCGCCTTCGAGACCCTTGACGTCCCTGCTGGGATCAAGTTACGTCTGGCTTCATTTTATCCGAAGGGAGCAACAGGCGATTGGTGGAAGCTGGTAAGGGCCGAGCATGTGGCCAATCCAGACTTTGGCTCGGAGTAGTACACAGCTTTACTACGAGCCAAGTACTACCCCGCCCATGTCCAGACGAAGAAGCGCTTATAGTTGGATGCGCTAAAGCGGACAAGATGACGGTAGACAAGTATTACCCAGAGTTCACCGCCTTGCTTCGTCTTCTACCGGGTCTTGGGTATTCAGACCAGATACTGGTGGACTGCTTCAATGGCGGGCTTAGCCATCGACTCCGCTACGGCATGGGGCCGACGAGTTATACTACCTTGCAAGATTGCTAAGGTTGAGATAACCGTCCAGCTGAGGGACGAGTTATACTACCTTCTCAAATGTCCAGTTCTCTACCGGACTACTCAAATTCCCAAAACTCCTCTCTCGGAGTCATTTCACAATCTCATGGATTAGCCTAGAGGTATCTCTCTCGATAACATCTATTAGCTTAGGGAATTACTCAATGTCTAGTATTCCCAGGTTTAAGGTTTTACCCAACTTATCGAATACTCTCATGTTCGGGACATTGTTTACATTAGTCGGATCCTCTCGT
The DNA here is from genome assembly GCA_023374045.1 of Limonium bicolor. Taxonomy (NCBI): domain Eukaryota; kingdom Viridiplantae; phylum Streptophyta; class Magnoliopsida; order Caryophyllales; family Plumbaginaceae; genus Limonium; species Limonium bicolor. The sequence continues at coordinate 20,887,502 of CM041780.1, forward strand.
TGGGGTTCAACTATTTTTCTAAGGGATGTGTGGTGGTCCCTTACCATTATTTACTCATCTCAAGGTTCATGTCTTGAGCATTCATTAAATCCTGTAAGTAGAGGTTCTTACATATTTCCACTATTAGTTGTTTTTGTAAGTTAATCAATACGGTTCTCCAACCGTTATCGGGAGTTTACTAATCCCTTACAACTATCTCTCACGTTCTTGCGAGTTTATCAGTTCGCATTTTCGTTTCTTAGTTCGGTAGTTATCGTGTGTTTCCACGTTTTCGTTAATTCACAACATGACTCTTTCTACGAGTCGTTAATCAAACAAGACTCAACTATAAGCCGAACTACAATACACATTCAACATTCAAGCTCATCCAAAACCACACATTTCATGAATTATATAAACTTTAATTTAATAACCAATCCAACAAGGAGCAATACAAACAAGCACAAAAGAGTGTAAACAATCTGATTTGTGCATTTATCTTGTTAAGGTGATCACATAATCAAACAAGCACACAAATCAGATTAACCAAGGTAGATTACGGGGCATGAGAAAATCATACCTTACACCTTGGTTTTACTTTTACCGGGTCACCTCTTGTTCCTCGATTCACACTTGTTCCACTGATAATGTTTCAAACATGGCTATTAATACCAAGCTCATGCGGTATGTAAATAATTACTACTCCCGTGTTTACCCCGGTATCCCGTTATTTCGGTTTAACTTAGTGTTCTTAAACTCACAACTTTTTCAACAACCTCTTCAACTTGTTTACACTTCTTAAGACCTTTACAAGTCACCAAAAAACTCCTAAAGATCATCTAAAACCATTACCAATCAATCCCCCATGTTTTAGCCACTTAAAAACACTCTCGGTTGAATTTTAGGGGTGGTCCGGGACTTGGTCCGGACCCAAAGTCCCGGACCAACTCGTTTTCTTACTCTCGGCTGAAATTTCTACTTGGTCCGGGACTTGGTCCTGGACTAAGGTCCCGGACCACTTGCATTTTTGACTCTCGGGCGTTTTTTTGATGCGGTTCGGGACTTGGTTCCCAACCTTGGTTCCGGACCCTACCAAGAACTATTACTTAGGTGATTTTTCAACCCCAAATCAACCCTTAATCCACCTTAAATCTTTCCCTAATCTTTCCACAAGTTTCCTACATATTTAAACACCTCAAAACATGCTCTAAACCTCTCCAAATTATTGGTTAAATCCTTGCTCAACTTCTTGCTCTAGTCAACAATTTTTTTCCATTCTCATTTTTCATTTGCACACTTGTGCATTCTAACTTCCTTTTGATAGTTTCTACCTGCTACCAACCTTATAAAATCAATTAATGACCATTCCAATTCATTCCTAAATAAGTACATTTCTAAAACCCAAGTCCAACTCTCATTTTCCTAAGTCTTGCACACTAACTCATTTCTAGAATTTCTACATATCCTTATATGCTATTTGCTACAGATTTTAACATCTTTCAAACCCATTCTCCATTCACCATTTCAAGGCTATTAATCCACTCCACTCAATACAACAAACACCTAAGTTTCCCCCACTTACCAAGCCACCTAAAACACTCATTTCCTACTAAAATTTTGCCATAACCTCCCCATAAACCTAACATCTCCAACTTATCCATTTTCACCAAAATCAATCCAAGCTAGCCACACCCATGAATGGTTCGTACCAGAACATAATAAATCCTCAAAATCCCATCAACCACAAAATAAGCACCAAACATAAAGTGCGTGGCTCCAAGGCCCTTAATTCAAACAAAATTCCACAAACTCTTACCAACCACAATCAAACACTTTTTCCCTCACAATTTTGGGTTCATTCATTAAATTTCCCATCCCATATTCTAAAACAATTAAAACAAGCTTCAAGGTAGATTTCTTACCTTAATCTCCCACGATTCTTATTTCAAGCCTCCTCTTCCTTTTCTTCTTCCCATTTCAGTCAAATGGTAATGGAGTTGCCCAACTCCATTCCAACATCCAAGGAACACAAAATTAATATCGTTAAACCTTTAAACCCTTAGAATCACTCAAATTCAATGGAAGAGGCTTAAAGCACAAAGTTAGGGTTTTTACCTTTGGATGCTTAGGAGGAGTTTTCACCCATGAATCAAAAGGAGGGTTCTACCACCATTAGAGAGTTGAACCAATGCTCCAAAGCAAGAAGAAAATAAGGTATCAAAGAGGGGCAAAATCGGCCAAGAAAGGAGGGTGAAGAAAAATGAGTTTTTCTTGAATATTTTTACCTTCGGAGAGAGAGGGGACTCCAAGCTTCAAGTTGGTGCCATTTTCTCTTCAAATGGGATATACCCATGGAGATGAACTTCACCATTTTGGGATTTTGAAAAGAGAGAAAGCTAGAGCTTGATGAGAGGGAGAAGAATATGTATTTTTTTTTGCATTTGGAGCTTGTATGTAGCTAGAGCATGAAGAAGAAGATGGAGTAGCCATGGAGGTATTCAAAATTGCCCAGCAAACCAGAGAGGAGGAGGGAGACGGCTGGTGAAGAAGAAAGGGAGGAAAAGGAGGGAAAAGAGAAATGAGAGGAGAGAGAAGTGAGGGGGCCCTTTTTACTTTTTACTTTTTACTTTTCCTTCCTTTTTGACTTATTTAATTAGCTAGGTGTGTGAGTGTGTGTGAGGGCTGATTACTTATTAAAAACCAGCCCACATACATATGAAAGCTGGAGCATTTTTCATCTTTTACAGAAAACGCTCGTTAATTTTCCCGGTTTTAGCACTATTCACTAACCGGGCCCATTTTCCGGAATTTTCTCGTTTCTTTAATTTTAATGTTTATTAAGCTCCCACTAATGTTTATTTATAGTTATTTAATGAACTATAATTTTTATGGGTTCGTTTGACCACTCAAAGTCACGTTTTCGGGTTTCCTCGAAAAACATGCGCTAAAGCTTTATTAGCGTTTTTAATTCGTTTTATGGATTCGTTTTCATCGGGAATTGCTTCCGTATGTTAATTAGGCCTTATTAAGCCTTGTAAATCCATCTAAGACCCTTGTCGAGGTCTTATTCCTCCTACGGTCACATAACACTCAATTTAGCGTTTTTTGCTTTTTATGTGTTTTTCTCTTTTCTTTTGGATTTATTTTCTTTACCAAGGTTCATTAGGCACTAATAGGCCCTCAAATATTATATTAGAGTAATTTAATCACCGTAATTAAGTTCGGGGTATTTCAATCTACCCCCTTAAAGATCATTGCCCACAAAGTTAGTGAGTCTAAAATTGTTAGTCACCAAGGTACTCAATGCTAAGGTTAATCTCTCTATAACCCGTCAGACTCCAAAAGCCTAACTCGATGTATAACACACATCCAAACAGCATGTCACAACATGCATAGCAATCAAAAATATCCTTGTTCAGTCTCTCAATGGGGGTCTATCCGCAAACAATTAGGCACTAAGTCCTCCCCCATATCGAGTGATCCCTCAGGTACCGGTCACGTTTGAACACTTATGCTCTCTGGTTCATGGCCGTCATGACTATGGGCACTTACGCTCTCTGGCCCTACGGTCCTTCGGTTCTGATCAAATTCATTTGCACATCTAGAGAATCCCAGGCTCCAAAGTGGGTACTCTTCCCTGACCGGATTACTCATATCCGGCGGCCCTTGGAAAAAAGATACAAAACACACACTACAAACATCCTACCGGTCACTTAGTACCGTTGCTCGTCCGTTGTAATGGTTTCAAAACTAATCATCACTTCCACTGGCTCACAAATAGCCTTACTTCGTAGGTTCGGCCTGATACCGTGCCTTGCCTTGAGAAGGTCCAACTAGCACCCATGGGAGCGGTTTCAAAACCGATCCTCATTTTTGATTTGAAGAAAATCATTTATGCCAAAAATCAGTTTGGAAAATTCATTTTGAAAGCTTCAATGCAACACCAAATTCCAATTTATGTTAGTTATATCTATTACTAGCGTTATTTCTTATGACCACTTATAGGGAGCTTCAAGAGTCATTCAACCCCAATGTGATCAACATTGGTGTTGAACTATCCATCCACCCCAATTTGTGTTTGGTTTCCCTTGATCGCTAGCAAATCAAGTTCCACCTCCCACCCTAATTCACACAATCAAATAGTCAATCATTATTCCATTTTCTATCTTTTAATCTTTCAAGCCATGATCACCCATCAATACATTTACCAATTTCTAGAATCCATTTACTCACTTACTTGTAATCTCATCAATTATTACCCAATTTCTTCAGCTATTATACCTAAGAAATTCAAAGGAAAATTTCCAATTATTTTTTCTATCCTCAAATCGTTACAAAAAAATCAAATCAACTCAAGTCACCTAGGGGACTCAATTCCCACTAGGTTCAACATCGGTTTCATACCGATTTATACTCATCAAATTCCTCAAACATACTCATTTCCCCAAACTATTGCCCATCGGGGTTCTCATTCCCCTGGAGTTTCTCTACTCTTTTTCACTTCAGATCTCACAATCAACCATGATTACCGTATGAATGGATACATATGTTTATGTAACATAAGTACCAATCATCAAACAAATTCTTTTGCGCTATGTGCATTGTAGTTTACGCACTTATCACGTAAAACATACACTTCGCGGTTTTCGCCCTACCCCCTTAAAAAGGGATTACACCCACGTAATCTACCATGTGTCAACATTGGACATAGGTCGAAGGCATTCATCCGTCATGGAGTGTTTTACTTCCATGCGGTCTATTGTACAATGTATTCTGGTCAAAGGGTCTTAACCATATTGTTGGTTAGTCCCTGTACTGAGATTTTCATCAGAGTTGTTTTACTCTTAACCGAGTTCAGTTCTAGCCTCAGAGGCTTCAAGGCTTTAATAATTAGCCATTCATTCACCAGGTGTATTAAAACTAAGAATTTTCGGGCCACTAGCTTCTGCTGCACGACCCTAATAACTTAGGGTTTATTTACACTTCTCATTTTGCTTAATATGTTATACATCACCCTTTTATCCCTTTTTATCTTGGGAATAAGTTTTATTAATCAAGCGTGGTATTCCTTTACCGTTTGCGAACTCAATGAGTTTAAGATTTTATATCCAGGTCTCTGGAAATCTATTGTACATACTGTTCGTACTCCCATGATTATTCACTAGCTTCCTCCGACTTATTGTCGGTTGAGGTTGAGCCACTACTTAGTTGTAGATCTTACTCTGTTGTCAGTAGCTTCTGAATTACACTACTTATCTAATTTGTACGAGTGTTCTTTACTTGTACGACCTTGCATCTTCTATGCATCGGTCCTTATGGCTTCGTAAGTTTCCTTCTACTTTTACCACAATTGGCATTTCCCAAATTCCTAGCTATCCCACTAGATCATTACTGCACAAGTGCAATACCAAAACACTCAGTCCTACAGAGTGCAAAGGCGTAAACCCTTGGCAGTAAATCTCTTATGTGATTGCAATATGAATGAACATTGTTTCCTTGTTGCCCGGTCTGTCTACCATCTTTATTCATCAACTCCATATCATCGTGTGATCTATTCACAAGTACTGGTCGCTTGATGCACACCATGTTCGTATTTATTTACGACATTGGTTTCTGTGGCATCCGTTATTACCTTAGCTTATACTCATGTATCTTTACCATTTATACAATGGTTCACCATTTATTTGGCTGATTACCGAATATGGCATTCTTTTATTCCTCGGAGCTCCTTGAGCGTCATTAGTTTATAACCGGTTACTCTTTCGGTTTTCAATAATTGCTATCAAAGCTTATTTCACATTGTCTGGCAATAATTTTATGCTCAAGCTTCACTACATTAGTAGTTCTGAAAGAGATATATTTTCAGACATTTATTGATGGTATCCTCTTCTTTAGGATCAGTATGTTCACCGCTCTTGAGGCCCCACCTTAATGAGGGGTATCTTTGCTCGATAGTTATTAAACAATCTTACTTGTGCCGTTCTAGGCAACTCTCCATATGGTGCTCTGTGGGTTTGCAACTATTGAATCTATATATTGTAGCGGTCCCCTGGCTTACTAGCCACGTTGCCTAGAGCTCCGCTCATCCTTGGCTGTTTACATATAATTACTTCTCCTTATACCATTAAATGGTTGGAGGTAACATTGGGCTCCGTGATAAGATCATCGCATCATGCTTCCGTCCGTTGGAGATCCCTTAAGTATTTTGGTATTGATCAATACCATTTATTTAATTTTGGGTATCCCCTGGTAAGTGGAATCCCTTCGGTGTTCTAACCGAGTGTTCAATATAGCTCTGGTGCTCTTGTTACGACACTTCATCCAACTATGTTGACTATGATGCCCCTTTTATGGATTGCTCCTGGGTGTTGTTGATTATACCTTTACGTCCGGCTAGCATTTGAGTGTGTTCAGTTTACTCCGTATTGTGGTTCTGATTTCAGATTGTCCCGTTTGGGGTTATACGTCTCCCGTTCTCAGGGTAGACTATGGATACTTCTCTTATGTTTTTAACGGGTTTGGTATTTCCTTCGGTGCTGAACGGTATCCTCCGATACCTTAGATAATCACTCAGGGTATTATGTTAGGCATTGCCTTACTGTGTTTAGACTGGGTTTCCATTCCAACTAATATGCTTCGTTTCAATGTCCTTGAGACATATCCAATGTCTTTTAGTCAATTGCTGTTGCTTCTCGCACTTTTTAATTCTTAATCGCTCTCCTGGAGTGACTTCTTGACTTCTTTAGCTTGTAAGCTTATCTGGGTTCTTCAATCATTCGAGGTGTCCAACTGTTTCGGTTTGAATTTACCTTATGATCTGTAGAACAGAGTCGACTACTTCGGTGTTTCGTACACTAAATGTATACATACGTGGGGTACCTTATTGGTACGTTACCAGTTACCTGACTAACTTACAAAAGTTCTATCAGGCCCGAAAGCTCCTTCGGAGTGCGGTCGTCCCACATCCCGTATTTGGGTATACTCCTAGTGCTCGTCACACGCCTAGGTGAAGTATTCTATCGTCAACTCCTCTGGTATCATTCTATGATACTCACCGTGATTCTTCTGGTTTAGTTTTAAAATCTGAGGTTTAAAAAGAAAGGTTGGTGTTTGAAAGAAAATTTGGGTTTGAAATAGAAATCCGGGGTTTAAAAGAAAATTTCATGGCGTTGCCACATTTGAGGTCTTGACCAAGTCCAGCTCCCTGTTGACTGGTATGTTCAGTAATATAATGGTAGGGCCTTAGGCCTTTCCAAGGTTTGGTTCTTCAAGTTCATAGGATTGGCGATCCTATGATTGCTTCCATCTCCATGATGGTACTTTTAGTAAGTAATTGTTAATCGTCAAAAGTCTTCCAATTTGCCTTGTTGTTGCTCACTTGCCTTGGAAAGTGCGTGGGTACGTCGGTTTTCAGGTTAACATGTACCAATTACGGTATTGTTTTCATCCGTATTTAGTGGTTTTGTTGGATCTTCCTTTGATCCTTTGATCTTAGTGATCAATTTCCTGAGTAACCTCTCAGCGTCCTTGACATGGTTGTCGTCAAGTCGTGTTCTTTCCTAATCTTTGAGGTACTCCGTGTACCTTGCTTCGTTGCTCGTCCCACGCCCTTACGGTGGTTACCGAGGTTTGACAAATCCTTAGGAGCTACATCCTAGTCTTGTTGGTGTATATTTTATGAGTGCTCCCATAGTTGCCTGACTATGTTATTCGGTTATCACAGCCTTTTGGCGTTGTATGTTTGGAGTTATCCAACCTTGACTATTTCCATGGTTGGTTTCTATACCGTTGTTGGTATTTTCAAGCGTTGTAGTCCGCAGACTTTCTTGTCTCTGGTTTGTTGCTCCGCTTCTCCGCTTCCTTGCATAGTTGTGCTTCCCTTCTTGTCGCCCCATGGTGCCGCAAATTTCATTATCCTATATTTAGGATCTTCAATCTTCTGCCGTTAAGTACGGTTATTGTTGTTCAAACAGGAACCGTCTTCGGGATTTCCAGTTCTTGAAATCTACCGTATGATAGGTTCTTTCTCTCTACAAAATTTTTTACAACTGCAAGATCGGGTTTTCCCGAGTTTGAGAGGTCTTTGCATCTCTCTGGCGTTCTTTCCCCAACTTTAAAACGGGGGTTGCGGAGGAGGGCGGGTAGGTTATGTAGGTATCAGATCACACTGAAAATTCCTAACTAGCGTACCTCTCACGGTAACACTCAACCCTTAGCCCTAAGTCTCTAATTCCAAACTCGATATTTTCCTAAACTCGGTATTAAGACCATCAGAGCGAAGATCGCTCTGATACCACTTTTTGTAACACCCCTACCGGTAAACAAACAATTATCTCCTAACCCGTCTCCATTACCAATACACAAGCAGCGGAAATTCCAATACAACTGGGGTGAAACAATGCCGTTAGTCACCCACGTGACTAACAAGGCCAATCCATACTCAATTACAACAATCAAAATACAATATCGGTCTGATGTCGAATATACCGAGTATACTATCCAACAAGACATCCCAATTCCTTAAACAAATCTCAATTCAAATACCAACGTCAAATCCATATTATACAAACACAACATCCATTCATTACTATACCGAGTTTCTACAATCATCAAATTGCCGGTAATAATTCGGCTTACAATTCAACATTTCAAATAATTACAACCTTCACTAATCACTACCCATGCTTACATAGCACCCCGTCCTACTCTCGAAGGGTGATCGGCTTCATTGTACCTGGAAAATAAAAACGGTGCCCCTAGGGGCTCAGCAAATTGCTGCATATGAAATTCGCATACCCCGCGTGCTAACGAGGGTACGCCGACTATTTTGGTCGTGAGCATGCAATTCATTTTATTTCAATCAACATGCATACAACATACATTATATATGTACATTCACACAAACACCCAACATTCAACCAAGGAATCCAATCACACTAACACAACAAGTTTGTAAGTTAGTGTCACTTAATCTTATAGGCATTGAGGGTTTCTACCTCACTATGCCTTTCTCAATTACTCATTGCTTTACCCACACTCTTGGGTATTCTTACTCAAATTCTCTTACTCTCAACCTCAAGCAAGTTCTACAATACTCAACTCAATTCTCCACTCAGCTCAATTTCTCAAGTCTCTCAAGTTTCAACTCAATACTCAATACTCAAATTCTCAAATCAATTCTCAAACCAATACTCAATACTCAAAGGCATCTTTTAAGTCTTAGCCACGACCTCCGGGCAGAGTCATACACAACACTCACCACCGGGCTTACAAATACAAATGAAGCTATACAATTAGCTCCTCAAATTCTCAAATGTCCAGTTCTCTACCGGACTACTCAAATTCCCAAAACTCCTCTCTCGGAGACATTTCACATTCTCATGGATTAGCCTAGAGGTATCTCTCTCGATAACATCTATTAGCTTAGGGAATTACTCAATGTCTAGTATTCTCAGATTTAAGGTTTTACCCAACTTATCGAATACTCTCATGTTCGGGACATTGTTTATAGTAGCCGGATCCTCTCGTTGGGGTTCGACTATTTTTCAAAGGGGTGTGGTGGTCCCTTACCATTATTTACTCCTCTCAAGGTTCATGTCTTGAGCATTCATTAAATCCTCTAAGTAGAGGTTCTTACATATTTCCACTATTAGTTGTTTTTGTGGGTTAGTCAATTTGGTTCTCTAACCGTTATCGAGAGTTTACTAATACCGTACAACTATCTCTCATGTTCTTGTGAGTTTATCAGTTTGCATTTTCGTTTCTTAGTTTGGTAGTTATCGTGTGTTTCCATGTTTTCGTTAATTCGCAACATGACTCTTTCTACGAGTCGTTAATCAAACAAGACTCGACTATGAGCCAAACTACAATACACATTCAACATTCAAGCACATCCACAACCACACATTTCATGAATTATATAAACTTCAATTAAATAACAAATCCAACTACAAACAAGCACAAGAGAGTGTAACCAATCCGATTCGTGCATTTATCTTGTTAAGGTGATCACACAATCAAACAAGCACACAAATCAAAGTAACCAAGGTAGAATATGGGGCATGAGAAAATCATACCTTACACCTTGGTATTACTTTTACCGGGTCACCTCTTGTTCCTCGATTCACACTTGTTCCACTGATAATGTGTCAAACATGGCTATTAATACCAAGCTCATGCGGTATGTAAATAATTACTACTCCCATGTATACCCCGGTATCCCGCTATTTTGGTTTAACTTAGTGTTCTTAAACTCACAACTTTCTCAACCACCTCTTCAACATGTTTACACTTCTTAAGACCTTTACAAGTCACCAAACAACTCCTAAACATCATCTAAAATCATTACCAATCAATCCCCCATGTTTTAGCCACTTAAAAACACTCTCGGTTGAATTTTGGGGGTGGTCCGGGACTTGGTCCGGACCCAAAAGCCCGGACCAACTCGTTTTCTTACTCTCGGCTGAAATTTCTACCTGGTCCAGTACTTGGTTCTGGACTAAGGTCCCGGACCATTTACAGTTTTGACTCTCGGGCTTTTTTTGATGCGGTCCAGGACTTGGTTCCCAACCTTGGTCCCGGACCCGGCTAAAAACTGTTACTTGGGTGAGTTTTCAACCCCAAATCAACCCCTAATCTACCCTAAATCTTTACATAATCTTTCCAGAAGTTTCCTACTTATTTAAACACCTCAAAACATGCACTAAACCTCTCCAAATCATTGGTTAAATCCTTGCTCAACTTCTTGCTCAATTTCAACAATTTTTTCCATTCTCATTTTTACATTTGCACACTTGTGCATTCTTACTTCCTTTTGATATTTTCTACCTCCTACCAACCTTATCAAAATAATTAATGACCATTCCAATTCATTCCTAAATCAGTGCATTTCTAAAACCCAAGTCCAACTTTCATTTTCCTAAGTCTTGCACACTAACTCATTTCTAGAATTTCTACATATCCTTATATGCTATTTGCTACAGATTTTTACATCTTTAAAGCACATTCTCCATTCACCATTTCGAGGCTATTAATCCACTCAACTCAACAATACAAACACCTAAGTTTCCCCCCTTACCAAGCCACCTAAAACACTCATTTCCTACTAAAATTTTGCCATAACCTCCCCACAAACCTAACATCTCCAACTTATCCATTTTCACCAAAATCAATACAAGCTAGCCACACCCATGAATGGTTCGTACCAGAACATAATAAATCCTCAAAATCCCATCAACCACAAAATAAGCACCAAACATAAAGTGCGTGGCTCCAAGGCCCTTAATTCAAACAAAATTCCACAAACTCTTACCAACCACAATCAAACACATTTTCCCTCACAATTTTGGGTTCATTCATTAAATTTCCCATCCCATATTCTAAAACAATTAAAACAAGCTTCAAGGTAGATTTCTTACCTTAATCTCCCACGATTCTTATTTCAAGCCTCCTCTTCCTTTTCTTCTTCCCATTTCAGTCAAATGGTAATGGAGTTGCCCAACTCCATTCCAACATCCAAGGAACACAAAATTAATATCGTTAAACCTTTAAACCCTTAGAATCACTCAAATTCAATGGAAGAGGCTTAAAGCACAAAGTTAGGGTTTTTACCTTTGGAGGCTTAGGAGGTGTTTTCACCCATGAATCAAAAGGAGGGTTCTACCACCATTGGAGAGTTGAACCAATGCTCCAAAGCAAGAAGAAAATAAGGTATCAAAGAGGGGCAAAATCGGCCAAGAAAGGAGGGTGAAGAAAAATGAGTTTTTCTTGAATATTTTTACCTTCGGAGAGAGAGGGGACTCCAAGCTTCAAGTTGGTGCCATTTTCTCTTCAAATGGGATATATCCATGGAGATGAACTTCACCATTTTGGGATTTTGAAAAGAGAGAAAGCTAGAGCTTGATGAGAGGGAGAAGAATATGTATTTTTTTGCATTTGGAGCTTGTATGTAGCTAGCGCATGAAGAAGAAGATGGAGTAGCCATGGAGGTATTCAAAATTTCCCAGCAAACCAGAGAGGAGGAGGGAGACGGCTGGTGAAGAAGAAAGGGAGGAAAAGGAGGGAAAAGAGAAATGAGAGGAGAGAGAAGTGAGGGGGCCCTTTTTACTTTTTACTTTTCCTTTCTTTTTGACTTATTTAATTAGCTAGGTGTGTGAGTGTGTGTGAGGGCTGATTACTTATTAAAAACCAGCCCACATACATATGAAAGCTGGAGCATTTTTCATCTTTTACAGAAAACGCTCGTTAATTTTCCCGGTTTTAGCACTATTCACTAACCGGGCCCATTTTCCGGAATTTTCTCGTTTCTTTAATTTTAATGTTTATTAAGCTCCCATTAATGTTTATTTATAGTTATTTAATGAACTATAATTTTTATGGGTTCGTTTGACCACTCAAAGTCACGTTTTCGGGTTTCCTCGAAAAACATGCGCTAAAGCTTTATTAGCGTTTTTAATTCGTTTTATGGATTCATTTCTTCGGGAATTGCTCCCGTATGTTAATTAGGGCTTATTAAGCCTTGTAAATCCATCTAAGACCCTTGTCGAGGTCTTATTCCTCCTACGGTCACATAACACTCAATTTAGCGTTTTTTGATTTTATGTGTTTTTCTCTTTTCTTTTGGATTTATTTTCTTTACCAAGGTTCATTAGGCACTAATAGGCCCTCAAATATTATATTAGAGTAATTTAATCACCGTAATTAAGTTCGGGGTATTTCAATCTACCCCCTTAAAGAACTTTGCCCACAAAGTTAGTGAGTCTAAAATTGTTAGTCACCAAGGTACTCAATGCTAAGGTTAATCTCTCTATAACCTGTCAGACTCCAAAAGCCTAACTCGATGTATAACACACATCCAAACAGCATGTCACAACATGCATAGAAATAAAAAATATCCTTGTTCAGTCTCTCAATGGGGGTCTATCCGCAAACAATTAGGCACTAAGTCCTCCCCCATATCGAGTGATCCCTCAGGTACCGGTCACGTTTGAACACTTATGCTCTCTGGTTCATGGCCGTCATGACTATGGGCACTTACGCTCTCTGGCCCTACGGTCCTTCGGTTCTGATCAAATTCATTTGCACATCTAGAGAATCCCTAGGCTCCAAAGTGGGTACTCTTCCCTGACCGGACTACTCATATCCGGCGGCCCTTGGAAAAAAGATACAAAACACACACTACAAACATCCTACCGGTCACTTAGTACCGTTGCTCGTCCGTTTGTAATGGTTTCAAAACTAATCATCACTTCCACTGGCTCACAAATAGCCTTACTTCGTAGGTTCGACCTGATACCGTGCCTTGCCTTGAGAAGGTCCAACTAGCACCCATGGGAGCGGTTTCAAAACCGATCCTCATTTTTGATTTGAAGAAAATCATTTATGCCAAAAATCAGATTGGAAAATTCATTTTGAAAGCTTCAATGCAACACCAAATTCCAATTTATGTTAGTTATATCTATTACTAGCGTTATTTCTTATGATCACTTATAGGGAGCTTCAAGAGTCATTCAACCCCAATGTGATCAACATTGGTGTTGAACTATCCATCCACCCCAATTTGTGTTTGGTTTCCTTGATCGCTAGCAAATCAAGTTCCACCTCCCACCCTAATTCACACAATCAAATAGTCAATCATTATTCCATTTTCTATCTTTTAATCTTTCAAGCCATGATCACCCATCAATACATTTACCAATTTCTAGAATCCATTTACTCACTTACTTGTAATCTCATCAATTATTACCCAATTTCTTCAGCTATTATACCTAAGAAATTCAAAGGAAAATTTCCAATTATTTTTTCTATCCTCAAATCGTTACAAAAAAATCAAATCAACTCAAGTCACCTAGGGACTCAATTCCCACTAGGTTCAACATGGTTTCATACCGATTTATACTCATCAAATTCCTCAAACATACTCATTTCCCCAAACTATTGCCCATCGGGGTTCTCATTCCCCTGGAGTTTCTCTACTCTTTTTCACTTCAGATCTCACAATCAACCATGATTACCGTATGAATGGATACATATGTTTATGTAACATAAGTACCAATCATCAAACAAATTCTTTTGCGCTATGTGCATTGTAGTTTACGCACTTATCACGTAAAACATACACTTCGCGGTTTTCCCTACCCCCTTAAAAATGGATTACACCCACGTAATCTACCATGTGTCAACATTGGACATAGGTCGAAGGCATTCATCCGTCATGGAGTGTTTTACTTCCATGCGGTCTATTGTACAATGTATTCTGGTCAAAGGGTCTTAACCATATTGTTGGTTAGTCCCTGTACTGAGATTTTCATCAGAGTTGTTTTACTCTTAACCGAGTTCAGTTCTAGCCTAGAGGCTTCAAGGCTTTAATAATTAGCCATTCATTCACCAGGTGTATTAAAACTAAGAATTTTAGGCCCACTAGCTTCTGCTGCACGACCCTAATAACTTAGGGTTTATTTACACTTCTCGTTTTGCTTAATATGTTATACATCACCCTTTTTATCCCTTTTTATCTTGGGAATAAGTTTTATTAATCAAGCGTGGTATTCCTTTACTGTTTGCGAACTCAATGAGTTTAAGATTTTATATCCAGTCTCTGGAAATCTATTGTACATACTGTTCATACTCCCATGATTATTCACTAGCTTCCTCCGACTTATTGTCAGTTGAGGTTGAGCCACTACTTAGTTGTAGATCTTACTCTGTTGTCAGTAGCTTCTGAATTACACTACTTATCTAATTTGTACGAGTGTTCTTTACTTGTACGACCTTGCATCTTCTATGCATCGGTCCTTATGGCTTCGTAAGTTTCCTTCTACTTTTACCACAATTGGCATTTCCCAAATTCCTAGCTATCCCACTAGATCATTACTGCACAAGTGCAATACCAAAACACTCAGTCCTACAGAGTGCAAAGGCGTAAACCCTTGGCAGTAAATCTCTTATGTGATTGCAATATGAATGAACATTGTTTCCTTGTTGCCCGGTCTGTCTACCATCTTTATTCATCAACTCCATATCATCGTGTGATCTATTCACAAGTACTGGTCGCTTGATGCACATCATGTTCGTATTTATTTACGACATTGGTTTCTGTGGCATCCGTTATTACCTTAGCTTATACTCATGTATCTTTACCATTTATACAATGGTTCACCATTTATTTGGCTGATTACCGAATATGGCATTCTTTTATTCCTCGGAGCTCCTTGAGCGTCATTAGTTTATAACCGGTTACTCTTTCGGTTTTCAATAATTGCTATCAAAGCTTATTTCACATTGTCTGGCAATAATTTTATGCTCAAGCTTCACTACATTAGTAGTTCTGAAAGAGATATATTTTCAAACATTTATTGATGGTATCCTCTTCTTTAGGATCAGTATGTTCACCGCTCTTGAGGCCCCACCTTAATGAGGGGTATCTTTGCTCGATAGTTATTAAACAATCTTACTTGTGCCGTTCTAGGCAACTCTCCATATGGTGCTCTGTGGGTTTGCAACTATTGAATCTATATATTGTAGCGGTCCCCTGGCTTACTAGCCACGTTGCCTAGAGCTCCGCTCATCCTTGGCTGTTTACATATAATTACTTCTCCTTATACCATTAAATGGTTGGAGGTAACATTGGGCTCCGTGATAAGATCATCGCATCATGCTTCCGTCCGTTGGAGATCCCTTAAGTATTTTGGTATTGATCATACCATTTATTTAATTTTGGGTATCCCCTGGTAAGTGGAATCCCTTCGGTGTTCTAACCGAGTTCAATATAGCTCTGGTGCTCTTGTTACGACACTTCATCCAACTATGTTGACTATGATGCCCCTTTTATGGATTGCTCCTGGGTGTTGTTGATTATACCTTTACGTCCGGCTAGCATTTGAGTGTGTTCAGTTTACTCCGTATTGTGGTTCTGATTTCAGATTGTCCCGTTTGGGGTTATACGTCTCCCGTTCTCAGGGTAGACTATGGATACTTCTCTTATGTTTTTAACGGGTTTGGTATTTCCTTCGGTGCTGAACGGTATCCTGTACCTTAGATGATCACTCAGGGTATTATGTTAGGCATTGCCTTACTGTGTTTAGACTGGGTTTCCATTCCAACTAATATGCTTCGTTTCAATGTCCTGAGACATATCCAATGTCTTTTAGTCAATTGCTGTTGCTTCTCGCACTTTTTAATTCTTAATCGCTCTCCTGGAGTGACTTCTTGACTTCTTTAGCTTGTAAGCTTATCTGGGTTCTTCAATCATTCGAGGTGTCCAACTGTTTCGGTTGGAATTTACCTTATGATCTGTAGAACAGAGTCGACTACTTCGGTGTTTCGTACACTAAATGTATACATACGTGGGGTACCTTATTGGTACGTTACCAGTTACCTGACTAACTTACAAAAGTTCTATCAGGCCCGAAAGCTCCTTCGGAGTGCGGTCGTCCCACATCCCGTATTTGGGTATACTCCTAGTGCTCGTCACATGCCTAGGTGAAGTATTCTATCGTCAACTCCTCTGGTATCATTCTATGATACTCACCGTGATTCTTCTGGTTTAGTTTTTAAAATCTGAGGTTTAAAAAGAAAGGTTGGTGTTTGAAAGAAAATTTGGGTTTGAAATAGAAATCCGGGGTTTAAAAGAAAATTTCATGGCGTTGCCACATTTGAGGTCTTGACCAAGTCCAGCTCCCTGTTGACTGGTATGTTCAGTAATATAATGGTAGGGCCTTAGGCCTTTCCAAGGTTTGGTTCTTCAAGTTCATAGGATTGGCGATCCTATGATTGCTTCCATCTCCATGATGGTACTTTTAGTAAGTAATTGTTAATCGTCAAAAGTCTTCCAATTTGCCTTGTTGTTGCTCACTTGCCTTGGAAAGTGCGTGGGTACGTCGGTTTTCAGGTTAACATGTACCAATTACGGTATTGTTTTCATCCGTATTTAGTGGTTTTGTTGGATCTTCCTTTGATCCTTTGATCTTAGTGATCAATTTCCTGAGTAACCTCTCAGCGTCCTTGACATGGTTGTCGTCAAGTCGTGTTCTTTCCTAATCTTTGAGGTACTCCGTGTACCTTGCTTCGTTGCTCGTTCCCACGCCCTTACGGTGGTTACCGAGGTTTGACAAATCCTTAGGAGCTACATCCTAGTCTTGTTGGTGTATATTTTATGAGTGCTCCCATAGTTGCCTGACTATGTTATTCGGTTATCACAGCCTTTTGGCGTTGTAGGTTTGGAGTTATCCAACCTTGACTATTTCCATGGTTGGTTTCTATACCGTTGTTGGTATTTTCAAGCGTTGTAGTCCGCAGACTTTCTTGTCTCTGGTTTTGTTGCTCCGCTTCTCCGCTTCCTTGCATAGTTGTGCTTCCCTTCTTGTCGCCCCATGGTGCCGCAAATTTCATTATCCTATATTTAGGATCTTCAATCTTCTGCCGTTAAGTACGGTTATTGTTGTTCAAACAGGAACCGTCTTCGGGATTTCCAGTTCTTGAAATCTACCGTATGATAGGTTCTTTCTCTCTACAAAATTTATTTTACAACTGCAAGATCGGGTTTTCCCGAGTTTGAGAGGTCTTTGCATCTCTCTGGCGTTCTTTCCCCAACTTTAAAACGGGGGTTGCGGAGGGCGGGATTGGTTATGTAGGTATTCAGATCACACTGAAAATTCCTAACTAGCGTACCTCTCACGCTAACACTCAACCCTTAGCCCTAAGTCTCTAATTCCAAACTCGATATTTTCCTAAACTCGGTATTAAGACCATCAGAGCGAAGATCGCTCTGATACCACTTTTTGTAACACCCCTACCGGTAAACAAACAATTATCTCCTAACCCGTCTCCATTACCAATACACAAGCAGCGGAAATTCCAATACAACTGGGGTGAAACAATGCCGTTAGTCACCCACGTGACTAACAAGGCCAATCCATACTCAATTACAACAATCAAAATACAATATCGGTCTGATGTCGAATATACCGAGTATACTATCCAACAAGACATCCCAATTCCTTAAACAAATCTCAATTCAAATACCAACGTCAAATCCATATTATACAAACACAACATCCATTCATTACTATACCGAGTTTCTACAATCATCAAATTGCCGGTAATAATTCGGCTTACAATTCAACATTTCAAATAATTACAACCTTCACTAATCACTACCCATGCTTACATAGCACCCCGTCCTACTCTCGAAGGGTGATCGGCTTCATTGTACCTGGAAAATAAAAACGGTGCCCCTAGGGGCTCAGCAAATTGCTGCATATGAAATTCGCATACCCCGCGTGCTAACGAGGGTACGCCGACTATTTTGGTCGTGAGCATGCAATTCATTTTATTTCAATCAACATGCATACAACATACATTATATATGTACATTCACACAAACACCCAACATTCAACCAAGGAATCCAATCACACTAACACAACAAGTTTGTAAGTTAGTGTCACTTAATCTTATAGGCATTGAGGGTTTCTACCTCACTATGCCTTTCTCAATTACTCATTGCTTTACCCACACTCTTGGGTATTCTTACTCAAATTCTCTTACTCTCAACCTCAAGCAAGTTCTACAATACTCAACTCAATTCTCCACTCAGCTCAATTTCTCAAGTCTCTCAAGTTTCAACTCAATACTCAATACTCAAATTCTCAAATCAATTCTCAAACCAATACTCAATACTCAAAGGCATCTTTTAAGTCTTAGCCACGACCTCCGGGCAGAGTCATACACAACACTCACCACCGGGCTTACAAATACAAATGAAGCTATACAATTAGCTCCTCAAATTCTCAAATGTCCAGTTCTCTACCGGACTACTCAAATTCCCAAAACTCCTCTCTCGGAGACATTTCACATTCTCATGGATTAGCCTAGAGGTATCTCTCTCGATAACATCTATTAGCTTAGGGAATTACTCAATGTCTAGTATTCTCAGATTTAAGGTTTTACCCAACTTATCGAATACTCTCATGTTCGGGACATTGTTTATAGTAGCCGGATCCTCTCGTTGGGGTTCGACTATTTTTCAAAGGGGTGTGGTGGTCCCTTACCATTATTTACTCCTCTCAAGGTTCATGTCTTGAGCATTCATTAAATCCTCTAAGTAGAGGTTCTTACATATTTCCACTATTAGTTGTTTTTGTGGGTTAGTCAATTTGGTTCTCTAACCGTTATCGAGAGTTTACTAATACCGTACAACTATCTCTCATGTTCTTGTGAGTTTATCAGTTTGCATTTTCGTTTCTTAGTTTGGTAGTTATCGTGTGTTTCCATTTTTCGTTAATTCGCAACATGACTCTTTCTACGAGTCGTTAATCAAACAAGACTCGACTATGAGCCAAACTACAATACACATTCAACATTCAAGCACATCCACAACCACACATTTCATGAATTATATAAACTTCAATTAAATAACAAATCCAACAAGGATTAATACAAACAAGCACAAGAGAGTGTAAACAATCCGATTCGTGCATTTATCTTGTTAAGGTGATCAGACAATCAAACAAGCACACAAATCAAAGTAACCAAGGTAGAATATGGGGCATGAGAAAATCATACCTTACACCTTGGTATTACTTTTACCGGGTCACCTCTTGTTCCTCGATTCACACTTGTCCCACTGATAATGTGTCAAACATGGCTATTAATACCAAGCTCATGCGGTATGTAAATAATTACTACTCCCATGTATACCCCGGTATCCCGCTATTTTGGTTTAACTTAGTGTTCTTAAACTCACAACTTTCTCAACCACCTCTTCAACTTGTTTACACTTCTTAAGACCTTTACAAGTCACCAAACAACTCCTAAACATCATCTAAAATCATTACCAATCAATCCCCCATGTTTTAGCCACTTAAAAACACTCTCGGTTGAATTTTGGGGGTGGTCCGGGACTTGGTCCGGACCCAAAAGCCCGGACCAACTCGTTTTCTTACTCTCGGCTGAAATTTCTACCTGGTCCAGTACTTGGTTCTGGACTAAGGTCCCGGACCATTTACAGTTTTGACTCTCGGGCAATTTTTTGATGCGGTCCAGGACTTGGTTCCCAACCTTGGTCCCGGACCCGGCTAAAAACTGTTACTTGGGTGAGTTTTCAACCCCAAATCAACCCCTAATCTACCCTAAATCTTTACATAATCTTTCCATAAGTTTCCTACTTATTTAAACACCTCAAAACATGCGCTAAACCTCTCCAAATCATTGGTTAAATCCTTGCTCAACTTCTTGCTCAATTTCAACAATTTTTTCCATTCTCATTTTTACATTTGCACACTTGTGCATTCTTACTTCCTTTTGATATTTTCTACCTCCTACCAACCTTATCAAAATAATTAATGACCATTCCAATTCATTCCTAAATCAGTGCATTTCTAAAACCCAAGTCCAACTTTCATTTTCCTAAGTCTTGCACACTAACTCATTTCTAGAATTTCTACATATCCTTATATGCTATTTGCTACAGATTTTTACATCTTTAAAGCCCATTCTCCATTCACCATTTCAAGGCTATTAATCCACTCAACTCAACACTACAAACACCTAAGTTTCCCCCACTTACCAAGCCACCTAAAACACTCATTTCCTACTAAAATTTTGCCATAACCTCCCCACAAACCTAACATCTCCAACTTATCCATTTTCACCAAAATCAATACAAGCTAGCCACACCCATGATTGGGTCCTACCAGAACATAATATATCCTCAAAATCCCATCAACCACAACATAAGCACCAAATATAAAGTGCATGGCTCCAAGGCCCTTAATTCAAACAAAATTCCACAAACTCTTACCAACCACAATCAAACACATTTTCCCTAAAAAATTTTGGTTCATTCATTAAATTTCTCATCCCATATTCTAAAAATTAAACAAGCTTCAAGGTAGATTTCTTACCTTAATCTCCCACGGTTCTTATTTCAAGCCTCCTCTTCCTCTTCTTTTTCCCATTTCAGTCAAATGGTAGTGGAGTTGCCCAACTCCATACCAACATCCAAGGAACACAAAATTAACATAGTTAAACCTCTAAACCCTTAGACTCATCAAATTCAATGGAATAGGCTTAAAGCATAAAGTTAGGGTTTTTACCTTTGGAGGCTTAGGAGGAGTTTTCACCCATGAATCAAAAAGAAGGGTTATACCGCCATTGGAGAGTTGAACCAATGCTCATAACAAGAAGAAAATAAGGTATCAAAGAGGGGCAAAATCGGCCAAGAAAGGAGGGTGAAGAAAAATGAGTTTTTCTTGAATATTTTTACCTTAGGAGAGAGAGGGGACTCCAAGCTTCAAGTTGGTGCCATTTTCCCTTCAAATGGGATATACCCATGGATATGAACTTCACCATTTTGGGATTTTGAAAAGAGAGAAAGCTAGAGCATGATGAGAGGAAGAAGAATATGCATTTTATTTTGCATTTGGAGCTTGTATGTAGCTAGAGCAAAAAGAAGAAGATGGAGTAGCCATGGAGGTCTTCAAAATCCCATAGGAAACCATAGAGGAGGAGGGAGATGGCTGGTGAAAAAGAAATGGAGGAAAGAGAGGGAAAAGAGAAATGGGAGGAGAGAGAAGAGAGGGGGCCCTTTTTACTTTTTGCTTTTCCTTGCTTTTTGACATATTTAATTAGCTAGGTGTGTGAGTGTGTGTGAGGGCTGATTACATATTAAAAACTGGCCCACATACATATGCAAGCTGGAGAATTTTTCGTCTTTCACAGAAAACGCTCGTTAATTTACTGGTTTTAGCACTATTCACTAACCGGGTCCTTTTTCCGGAATTTTCTTATTTCTTTAATTTTAATGGTTATTAAGCTCCCATTAATGTTTATTTATAGTTATTTAATGAACAATAATTTTTACGGGATCGTTTGACCACTTAAAGTCACGTTTTAGGGTTTCCTTGAAAAACATGTGCTAAAGCTTTATTAGAATTTTTAATTCGTTTTATGGAATCGTTTTCTTCGGGAATTGTTCCCATATATTAATTAGGCCTTATTAATCCTTGTAAATCCATCTAAGACACTTGTTAAGGTCTTATTCCTCATACGGTAACATAACGCTTAATTTAGTGTTTTTCAATTTTTATGCGTTTTTCTCTTTTCTTTTGGATTAATTTTCTTTACCAAGGTTCATCAGATACTAATAGGCTCTCCAATATTATATTAGAGTAATTTAATCACTCTAATTAAGTTCAGGGTATTTCATTCATGCTCCAAACACAAAAATTTACATATTTGAACTCCCCTCACCAAGCTCTTCCATTCTCTCTTTTCAAAATTTCAAATGGAGAAGGTTGACCTCCAGGGTTGTTGGCCATTTGAAGAGAAAATTACATATTCTTGAAGCTTAGAGTCTCCTCTTTCATTCAAGGTAAAAAAATATCCAAGAAAAACTCACTTTTCCCTCATGTTTTAGTGTGGCCAATTTTCCCCCCTTTGTAATGCCTTGTTTTTCTCTCTTGTTGAGCTTGGTTTCAACCTTCCAATGTTGGTGGAATCCCCTTCTTGATTCAATGGTTAAAACCCCTCCTAAAACTCCAAAGGTTAAACCCTAGCTTTTGTGCTTTAAGCCCATCCATTGAATTAGAGTGATTACATTGGTTTAAGAGTTTTATTAATATTCATTTTATGTTCTTAGATGTTGGTTTGTGGTTTGGCAACCCCATTGCCCAATTTGACCAAAAATGAAGAGAGGAGAAGGAAGGGAGCAAAAGAGGAACCAATGAGAATATAAGGTAAGAAAATCACTTTAGTGCTAATCTTATATGTTTTATAATTTTGGGAATGGGTTAGTTATAAGAATGAACCTAAATTTAATTGATAATGAGTTTGATGGTTATGAGAGAGAATTGTGAAATTGTGTTGATTAAAGGCCTAAGTGCCATTCTATTTGAGATTTGAGTTATAGTGTTGGTTTGATGAATTTTGGTTGAGCTTGAGTGCTGGTAGGACCGTTCATGGGTGTGGCTAGTTTAGGACTGATTTTTGGTGAGAATGGATGAGTTTGGATGTGTTAGGTTTATGGGGAAACTATGGTAAAATTTTAGTAGAAAATGAGTGTTCTAGGTGATTTGATGAATGGGAGAAGTTAGGTGTTTATAGTGCGAGTAGAGT
Organism: Limonium bicolor; assembly: GCA_023374045.1. Classification (NCBI taxonomy): domain Eukaryota; kingdom Viridiplantae; phylum Streptophyta; class Magnoliopsida; order Caryophyllales; family Plumbaginaceae; genus Limonium; species Limonium bicolor. The sequence continues at coordinate 20,910,594 of CM041780.1, forward strand.
AGATTAATAGCCTTGGAATGGCAGATGGAGAATGGATTAGAGAATGACAAAATCTGTAGCAAAGATGAGTAGTGAAGTCTTGAAATTGCTAGAGATGAGAAGTGAAGATAAGAGATGAACTTGGGTATAGTGAAATACCCCAAACCTTAATATATTAATGAACTATCTAATTAGGATATACTAAGGCTAGAACGTGCCTTAGAAACATTAGAAGAAGTGTTAAACAACAGTTTACACCAAAACATGCTTTTGGAACAATTAGAGCAAAAGGTGTTTTAGGGAACTACCAATAAGTTCCCAAGATATTTCAAATGTGAAATACCTCTAAGATTAGTAATACACATTAAGCGGAGTTAGCGTTTAAACCGAAAATGCATCTTAGCGCGCAAAAATGTGCTTTAAAGGAAAATGTGCCTTAAGCATTTATACATGGAACTAAAAGGCTAATGAGCCTAAATACCAATAAGGAATAAGGGAACAACAATAAAATGGTCATAGGAACCATTACGTGTACACACAAAATAAGTATACAAGTCCACACAAAAACCGGTACTAAACTGATGAAAGTCAAAGAGAAACCACTAAACGACTTGGTTTAAATTGGAATGAGCAACATGCTATTTCACGACAAAGTATCTAAAGGTTGTAAATGTACTAAGAACACATTTAAACTAGCCAAAACAAATTGCATAATCAATGTGAACCCGGAAGCACATAAAATGTGTTTTAAGGCATTTTTGGCTATGTAACATACCTAACACATGGTATAAGTCATTATGAGCGAGTTTAATACATAAAATGTTACATAAATACAAGGAAAAACAAAAAAAGAATCAGGTCAAATGAGACCTTATGCTGCCGACATCAAGGGTGAGTCACCAAGTGTGATTTGCTTTTAAATTCACTATTCCAACTACTTAGACTTTCATTAATTGCCAAATCACCTTGTCCCCTTAGTGAATCATTAATCAGACTCTTACCTGTCAAATGAGAGCTTCCAAGGTCGTAGCTCATCCTCTCTTCGAAGAAACAACACAAAACAATTCTAATGTTCTTAGTTTTGAGCCTTAAAGAACACCTTTCCTTGTAGAAATCATAACATTCTCGTCCTAACTCCAAATCACAGCTTGATAGCTCGTTGGAATCCTCTTTTCAAGAGCTTTACAACCATAGCTCATAAGCCCCCAGATTCTCAGGAAAAACCACGAAGAAGTGCCTTTGATTCTCGAGGTAAAATATTGCCTTCTTGAAAACTTCTTGTTCTTTGGTTTTTGTTACAGCCGATTGGCATGGGATACTAACCCATCTTATTCTTCATCTTGTTGTACAATTTTGGAGCCAATTTCTCTAGCAAATTGCTGTCAAAATTTCTAAGGAAATCAAGCTTAAATATTAAGCTTATGGTTAATATACAAGGTAAATCCTATAACTACCTATTTCAAGTATCTAATTGTTGATCTATATATGATCTAACATATTGTTCATCTTATTATTTATTGCCAAAATTTTGGTGGTTAATATTCAGTTTTCAGCTTATTAAAAGTTAATGTTTATTAAATCTAAGAATAGATTTATACTCCTTATGATATAAGCTTCAATATAAGCTATCATAATATACAAGAAAAATTCATAAACTATGGTTTATATTATGGCCGAAAATTAAGGGTATTAATTGAGTTAGAAAAAAATATCTAATTTAGTTAAATGAAAGGAATTAGTATAATTAAGAGTAACATGTAAAATTTAAGAAGTTTTAGTACCTAATGGTGATTACCGAAAATATATGAGGTCAATATGGAATTTTTGAGAGTTTAGATGATGAGAAAACAATTGTAGAATTAAGTTTACAATTTATAAAGAGTTTATAAGTGTTATAAGGAATTTATAAGGTTTTTGATATATTTACGGTTAATAAAAGATGGTATATATATACTACAGCATTAGATAATTAAATCTGGTGGTTTAGAGATGTTTAAAATGATTTTTGATGTTCAAAAATCTGTAGAAAAATTAATTACGAAAATTAGAAATTAGTTCGAGTTAAATCGGTTCATAAATGAGTTAGGATAAAAGAAAAGACCACAAGGGTAAAATGGTAATTTCCCTGGTCAAACGTGGTCACACTTGGTCAATGACAGTTTATAAAATGCTTAGAGGAGCTAGAATAAAATTGGTAGCAATAGATTAGATATTAAAAGAATAAAGGAATAAAAAGTTAAGTTAAATTAACTTTAGGTGTAATTTTGTAAATTATGGAAAGTTAGGGGGTTTGACCATAAAAGACTGGTCAAACTTGGGTATATTTTGGTAATTGACCAAAAGTATAAAGAAATTAATTATGTAAGACTTTGGAAGAAATTAGAAATATAAATAACAAGTTTAGAACTTATTATGAGTAAAATATAAATTAAAGGAAAACTATGGGAAAGGAATGTAAATAACACATTTTTATGTGTTTAGAAGGTTAAGGAAATTAAATAAAGAATTTAGAAACAAGTTGTAAAAGAAACAGAGTTAAGACAGGGATAAACGAGACCCGTATATAACTTAAGGTATACGAGGGGTACACCCGTAATTTAATAAGTATAGGAGAAATCAGTACTTAGAGTATTTTTAATAAAAGTACAAGTTATATTGGAAAAAGAAATAAATATGTATGATACGGAGTATTATACGGACATATACGAAAAATTTTAGTGTACATGAATAGTACTCATATACGTGAATAGTAAATACGTATACATGAATTGTAAATACGTATACATGAATAGTAAATACGTATACATGAATAGGAAATACGTATACATGAATAGTAACTACGTATATATGAATAGTCAAATATGAGATGTATACGTGAATAGTAAACTACGTATACGTGAATAGTGAAATACGGTGAATAGTAAAATACGAGGCCGTATAAATAAATAGTGGAATACGAAACCGTATAAATGAATACTGAAATACGGATGAATAGTGAAAAATACTAAAACCTAATACAAGATCCGTATAAGTCTAAAGTTGCTAACTGTGCAGCTAAATAACTGCTAACGACGTTAGCATGTTAATAAATTAGAGTTAAGCTCGAAAACGCTCCTAAATGAACGAACCCGTTTAACGGTATACTATTATACCCGGGTTAACCTAGGAAGAGGTTTAAGTTGAAGAGAGAACCAAACTAGTTCTAAGACACATGATACTAATACTAGTTTTGATTACAGATCTAGTTAGTCAGAGACGTTCGGCAGATTAGGCGAAAGTGGGAGTAAGAGCTAGCCAATCTCCGGTGTACGGTATGGGATTCTTGTAGCTTGTTTGCTAACGAGGTCTACCTCGGTTTGTGTGTTATGTGTTATTGTGATACGACCAAACAAAATTAAGCATGAAACCGATTTATTGTATTGTTATTGTGTGTCCATTGCACACTAACACGAATTGATTCAGAGCTTGTTCATTAACTATGTTTAGTAAACAATTATATAAGGTTATAAATACTCCCTGTTATTAGTTGGTTAATACCGAGAGAGGTTTAACTAACAAATTGTCAATGAGACTTCAGCTAACTGGAACTTGGGAGAAGAGGAATCCGGGACTGACTCCGGTCATGCATGTTTAGGATATGAGGTCGGCATCTGTATCAGATCTGTCTTCCGCCTAGGGTCGACAAACTGACCCAACCAGCTCGAGTGAACAGTTCGAGGTGGGAGGAAATTCAGGAGGCGCAGGAGAGTCAAGCCTACACCCCTCATAACTTAAGAATTAATGTTTATTAAACCAATGGAGCTAATAACTCATTGGCTAGGGTTACCTTGACCCGACAAAAATAAACAATTCAGTTAGAGAACAACCAGTTCTATTAAGAGAATGGTTGACACTTATAAGGTATGGTCAAACACGAGAACTAAACAATTCTCAGGCCTCAGGAGTTAGGGATCTAACTTACTCATTAATGGGCGTCCATAACGACGTTTGATTTATTTGAGCTGTGAATGTTTCACAAAAATGTGTTGTTTGTTATCGTACTTCTTATTATTAGTTGCATGAATAAACAATTGCATGTATACGACAAAGTAGTCATATGTAACACTGCTAGCTTGTGGGCTGCACGTTTTCTGTACCAGCCATGTGCTGAGCCCCTTGGGGCCTGTGATTTAAACTTTGCAGGTAGGTGCCAGACGAGGACTCAACCTGAGAGTGGGAGCGGGTAGAGTACTTCGGGTTGCTTTTACATTTGTTACGAGTTGTCATGTACACTCGTTTAGTATACTGATGAGACGTTAGTATAATGTATTAGGATATCAGATACTCGGTATAAGTTGTGGTTATGAATTGTAATGTTTTAGATGCTCGAGTAAATTATCGGTAGTCAGACTGTGACTGTTAAGAGAATAGGCCTAGTTAGTCACGTGGGTGACTAACGGGTGGTAACACCAATTTAGTAGAACTTTTCCGCTGCGTGTTAATGTACGAGATGGACTTAGGGCAATGACCATTGTATTTAGAGATGGGGTGTTACAAAAAGTGGTATCAGAGCGTAGTTACGCTCTGATGACCTGAAATTACTGAGCTTAGGAATTACCGAGTTAGGAACTTTAGACTTTTGGGATAAGGGTTGAGTGTTAGTGCTAAAGGTGCGTTAGGTAGGATTCCCCGATGTGTATCGGATAACTATAATACCTGACCCGCCCTCCACGTCCCTGGTTCTAAGATACCAGAAATGAACGCCAGAGAGAAGACAAGCTTTCTCTTACTCGGGAAAACCCGATCTGGCAATTACTTAGCATTATGCAATACGAGAAGCACCTCGTTATGCAATAGTCTTTCAAGAGTTGAAGGTCCTAATTGGAGCACAACGTTAGAACAGGCGCTACCAACGAAATCCTACCATGAGAGAATAATAATTAGTGGCAACATGGGTCGACATGCTATGTAGTCGATATAACCCCGCCATACCAGTAAGAAGGAAAGTACTACAAGTGCAATAAGAGGACAATAAAAGTGACAGAAACACCGGACAACAGTCCAAGGGAGCAATAACAGTGGGCTAATACCACGCAAGAGCATAGGGACTACCTAAAAGTCAATTATGAAGCGGGTAACTCCGAACCTACAAAAAAAAAGGGGTTGCAAAGACCTAACTGCAATAGCCCAGACGACTACGAATGCATATGCAAGTCATACTCCAAGATAGGACTACGACGTAGTGCCTAAGCTGAGCCAATACTCGATAACCTCGACGAAGGTGTGGAAATGAGAGTGAGAACCAAGGCGAAAGCAAAAGAAAAAGGGGTTCCCTCAGGAAGAGGAATACCCTGACAAGTAACTATACAATCAAAAGCAGTCAGTAAGCTGCCCAGATAATAATGAACCAAAGCCAAAAAGTGCAAAGAAGGAGTCTCATGGACTACCACCTACATGGAGTTTAGGAGAATGTACCATTGCCTACGTACACAGTACCGATAGCCCATCTTGCATGGCGCACTTGCTTTGGCAAGTGCCGCCGTAATGAAGCTTTATAGGAATCCGTGAAGACCAAATGGTAAAAAAAAACCACAGGTATAATACATATTAACACCGGATTACAAATCCTTAAGACTGAAGAGCGAAACAATGGAAGGGCCTGACGGCCTAACCATGACAACTAAATCAATACACCAGTCAGCAGGGAGCTGGACTTGGTCAGGAGACTAAACGACGTGAGCATCAGCAACACACAACCGACACTACAGGTAAGAACATCAACCCAAAACCACGCCTAACCTTGAATGGAAGAACCGTAAAGATTACTCAACAATGTAAGAAGACCAGATGTAAGTAATAACCTACAAGGAAGGTATTACGACATACAATGAAGATGGAGGACATAACAACTTTCAATAAAAATGGGATGAACTCCCAGAATAATACCATTAACAGCATTCTTCATTGAAGATGTTGATAAACCCCAGAAACGGAATCAGAGAAAACAAATTTAAGCAATGACCTACCTAGGATCAAAGACATACAATCACAAAAGAGAGAGCCTGAAAAGGACTACACCATAGAGTTGGTATAGTTGAGCAGAAAAAGGACCCATAAACGATGGTTAGTATTGCTTGCCTAACTCATTAACACCCAAGTATGATTAGTCATTAGTGGGTGGCGTAGTCAACGACTATTGAACAAAGTATTGACATGGCAGCACATGATAGCCAGGATAAATAACCGACTTAGACACCGGAAGGCAGATGCCTAATGAAAGCGAATCCTTAATTGCTAAAAGACGCAAGTCTATGAGAGCGAAGGTATTGTCACAAACACAAATTAACATCGGATTACCTAAGCAAACTTCCACAGCAGGAAGCGAGATACAACAACTTATTGTGAAACCCAATAGTACATTCAATGATGTGACCTAACAATGACAGAGTTCAGAGAACTAAAGAATTACGTGGACAACCTATAGATGACTAAGAATACAATAGTGAACCGAACACCGGCTATGTAACACCCCCAACTAACAGCAACACACTTAACAACAAACTGCAGCGAACAACTTAACTCATCACATTACTTAAGTCATTGGTGTTACACGCCGTTAACCACCCACGTGGCTAACAAGGCTAATACATATACATTGTATCGGTCTGATGGACTAGATTCCCGAGCAACTACACATTACTATCCCTTTCCATTAACAACAACCAGTATACATATACATTCCAACTGTACCGAGTATTTACAAACTAATGCCGAACACAATTTCGGTCTTACTACACCTACAATACATAAGAATTCATTAACTACCAGTGCAGAATCAACTACCCCGTCCTACTCTCGGGCGGCCTCCAGCTCCTTGTACCTGAAATAGGAAAGAGAATAAAGGGTGGCCCCCCAGGGGCTCAGCACCATTGCTGGTATGGTAATCCCGCAGCCCGCATGCTACCGGGCCACGCACAACTAATTGTCATCTAAGCATGCTGTTGATTACATTTAAATCATGCACGTAAACTACAAACACACAACACATTACACTGCACAACAATGGCTCAATAAAACAGCCAACACATCTACACTTAATAAATCACTCATTGTGATCTTTAACCCCTAGAGTGTTTCTCTTTTAATGGAGCTATTTCCTTAATAGACGACACGTACCCACCAATCGGGTTATCCTTAAACTCCTCTTATAATAAACTGGAATTCATATCCATGATCCACATACTCCACATCTTAACAACATATAACATCACATCGCAATAAGAATTGCAGCACAACAATAATACATAACATAACGGGAACGATTCCCTTTACGAACCGGCCCAAACATAGTTAGTTCACTTGTAGAGCCTAGAGAATGTTGCCAAACTCATGATAAGCTCGTTACATAACTCGTTACCGTCTAGTTAAATGAACGGATAACTTAACACCAAGGTGCGTCGGATATAGTAATCCAAGCACACCGAACAAACATAGTATGCCCCAGGGCCCGATGTGAGTCAGTAAAATAGCCTTGGTTAAGCTAAAGGGAAGGTTGGAAACCAAAAAGGAAAACAACCATAACATACAGAGAGGATCGAACCTGATATGACAACGACCCCCATACTCACACGTGTGGCCGGAACTACCGGACTCCTCACTCCCCGATTAGCACTTGTTAGAAGTCTCATTATTGGACTTAGTACATTAATTCACAAATGGGTGGTTAGGTCTAGTTAGACACATACAAGGGTAGTGAACATACTAACACGCACAAACAAACATATAACTAACTCACACATAGCCGTGGTTAGAACATTCCTTAGGTTGGAAGCGTTATTACCGGATACCGTTCTCTTACGATTACCTAATAATGGTTAACTAGCCTTTCATGCGCATTAGAGGTTACCGGTATCGGTACGCAAACACACAACAACAACAACGACTGTAACCTCGTTTCATAATTTATCTTATAACGTGGCAAACATACAGAAAAACACATTGGCATACAAGCCGGTGTAATCCGGTAGGACACAGGTTGCAAGAAAACCATAGCTTGGCCCTTGCTGCATACGAGTCCCGCCAAACGTAGTTCCTAAACATGATTAGTAATGTCAGTTAATTAACTTATTTAACTTTTGAATAACTAAGTGTTTTTACATGATTATATGTCATGTTTCCTTACTTAATTCACACTTGATTATCCTTGTTATACCCACTAGGGTTTACTACTTAAGTCACTCTTGTTTGTTTTTTTTAACTTTTGGGTCCAACCGACCCACCGACCGACCCACCCAACTGGGTCGGTCCCTTCCAGTATTTCTCGGATTTGAAAATCTCACTCCGTCCGACCCACGTCCGACCCAAGTCTTCTAGGTCGGACCATTCCAGAAACTTCTCCGTCTTTTGAAACTCACCCGACCGACCCACGTCCGACCCAGGGGACTTGGGTCAGACCGTTCCAGAACCATTCACAGGTGACTTACAGAGGCTGACTGACCCAACCTTGGGTCGGTCCCCTGGGTCGGCCCACAACAGAACATGTCCAAAACTTGTCAAATCTTCTCCAAACTTTTCCTCAAACCTCCTAGTATGTCCTAACACCCTTAGGCACTTCAAACACACCTTTAGCCATGCACTAAACCCCTTAAATCACACACCAAAACCATCTTGACCATTACACAAATTTCTTACAAACTTCCTAGCACTTGTAATGTTTTCTCCTTAGGATTTCTAAGTGGTGAATCATGCCTATAACTCCACTAACCAAAATGTTATCTTACCACCTTTACCACTACTCCTAAAAGCACTACTTCTCACACAAACATCTCCTTCACAACTTCTACTATTTCCACATGCTTACACTTAGATCTTTACAAGACATTGTTTTTCCTTTGTATACCAAAACTTGCACAAGACTTTACACTTCTCATAACAAGACTTTGATGTCTATAAAACACTCATTTAACTTCTAAATCCTCTAAGACTATGCCCAAGGCATCATAACACTTAAGAACATCATAACTCACTTTCTTTCACCATCTTAACACTTAACAATTTCCTAGTACCTTCTAGGTCATAAAATCTCATTAGAACACATAAACTCCTTTGTTTATCAACTAAATTTTGCCATAGCTTCTCTTGTATATTCTCACACCCAAACACTTAGGTTTTCACCCTTTGACAACCAAGAACGCTTAAACACTTAATACACATTCCTTATACACAAACATATTGCTTTGCATCCTTAAACCATCCAAGACATTCATCTTCACAATATAGTGCATAATTTAAATTGCTTGGCACTTAGGCCCTTAAATAGCATGGCTCTTAGGCCCTTAAGATGCATAAACCTTAAACACTGGATTTCCCACAATATATTTGCCTTTGACCTGCAAATACATACAACAACTCATATGCCCTTTAATAGTCTCCTTGAGAACATTTACTAGGTCATTCACCATTGGCTCCTTAAGTAGTTTTAATAAGAAACATAAGCTCATTTCACCTAAGACTTTAAACTACATTAGGTTAACACCTTTACCTCTTTTCATTCACAAGTTTTTCACTTAATTTCTTCTAGCTCTTCCTTGATTAAAATCGGCAAGGACTTGGGATTGCTTGTCAACTTCTAAATAATATACAAGCAAGGTAATGAGTTTTCAAGCTTCAAGCTTACTCTCATTATAAACCCTAGTTACATATATTGTCTTAGAACATTAAGATGATTGTTTTACCTAGAAAATGAAAGAGAGTTTGGATAGGTAGCAAGAGAAGACTCCACTAAGCCCTTTGGAGATTGAAATTAAGCTAGAACAAGCAAGGTAAAGACACCATTAATGGTGATTTTCGGTGAACATAAAAACATGGAGGAAATGTTGTTTTTCTTTAAGTTTCCTTACCTTGAAGCAAAGGAGAACAATTATATGTAAAAAGATGAGCTCAAGCTCCTCCCATGGAGACTCTCTTGGCACCAAAATGGAGCTCTTGGAGTTTTGAAAGGATGAAGTTGAAGAGCTTGGCAAGACAAAGACAATGGTGGTCTTGGTTTTTGATTTGGCAAAGGGAGCTAGGAGATATAAGAGGTTGAAGATGAAGAATGGTGGTGGTGCTGTAGCATAACCGTGAATGAGAGCAAGAAGGAAGGTAGAAGACGTGGGAAATGAAGAGAAATGAGAGAATGACGATAAGTTTGCTAGTTTAGATATTTAAGTAGTAAAGCAAATGGTACTTTCTACTTTATTACTTTACTTAGCTTATTTTTTTGTTTAAGTGTGGTGAGTCATCAAGAAAACCGGCCCCCATATTATAATAAGGGGTATTTTAGTCTTTGTTGACCAATTATCTCACTTATATTGACATATGTTATAAACTTGCTTAATTTGGTTACTATTCACCAAAACAAGGCACATATTTGTGAAATTTTTAATTTCCCATTTATTTAGACCTCCTAATGTGATACTAAGTAGTACACATGTTAATTAAAGAGTAATGATGGACATTTAGCCACTCAAAACCCATTTATAAGACAATTTTTCAAAAATGTGCTATAAGACTCCTTAAAGCACATTTTGTGTTTAAACTTGATTTCAAGCTTCTTTTTCTTTGGTAATTGGTTTAATATGTTCATTAACACATAAATAAAGTCTTGGTAAGCTTATTAGGTCTTAACCAATCGTATCCCAAGCTTAGAGCACATTTTTGCCCATATTGGCTTTAAGGTATTTATTTGTGTTTTGTTTGGTTTAATTGCCTACCAAGGTTTCCTAAGGACTTAATTAGCCTTATTAAATCATAATTGAATGTTATAAAGTCTTGGTGGGCTCTTTGGGTCCTAACTAAGTTCACTCCATGCTTAGAGCATGTTTTTTACTCAAACTGTGTCTTAGTGTTTTATCGTGTTTTTACTATGGTTTAAATTGTTCACTAATGTTTCTAAGGAACGTTTTAGCCTTAATATACCATAGTTTAATGTTTAAACAACATATCAAAGTTTGGGGTATTTCAATCTACCCCCCTTAAAAGAACTTCGTCCTCGAAGTTCACACTTCCCACACATCGTTTGGGTTAGAACACAGGGATTACTTGCAAATAAAACTTCCATAACCAAACATACTTTACATCACACCCTCGGACTTAACGGTCCGGGTAACATATACACATCCATACATAACATAACATAACATACTTACATGATAACCTCGGACTCAACGGTCCGGGTATCTTAACAACATTGTACTTACATAACAACCCTTAGACTCTCAGGTCTGGGTAACATAACAACATTTAGACACATAGGCCTAGGTAACATAACAACTTTCGGAACTCAGCCACATTAGGACTCAAGGTCAAAATAATATTTATTACACATACCACACAACATGTCTTAGCATGTATGGCAACCAAAAATATCCTTTATATACACTGTGATCCCGCAGATTCCCTGGGGGATCAAAACAATCACTTAATCTTTAACATATATACTTCCCATGTCACCAGTTCGAAGACAAAGGCTCATACGTCCTCGGCTCGTAAGCAATTACTACAAAAATATTCTTTGTAAGGTTAAGTAGGAGAACTTTCATTATGTAAAGTATCTATCGAACGTTTTGGAAATACCGATTCAAAATCCTTTTGAAAACACATACAACCCCAAGTCCAACTTAAGCTCTTTGCTTCTTTTCCTAGCGTGGTTATTTGTGACCACTTATAGGGAGCTTCAAGAATCATCCAACCCTGATGTGATCAGCATCAGTGTTGAACTATCCTTCCACCCCAATTTGTGTTCAGCTTCCCTTGATCACATGCAAATCAAGTTCCACCTCCCACTTCATTTTCAAGCATCAAATAATACACACACTTCCCATTTTCTATCTTTTAGTCTTTCTAGTCATAATCATTACATCTCCAAAGGATAGAACTCCGTCTATCAGTTATCTCCATTCACTTTAATCTTGTTACCTAGGGAATCTTATTCTCACTAGGTTCTATGTCGGTTTCTGTAACAACCCAACTCAATCCAAACGTGGTCTCGCAATTTAACAGCATATATATATATATATACACGTCACAGCGGAATTCTTTACACACCAGGACCTCGCCACGGTCTGACTACAGAATATACCGAACATTAGTACATAACAACCTTAACCAAAACATATTCTTCTTACAATCCCCTCACATCCTATACATCTTACTAACTCAATTGCCATACGAGTGTACATGCACAACTCGTAGGCCACACTTAACCTGCAACACTTGTACCCCTTCTTACTCTTGCGACGGCCGCCTCCTGACGTTCACCTGTGTAGTAAAAACAGCCCCCAAAGGGGGTCAGCACGAATGCTGGTATGATCCTCTCATGGCCCCCAAGCTAACGTGGCTACGACGACTAATTGTCGATAGCATGGAGGTTGATTAGATGCACAACATAATAGAAAGTGCAGTAAACAACAAACCAAATATGAACAATCAAAGTTCAAACATAACGAACGACTTAAATGCGTTCCCTTAATTAGAGAGTTAACTATCTAACTCCTTAAGTTATATTTCCTCTTAGTCTTAGTCCATCCTTATCTCACCTCAATCTTAGTCTTATCTTAATCTTAGAAACAACCATCCTTTAATAAGGAGTGGATATAGCTAATCTTAGTCTTAATAATACAAACCATCCTTTAAAGAGGAATGGTTGCAACTTATCTTAACCTTACCTTAATCTTAACCTTAACTTAATCTCAGTATACAAACCGTTCTTGGAGGGGAATGGTTGTAGCTTAATTTCAAACCTGGGATTTAGGTGATCCCACCGCACCATCTTAATGCCACCTACCCTGGACGGGAGTCCAGCGTAGCTGAGCCGGCAACCGGCCCTAGGCTACAAGTTCGAAGACAAGTCCTTAAGCGGAAGTCGAATCTGCTATAGATACTGACCCCCTTTTCCTTAGCGTGCATGACCGGAGTCAGTCCCGGGTTTCCTCACTCAAGTTCCAGTTAGTAGTAGTCACAAGACCATGTTTGTTGGTTAACCTCTTTCGGTTTATATCAAACTCACATTAGTGAGCGTTCCTTAGTCTCACTCAATTCCTTACTAAACGTTGGTTAGTAAGTTCTCACGGTATGTTGTGTTAGTTTTCAAACATCACACAACAATACAATAAACACAATATTCCGGTTGCATGCTTTATCTTGTTTAGTGAGCACACAAAAACAAATAGCACACAAGCCGAGGGACACCTCGTTAGCAAGCAGGTCACAAGAAGAACTGTACCGTTCACCGTTGGTCGTTCGGTAGCTTACTCTTCTTTGGAGTCCAAATTCTCAAACCCTAAAACATTCATTCAATTTTAGGTTGTTAATTACTTTTCCAATAAAACTAACTTACTTAACTCACTTAGTCACTAATGATCCCCATCTAACACCACTTAAGTTCTTATAAACTTAATCTTAAGTGAATCACTTCTCCTCATAACTTATACTTATTCACCCACTTAATTATCATTGTTACCCACCAAACATGTCTTAAACAACCTTATATTATCATTACATATCAATCCCCACCATTGGATATCATTTCCTAACCTTAAACAAAGTTTTTGGTCAAAACAGCACCGCGTCCAAACTTATGTCCGAGCTTACCAAGTTCGGACGCAAGTCGAGACTCAAAAGGGTGCAACCAGACGTGTGTCCGAACATGTGTCCGAACTTCCCTAAGTTCGGACATGGGTCGAGGAAAAATCAAAGGAAGAATTTCAAGTGTCCGAACATCTAAGTCCGGACGGTAGTTCGGACTCTAGTCGAGACTCAAATATTTTAATCGCAACAGGGCATGTCCGAGCTTCCAAATTCGGACGGAAGTTCGGACAGGCCAGAATATTCATCTTCTACACCCTTAAACACTTATCTCCTTTCTTGCAAAAATGCCCATCTCTTCCACAAGTGTCCCATTATGTGTTAATACCATATAGGCACTTAAACTCACCTTAGAACATCCTTTAAAACCTCCTTAACCATTTTCTCAATCCTTACAAGAATTTCTAACACTTGTTACTTATTTCCTTATTTTTCCAACATGTAATTTTTGTCTAAAACTCTAACTATCCAAAGTGTTTCCTTCCCAATCAATATAACTCCTCATTAACATCATTACATTCCATCTTTGCTTTGTTAAACCTTCCAAGGTCATCTTGCATGTCCATGCACAATTTCTCTTCTTTTCATTTATTACTCATCACTCCTAAACTCTTGAGCTTACTTATACATTGCTTTCCATTACCTTAACACCTTGACATGGTTCTTCATTTACCCTGACCATGTAACACCCTCCTTAGACATTTCCACCTCTTTTACACATCTTATTCACCACCCTCATGATCATACGCTCTTTTACATTCCTAGTCATTTTCCTTGACATTTGACAACATTCTCCCACACCTTTCTCTTCCATCACCTAAGTCCACTCATTAACATCTAAACTAAACCTCATTAGTCCACTACTAGCATCATCACACTTACACAAGCTATCCAAACTCCTCATTGTTTTATTCTCTAGTTCATACCTAAATCACCTTAAAGCATTATACACCTTTCCATCCAAATCTTTGCTCAAGTCTTAGCATTCCTCATCACATGATTTCGGTGTGTTTAATACACCCACCTATCCTCTAATTCCTCCTAGACAACTCTAGGCCACTCTAAGCCTCAAGAACTCCTTAATTAACTCATTTCCACTCTAGTTCCTTCTAATGACTCCTAGTGAATCCTAGGTCATATCAACTCACCACCACCACCTAAACACTTAGTTTTCTACTCAAATTTTGCCATAGCTCCTCTAGTATATTCCCATGCTCAAATGCATTTTTTTTCTCACACAATAATCTCACACACACCAAGTCTTTTCTCATCTTATTTTCTCACCCAAACCAACTCAATCACATCAAACTCAATATAGTGCAATAATCATAAATTGCATTGCACTAAGGCTCTTAAATGGCATGGCTCTTAGGTCCTTAAATAACTTAAGCTTAAACACTGAATTTCCCACATATAAAAGCTTTCAACCTGCAAATACACCCATCAATCTCATAGTAGTTATAATGCTCTTAAAACTCATCTTAAACTTATATTATCAACTCATTCCCATTGGCTCCTTAGTCACAATTTCACAAGCTTATTTAAGTTCTTTTTCTTAGGTTACATAACCCATTACCTAATGTAAGCCCTAGGCTACATTGGTACTCATCTAAAACTCATTCCTTAAACCTTAAACCACCATTAGGTAAGTAACTTACCTTGTTTTCTCAAGCTTATCTTATCTTCCTCCTTAGACCTTCTTCATGAATGAATATCGGCCACCACTTAAACTTCCTTTGCCAATGTTCTAACCAATATTCAATGACTCACATGAGTACTAAACAATACACTAACCTCAAGGAATGAAAACCTAGGTTAAAAGTGTGTTCTAAGGTATAAAAGTGGATGATTACCTTTGAAGTCTCAAGGTAGACTTGGGCATTGAATGAAATAGGACCTCCACAAGTCCTTGGTGAATAAAACAAGCTAGAACAAGGCATACAAACAAAGCCCCATGAGTAGTAAATTTTCGGCCATGTAGAAGAAGTGGTGGAAACATAGTTTTTCTTACATTTTCCTTACCTTGAATGAATGGAGAACCAAATGGGCTCTTCAAACTTGATTTTCCTCCATCAATGGAGTTTCCTCATGGCACCAAAATGGAGCTTTGAAGGCTTTGAAAAGATATAAAGATAGGTCTTGGCCTAACTAAGAGAAACTATACTTGGTTTTTGATTTGGCGCAAAGATGAACACTTGGTGAGCAATTGAAGGTGGAGCACCCATGGATGGAGTTCTCTCGGTTTTGGAGCAAGATAAGAGAAGAAGAAACCGTGGGAAGAAGAGAAATGAAGAGAGAGAAGAAGAAAGGTAGGGTAATATAAGATATTTGCTTTAATAAAGCAAATAGTAACTCCTTTTACCTATCTCTTCTTTTCTTCCTTATTTGATGAAGTCTATGGTGACTCATCCTTAGGAAACCGGCCCCCATCTTAAATAAGGCTAGTCATGGTCTTTGTTGACCAACTAATTAGCTTATATTGATTAAAACTTAAACTAGTCACTATTTGGCACTATTCACTAATTAGTGCACATATTCGTGAAATTTTTGATTTCCCATTGATTTAGGCTTCCTAATGTGATACTAATTAGTACACATGTTGATTAAAGAGTAATGATGGGCACTTAGCCACTCAAAACTCAATTCTAAGACAATTTCTCAAAAATGTGCTTTAAGACTTCTTAAAGCACATTTTGTGTTTTAACTTGTTTTCAAGCTTGGTTTTCTTTGCTAATTGATTTAAAATGACCATTAGAATATTACTAAAGTCTTGTCATGATATTTGGGTACTCACCCAAGTCTCTCCAAGCTTAGAGCACATTTTTGCCCTAATTGCCCTTAAGGCATTTTCTTGTGTTTTCCTTGGTTTAAATTGTTTACCAATCTTTCTAAGGCATATTCTAGCCTTAATACACCATAAATTGATGTTTACTTAGAATACTTAGGTTTGGGGTATTTCAATCTACCCCCCTTAAAAGAACTTTGTCCCTAAAGTTCCCATGCATCTTATCTTATTAGAATACATGTCTTACCTCATTCCTTAGATCATATAGATCATACTTATGTATACTTAATCTCATTGGATCATTAGATCCGCCATATTCTTATACTTAAATATCACACAACATGCTTAAGCATGTATAGCACTCAAAATTCAGTTTGTTTCTTTTTGATGATTAAAACATTCACATAATTTCCAACGTATTCTCCCATGTCACCGGTCCGTAGACAATGGCTCATTCGTCCTCGTCACCATGGGCCAGAATACAAAACACTCTGCTCTCCCTATGTCACCGGTCCGAAGACAAAGGCTCGTGCGTCCTCGACTTCATGGGCGAGACTCAGTAAAAAGGTAATCCTTTTTACGAGGTCATGTGAGGAATAATTCCTCTAATTAAAAATACAATCAACTCCAATTTTATTTTATCCTAATACCTCTATCCTTAAGGTGATTCAATTGTGACCACTGGTAGGGAGTTTCAGGAATTATCCAACCCTGATGTGATCAGCATCAGTGTTGAACTATCCTTCCACCCCAATTTGTGTTCGGTTTCCCTTGATCCCTAGAAAATCAAGTTCCACCTCCCACGTCATTTTCAAACATCCCAATAATTCACTCATGTCCAATTTTCTATCTTTTTAGTTCTTCTAATCATAATCAATACATCTCCAACGTGTGGACTTAGTCCATCAAACATTCCCAATTCATCTCTTAGTAATTACCTCAAGACTTAAATTCCCACTAAGTTCTATAACCGTCTCATGCCAACTCGCACCATCTTCTATCTCATAGTGTTATCTTATTCTTATCTCACACATAGTCTCCTATCGACTCATACCTCATATATTCTTATTTCTTAAGTCTCCTTAAACCTCCTCCTTAATTCTCTTAACTTGTACTCACACCGGAGTTAACAAGATAGGTACTTAATATGTATGGTATTCACATCTTTTGTGCGCAATAACATATTTATCTCAAAATGTTTATGTAAAACATATTCTCAAATTATTGTGCTATGCACACCGTAGTTTATGTACTCAGTACACAAACATACGCTAAGCGGTTTTCGCTCTACCCCCCTTAAAATGGATTACACCCACGTAATCAACACCATATCATTCTTGAACATAAGTTCAAGATGTCTAATTCTCACCAATCATTCTTGCTTCCACATCATCTATCTTACTTATAAGTCGATCAGAAATGACTTAGTCTCTGTATCGAGGATTCTTAACAGTACTTATACAGTTTCCTTAATTTAGTTTGGTCTAATCTCAAAGGTAGTGATCTGCTAGCTCCCGCTGCACAACTCTGATGGTCTTAGGCTTATTTGCCTCTCTTATCCTTTTACAGTATTGTATATCTTTCTCCTGCGTGCTTATGGTTTAGCACTAAAGGTCCCTCAATGGTCACGTGTTATCTTTATATATACACGACCTTGATGAGTTGTAGCTCGTCTATCCAGTCTTCCTGGAGATCTAATGTTTGTATTTTTAGTGTTTTCTCGAATGTCTAAATCGTTCTCTCCCACTGACCTTTGGTCTGAGGATTATTCTTAATCTGAAACTACTGTTTAGTGCTTATTGCGCTTTATAGTTTAATCTCTTACATCTTAAGACATGTCCAATGTCTATACTTAACAATCCGTGCTCTTCGCATTTCATAGTCCTTAATTATTTGTTCTCTGATTCCTTTGTGTTGTTGGTTCAACTGAATTCTTCTCTTCAACTGTTTGCGGTAGTGGCTGCTCGTGTCTGATCTTGCGTCGTTGTCCGTGGTACGGAGTCGACTACTTCTTGTGTTCCTTACACCATTCGCTTACATGCATGGGGTACCTTACTGGTACATTACTACTTGCCCAACTAACTCATAAATGAGTGTGTCAGGCCTGCAAGCCCCTGCGGGGTGCAGTCGTCCCACATCTCGCTTTAGTAAACTCATAGTGTCCGTCACACGTTTAGCTATTGCTAATTATGAAGTATTCTGTTGTCGATCTCCTATTTCATCGTTCCATAATAACATTTATTGTTCTTCTTGAAGTTAATCAAGGGAAATCCATTTACTGTGTTTTGGGTATGGTATGCTCTAGCTCCTTTCTGTATTCCGTATTGACTCCATTTCTTAGTAGCTTAGGTCTCTTTCCATAGAGCCTCTTATCTTCTTTCTCATATTTATTCTACTAGGAATGCACTTCCAGTTCCTTGAGGAATGGGTAGTGTGCTTCCCGTGTAATCTTACCAAACCAGGTCAAGACTACAGGCATCAATGCACAGTTCGTCTACCATCTTATTTCCTTACTTATATTGGTCTTAACTCATAAATCTCATTGCCTCTGTGTCAATATTTGACGGCTCATACCTAACGGTCACTTTACCGCGCACCACGACTTAATCCCCCTTATATAACTATTGTACTCACGACCACTACTACCGTGGTAGTTGGCCCTTACCATGTGGCCCATTGATGGTGCAACCACTTACTCACTTATTCTAATGTCTTACCTTATACTCAATCCCTTCTTGGTGTAAACACACTAGGAGTTCTTTCAATTTCGGTGTTTGGCGGTTGTCATACCGTGCTGTAAAATATTTGACTCTTAATACGAAGATGTTCTGCTCCAGTCTCAGATTTGTAAGTAGGCTAATTTCTCTCGCTTTCTTTCATCCTTAGCGATGTTATCTACCATGTAATTTAATTGGTTCCTGAAGAAGTCATTCGCTGAGTCACAAGCTCTTCTGAGCATTGGTCACTTGACGTGCCATAAGGTGCACTCACAATGTTTATCTCTGACGGTCACTAATTCTTACATTCTGGGTGTTGGACGAGGGGTCTATCTCTGCAACCTTCCTTATTACTCAAGTGTATCTGACATGTTCTAAGGTAATCCCAAGTTTACAGTTTCCATTCTCTAACAAAGGCGTATTGCATCTCTAATAAGTGAAAGCCCTTTTGAGGGGTTCATTCCCACTCATGGCCTCACAACAAGGAGAGGTATCCCCACCCTAAAAGGCATGGTTCGTTCTCCGCTCCTGCCAATGTACTATCTCATTGTTCTCATTGGTACCCTTCCTTGGTAATATTTTCCCAAATCTAAGTTATAGGTTTGGTAACCGTTTATATCTACACATTGCAGTTCCTTCATGGCTTGAATCAGCTCTTTTACAACTTACTATGCCTTGAGCTCTGATGTGGTTAACATCCTTGGCTCGTTGGCTCTTAGTGCTTAGTGCTTCAGTTCATTACTTGTACTCTCACTCATCTGTAGGTCATTCTTAAAGGTTTTTGTTTCCTTGAACACTATCCACCGCTAGATTACATAATAAATGTAGTATCGGGTTTCATGGTAAGTTGCTGCATCCTGCTTCCTGCTATGGAAGTTTATTCAGGAGATCTGAGGTTACTTAGTGTCCTCGAAAACACTGTCATTTTACTAGACTTATGTCTTTAGCAATCAAGGTTAAGTTCGTATTAGGTGTTTGCCTTACGGTGTCCAAGTTGGATATCATCCTGTCATCTTATACTTCCATCTCAACGCTTTGTTCAACTTCCGTTGACTATGCCACCCATTGATGATCAATCATACTTGGGTGTTAATGAGTTAAACAAACAGTATTAACTGTCATTCATCAGTTGTTCGGCTCGACTATGCCCGCTCTGTGGGGGTAGTCCTCTGAGCTTTCCTTTTCCAGGGTTGTACGTCTTTAATCCTCAGCAGGTTATAGCTTACGTCTATTTTCTTTATCCTTGTTTTCTGGGTTTTCCAACATCTTCATTGAAGAATGTTGTTATTGGTATTCTTAATGGTCACCCTGGGAGTCTTATCCAGTTTTCATTGGAATTCGTTGCTTCAACAGTCTCAATAGTATCTTATAATATATCCCTTGTATGTTATTGCTTACATAGTGTTTTGCTCGCATTACCGAGCGATCTCTTAGGTTTTCCCCTTGGAGTTCGGGATTGGTGTTCTTACCGTACCGGTCGGTTGTCGTCGTAGTAGGTTATACCGTTGCTAATATTTATATAGTTTAATATTTTGTCCAAGTTCCGCTCCCGGCTGACTGGTGTGTCACCTCATCTCATCATGGTTAGGCCGTCGGGCCTTTCCAAGGTCTTATTCTTCTGTTCTTATGGATTTACAATCCGGTATTTATATGTGTTACAACTGTAGCGTTCTCCTATCTTGCCATGATGGCTTTCCGTGTAGCTTAACCGTGGTAGCACTTGCTATGGCAAGTGCACCATGCAGGATGGGTTATTGGTACAAGGTACATTGGTGGTGATACTTCCTTCTAATTTCCATGTAATTGGTAGTCCTCGGGACTCCTTCGATAATCTCTTATTTTGGTTAACTGACCATCCGGCAGTTTCCTTGTTGTTTGACAGTATTGTCATTTATCAGGGCGTTCCTCTTCCTGAGGGAACCCCTTAATATTTTCTTATGTCTTAATCTTCGCTCCTGTCCCCACACATTTTGTTGTGGTTACTAAGTAATGATTCTCCTTTAGGCACTACATCGTAGTCCTATTCTGGTATACAATTTGTATGAGTTTCTACCGTCGTCCGCGTTATGTTGGCCTGGTTTTGTAACCTTCCTCCTTGTATGGGGTTTGGAGTTCCCGTTTCTAACTGGACCTTCCAGTAATCTCAATCCTCATGCTTTGTATTATCCTACTGTTATGCTCCTTCGGACCACTGTCCGGTACTCATGTCACTTCCCTTTTCCCTTCTATTGCACCCGTAGTGCTTTCCTTATCATTGGTATTGCGGGTTATTTCGACTGCGTAGCATGTCGACCCTGGTTGCCGGTAATTACCGTTCCCTTATTGATAGAATTCCATAGGTAGCGCCTGTTTCTCTGTTGTGCTCCATTAAAAACCTCCAAGTTCTCCGTAACTGTTGTGCAACAAGATGTTTCTCGTATTGCTTACTGTTAGCTAACTGCCAGATCGGGTTTCCCCGAGTAAGAGAAGGCTTTCTTCTCTCTGGCGTTTGTTCCACATATTCAGGGTTAGGGATGTGGAGGGCGGGTCTAGGTACCATGGAAATCCGGTAAACACCGGGAAGTCCTGACTAACGCACCTCTCACTCTATCTCTCAACCCTTAACCCATAACTCAATCTCAACCTCAATATTCTCCTAAGTTCGGTAATTCTTGTCTTCAGAGCGTAACTACACTCTGATACCACTTTTTGTAACACCCCAACTCAATCCAAACGTGGTCTCGCAATTTAACAGCATATATATATACGCGTCACAGCGGAATTCTTTACACACCAGGACCTCGCCACGGTCTGACTACAGAATATATCGAACATAAGTACATAACAACCTTAACCAAAACATATTCTTCTTACAATCCCCTCACATTCTATACATCTTACTAACTCAATTGCCATACGAGTGTACATGCACAACTCGTAGGCCACACTTAACCTGCAACACTTGTACCCCTTCTTACTCTCGCGACGGCCGCCTCCTGACGTTCACCTGTGTAGTAAAAACAGCCCCCAAAGGGGGTCAGCACGAATGCTGGTACGATCCCCTCATGGCCCCCAAGCTAACGTGGCTACGACGACTGATTGTCGATAGCATGGAGGTTGATTAGATGCACAACATAATAGAAAGTGCAGTAAACAACAAACCAAATATGAACAATCAAAGTTCAAACATAACGAACGACTTAAATGCGTTCCCTTAATTAGAGAGTTAACTATCTAACTCCTTAAGTTATATTTCCTCTTAGTCTTAGTCCATCCTTATCTCACCTCAATCTTAGTCTTATCTTAATCTTAGAAACAACCATCCTTTAATAAGGAGTGGATATAGCTTATCTTAGTCTTAATAATACAAACCATCCTTTAAAGAGGAATGGTTGCAACTTATCTTAACCTTACCTTAATCTTAACCTTAACTTATTCTCAGTATACAAACCATTCCTGGAGGGGAATGGTTGTAGCTTAATTTCAAACCTGGGATTTAGGTGATCCCACCGCACCATCTTAATGCCACCTACCCTGGACGGGAGTCCAGCGTAGCTGAGCCGGCAACCGGCCCTAGGCTACAAGTCCGAAGACAAGTCCTTAAGCGGAAGTCGAATCTGCTATAGATACCGACCCCCTTTTCCTTAGCATGCATGACCGGAGTCAGTCCCGGGTTTCCTCACTCAAGTTCCAGTTAGTAGTAGTCACAAGACCATGTTTGTTGGTTAACCTCTTTCGGTTTATATCAAACTCACATTAGGGAGCGTTCCTTAGTCTCACTCAATTCCTTACTAAACGTTGGTTAGTAAGTTCTCACGGTATGTTGTGTTAGTTTTCAAACATCACACAACAATACAATAAACATAATATTCCGGTTGCATTCTTTATCTTGTTTAGTGAGCACACAAAAACAAATAGCACACAAGCCGAGGGACACCTCGTTAGCAAGCAGGTCACAAGAAGAACTATACCGTTCACCGTTGGTTGTTCGGTTTCTTACTCTTCTTTGGAGTCCAAATTCTCAAACCCTAAAACATTCATTCAATTTTAGGTTGTTAATTACTTTTTCAATAAAACTAACTTACTTAACTCACTTAGTCACTAATGATCCCCATCTAACACCACATAAGTTCTTATAAACTTAATCTTAAGTGAATCACTTCTCCTCATAACTTATACTTATTCACCCACTTAATTATCATTGTTACCCACCAAACATGTCTTAAACAACCTTATATCATCATTACATATCAATCCCCACCATTGGATATCATTTCCTAACCTTAAACAAAGTTTTTGGTCAAAACAGCACCGCGTCCGAACTTGTGTCCGAGCTTACCAAGTTCGGACGCAAGTCGAGACTCAAAAGGGTGCAACTAGACGTGTGTCCGAACATGTGTCCGAACTTCCCTAAGTTCGGACATGGGTCGAGGAAAAATCAAAGGAAGAATTTCAAGTGTCCGAACATCTAAGTCCGGACGGTAGTTCGGACTCTAGTCGAGACTCAAAAATTTTAATCGCAACAGGGCATGTCCGAGCTTCCAAATTCGGACGGAAGTTCGGACAGGCCAGAATATTCATCTTCTACACCCTCAAACACTTATCTCCTTTCTTGCAAAAATGCCCATCTCTTCCACAAGTGTCCCATTATGTCTTAATACCATATAGGCACTTAAACTCACCTTAGAACATCCTTTAAAACCTCCTTAACCATTTTCTCAATCCTTACAAGAATTTCTAACACTTGTTACTTATTTCCTTATTTTTCCAACATGTAATTTTTGTCTAAAACTCTAACTATCCAAAGTGTTTCCTTCCCAATCAATATAACTCCTCCTTCACATCATTACATTCCAACTTTGCTTTGTTAAACCTTCCAAGGTCATCTTGCATGTCCATGCACAATTTCTCTTCTTTTCATTTGTTACTCATCACTCCTAAACTCTTGAGCTTACTTATACATTGCTTTCCATTACCTTAACACCTTGACATGGTTCTTCATTTACCCTGACCATGTAACACCCTCCTTAGACATTTCCACCTCTTTTATGCATCTTATTCACCACCCTCATGATCATACACTCTTTTACATTCCTAGTCATTTTCCTTGACATTTGACAACATTCTCCCACACCTTTCTCTTCCATCACCTAAGTCCACTCATTATCATCTAAACTAAACCTCATTAGTCCACTACTAGCATCATACACTTACACAAGCTATCCAAACTCCTCATTGTTTTATTCTCTAGTTCATACCTAAATCACCTTAAAGCATTATACACCTTTCCATCCAAATCTTTGCTCAAGTCTTAGCATTCCTATCACATGATTTCGGTGTGTTTAATACACCCACCTACTCTAATTCCTCCTAGACTACTCTAGGCCACTCTAAGCCTCAAGAACTCCTTAATTAACTCTTTCCACTCTAGTTCCTTCTAATGACTCCTAGTGAATCCTAGGTCATAAACTCACCACCACCACCTAAACACTTAGTTTTCTACTCAAATTTGCCAAAGATCCCTAGTATATTCTCATGCCCAAATGCATTGTTTCTCACACACACCAGTCCTTTCCATCTTTTTTTATACCCAAACCAACCAATCACATCAAACTCCGTATAGGTAATCTTAAATTGCATACATCTTAAATGGCACTTAAATGGCATGGATCTTAGGCCCTTAAATAACTTAAGCTTAAACACTGAATTTCCCACATATAAAAGCTTTCAACCTGCAAATATACCCATCAATCTCATAGTAGTTATAATGCTCTTAAAACTCATCTTAAACTTATATTATCAACTCATTCCCATTGGCTCCTTAGTCACAAGTTCACAAGCTTATTTAAGTTCTTTTTCTTAGGTTACATAACCCATTACCTAATGTAAGCCCTAGGCTACATTGGTACTCATCTAAAACTCATTCCTTAAACCTTAAACCACCATTAGGTAAGTAACTTACCTTGTTTTCTCAAGCTTATCTTATCTTCCTCCTTAGACCTTCTTCATGAATGAATATCGGCCACCACTTAAACTTCCTTTGCCAATGTTCTAACCAATATTCAATGACTCACATGAGTACTAAACAATACACTAACCTCAAGGAATGAAAACCTAGGTTAAAAGTGTGTTCTAAGGTATAAAAGTGGATGATTACCTTTGAAGTCTCAAGGTAGACTTGGGCATTGAATGAAATAGGACCTCCACAAGTCCTTGGTGAATAAAACAAGCTAGAACAAGGCATAAAAACAAAGCCCCATGAGTAGTAAATTTTCGGCCATGTAGAAGAAGTGGTGGAAACATAGTTTTTCTTACATTTTCCTTACCTTGAATGAATGGAGAACCAAATGGGCTCTTCAAACTTGATTTTCCTCCATCAATGGAGTTTCCTCATGGCACCAAAATGGAGCTTTGAAGGCTTTGAAAAGATATAAAGATAGGTCTTGGCCTAACTAAGAGAAATCTATACTTGGTTTTTGATTTGGCGCAAAGATGAACACTTGGTGAGCAATTGAAGGTGGAGCACCCATGGATGGAGTTCTCTCGGTTTTGGAGCAAGATAAGAGAAGAAGAAACCGTGGGAAGAAGAGAAATGAAGAGAGAGAAGAAGAAAGGTAGGGTAATATAAGATATTTGCTTTAATAAAGCAAATAGTAACTCCTTTTACCTATCTCTTCTTTTCTTCCTTATTTGATGAAGTCTATGGTGACTCATCCTTAGGAAACCGGCCCCCCTCTTAAATAAGGCTAGTCATGGTCTTTGTTGACCAACTAATTAGCTTATATTGATTAAAACTTAAACTAGTCACTATTTGGCACTATTCACTAATTAGTGCACATATTCGTGAAATTTTTTATTTCCCATTGATTTAGGCTTGCTAATGTGATACTAATTAGTACACATGTTGATTAAAGAGTAATGATGGGCACTTAGCCACTCAAACTCAATTCTAAGACAATTTCTCAAAAATGTGCTTTAAGACTTCTTAAAGCACATTTTGTGTTTTAACTTGTTTTCAAGCTTGGTTTTCTTTTCTAATTGATTTAAAATGACCATTAGAATATTACTAAGGTCTTGTCATGATATTTGGGTACTCACCCAAGTCTCTCCAAGCTTAGAGCACATTTTTGCCCTAATTGCCCTTAAGGCATTTTCTTGTGTTTTCCTTGGTTTAAATTGTCTACCAATCTTTCTAAGGCATATTATAGCCTTACTACACCATAAATTGATGTTTACTTAGAATACTTAGGTTTGGGGTATTTCAGTTTCATACCCTTTCATGAATCACTATATTACATATATATATATATTTTCATCAAAATACAACACACGGTTTTACTTTTATACACCGTCGGGGTTTTTGTTCCTCGGGAGTTTCTTTACTCCCTTACACTTGTACTCTCACACACAACTGTTAACAAAATAAACACACTTATCACAATGGTATTCGCTTCTTCTGTGCACAATTACCACAATTAAACCATGAATGAATGCTTATGTTTATGTAACGCACGCACCAATCATCCAAACAAATTATTTTGTGCTATGCACAACTACGACATAGTTCGCGTACACTTGTACGGTAAAACACACTAAGCGGTTTTGCGCTCTACCCCCCTTAAAAGGGATTACACCCATGTAATCAATCACTAACATTGGCTTAAAAGTTCTACCGTCGGGAAGTGTTTTGACTTCCACGCGGTCTGTTATACAATGCGTTCTGGTTAAAGGATCTTAACCACATTGGCGGTTTAGTCCCTAACCAAGAATTCTCATTGGAGTCTATTTAACTCATAACTGGTTTTGGTCCTGGCCTGTGAGGCTTCTAGGCATTAATAATTAGCCATTCACTCATGTTCACTATGCACATTCGACACTTGAATCACTGACTCACTAGTTTCTGCTGTGCAACTCTGATAACTGTAGAGCTTAGTTTGCCCCACTCGTTATTCTTACTGTATTGTACATCTCCAATTATCACCTTTATCTTGGTAATAATGGTTTCTCAACCGACGCGTGGTATCTCTTACCGTGAGCGAATTTGGTGAGTTACAAAACTTTCTATCCACTTTCATGATAATTTACTGTGTACACTACTATATAATTCCCAATAATTGACTTGATTCCTTCCGACTTACTGTCAGTTGAGGTTGAGCTACTACATAGTGTGTAGTGCTCTCTCGGTTATTTCCCACACTCGAGGTATATTCCATACCGATATTTTGTATTTAGTGCTACTGTAGTCACTTGTTGTAAATCATGCCTCCACATTTGGTTCTGTACAAGTACTCTTTCATTGGTATGACCTTGCATTTCCTGTGCATCGGTCATTATAGTGTTATAAGTCTCTTTCTACTTCCACCACCATTAACATTTCCTATGTCCTAGCTATCCCACTCGATCATTACTGCGCAAGTGCAATACCAAAACACTCAGTCATACAGAGTGCAGAGGCGTAAACTCTTGGCAGTAAATCTCTTATGCGATTGTAATAGGAATTTACACTGTGTTCCACTGAGATTCTTATCTCATAATACTGGCTACCGGCTTATTGCTCGGTTCATTTGCTATCACTTACTGTTGTATCTCCACCGGGTTTAACTCGTAACTGTGCCTAGTTGCCATATTATTGTTTAACAATACTTATACAACGGTCGCTTACAGCGCACCGTGCTCTTACTCCATGCATAACACTTACTTACATGGTATTTACTGTCACATTAACTTCCACACTTATACTTACATCATTCATATTATGGTTCGTCATTCATTTGGATGGCTACTGAATGCTCCTTGAGCGTTGATCACTCGAGTCACAAGCCGACGTTATTCAGCTCGGTGCTTCACTTTATTCACACATGCTACTAAACTAACTGCTCTCTCGCAATAATAACATCGTCCATCCTTAACATATTTCTTGAACTTAGTTCACATAACTACCGCTCAAGCGGTTTCACAGTATCGAGAGGTATCCCCACTCATAAAGTAGTGGTTCGTTCTCCGCTCTATTTAGTTGTACAACACAAACTTCTGCAATCGATCAAATTTACATATCACACTTTATCTGTGGCTTATAAGCCTTACTGCTTCGAGCTCTGTCCATTGTGGACGGTTCACACACATTTATTTTCCTGTACAACATTACATGGTTTAGTGGTAGTATTGGGCTCCATGACAGGGTCGTTGCATCACGCTTCCTTTCATGGGATGCCCCTTGGGATTGTTAGTCAGTCTCCTGATGACTTATATTTATACTGGGTGTTAGCTTCAACCCTTGCGTTTCTGTCACGTTATTTTATTTGACAATTGTTGATCCAAACACCCCTCAAGGATTGCTCCTAGGTGTTTCTAAGTTATGCCATTACATTTGGCTTGCACTTATGGGTACATTTAGTATCCTCTTAGCTGGGTTGATATTCCCCGGTAGTCTAGGTGATCATTGCTGGAGTTTCGTCCCGTTTGTTGCACATTAATGTGTCCACATTAGGCATCTGCCTTACCATGTAAAGGCTGGGTATTCGTTCCAGCTATCATGTCTTATCCCTCGTGACACTTGAGACATATGCTATGTCTTTACCTAACAGTCAGTGCACTACGTGTTTCCTGACTCTTAAACATTTGCATGAAATAAATTCACTAACTCCTTTAGTCTCGTTAAATTAACTGAGTTCTTTCGCTTCAAATGATCCGTTGCTCTTGTTTGACTTTTACTGCTGACCGTAGTATGGAGTCGACTACTTCCAGTGTTCCAGACTCTACTCGTGTACATATATGGGGTACCATACTGATACATTGCTACTTACCCAACCAACCCATAAGTAGGTCTGTCAGGCCCACAAGCTCCTATCGGAGTGCGGTCGTCCCACATTACAGTTAGTACACTCGTAGTGTCCGTCACGCGCCTAGGTGAAGTATTCTGTTGTCAACTCCATTATATTTTTAGTGACAATATGCATTCCTTGCTTCCCAAATGTAATCAAGGGAAAGTCTATCCACTATTGTATTACTATGAACTCAATCCATTCCCTCGGGTTGCTACCCTTGGGTTTACCGGTTTCCATCCGGTTATTCAAAAGTAAACTAGGTTTACCGGTCTTTGGTTTTAAAAAGAAGGTAGTAAATGAGTATGGGTTTGAAAGAAAATATGGTTTTGAAAGAAAAGCGTTTGAAACAAATTTGATTTGAAAGAAAAATTCTCATGGTATTACAATGCCCTCTTGTCTTAACTGAGGCTAGCTTCTTGCTGACTGGTTTATTCCCACATACATTGGTTAGGCTGCTAAGCCCTTCCACACTTATGGTGATCCCTTTTAACATCGTAGTACTTTACTAAGTACTTGTAGTTGTTAAAAAAAAATTCCCGAACAGCTCTGTTATAGCAGCACTTGCCATGGCAAGTGCGCCATGTTAACTGGCTGTCAGTTCAACACACACACCGGTTGTGGTATTGTTTTACCCGCACCATCATCAGTGGCCTCATTGGCCCTTACTTGACCTTACAATCTTGACATTAAATCCTCTGGATGACTTCTCACTGTCTTCACATAATAATCATTAACTGTGGTGTTCCCCATTCTTGGAGTCCCCTTTTACTTAGTATTGTATCCTCTTCATAGCCCGTTCCACGCATTTGTCGTGGTTACTGAGACTTGTCTCTTGTTTGGGTACTAAGTTGTAGTTCCTTAGTCGGTTGATATACCGTTGGTGTATTATTTAACAACTGTGGTTCCATAGACTTTCGTCCCGGGCTCCATTACTTCACTTCTTGCCTGTTGCACGGTTGGTGCGTTGCAAGCTGGTTATTCTCGACTGCTCGGCATGTCGACCCAGGTTGCTGGAAATTCCATTCTTCTATACACAAGATTCTTCATTCTTCGCTATTAAATGCGGTTAACTTTTTTCAGAGGGAAACCATCTCCGGGATTCCCACTTTTCAGGATCTACCGTATGACAGGTTCTCCGTACTCATAGTGGTACTTAATAACAGCCAGATCGGGTATTCCCGAGTAAGAGAGAACTTCCTTCTCTCTGGCGTTCTTTCCCAAGTTATAAAACAGGGATTGTGGAGGGCGGGAAGGATATAGTAGGCTTCCAGTATTCACTGGTAGTTCCTAACTAGCGTATCTCTCACGCTATCACTCAACCCTTAACCCAAGGTACTAAAATCCTAACTCGGTACTTCCTAAGCTCGGTAATTCAGTCATCAGAGCGATACTTCGCTCTGATACCACTTTTTGTAACACCCCAACTAACAGCAACACACTTAACAACAAACTGCAGCGGACAACTTAACTCATCACATTACTTAACTCATTGGTGTTACACGCCATTAACCACCCACGTGGCTAACAAGGCTAATACATATACATTGTATCGGTCTGATGGACTAGATTCCCGAGCAACTACACATTACTATCCCTTTCCATTAACAACAACCAGTATACATATACATTCCAACTGTACCGAGTATTTACAAACTAATGCCGAACACAATTTCAGTCTTACTACACCTATAATACATAAGAATTCATTAACTACCCGTGCAGAATCAACTACCCCGTCCTACTCTCGGACGGCCTCCAGCTCCTTGTACCTGAAATACGAAAGAGAATAAAGGGTGGCCCCCCAGGGGCTCAGCACCATTGCTGGTATGGTAATCCCGCAGCCCGCATGCTACCGGGCCACGCACAACTAATTGTCGTCTAAGCATGCTGTTGATTACATTTAAATCATGCACGTAAACTACATACACACAACACATTACACTGCAAACAATGGCTCAATAAAACAGCCAACACATCTACACTAATAAATCACTCATTGATCTTTAACCCTAGAGTGTTCTCTTTTATGGAGCTATTTCCTTAATAGAGGACCGTACCCCCAAATCAGTTTTTATTATCCTTAACTCTCTTATAATAAACTGGAATTCATATCCATGATCCACATACTCCACATCTTAACAACATATAACATCACATCGCAATAAGAATTGCAGCACAACAATAATGCATAACATAGCGGGAACGGTTCCATTTACGAACCGGCCCAAACATAGTTAGTTCACTTGTAGAGCCTAGAGAATGTTGCCAAACTCAGGATAAGCTCGTTACATAACTCGTTACCGTCTAGTTAAATGAACGGATAACTTAACACCAAGGTGCGTCAGATATAGTAATCCAAGAACACCGAACAAACATAGTATGCCCCTGGGCCCGACGTGAGTCAATAAAATAGCCTTGGTTAAGCTAAAGGGAAGGTTGGAAACCAAAAAGGGAAACAACCATAACATACAGAGAGGATCGAACCTGATATGACAACGACCCCCATACTCACACGCGTGGCCGGAACTACCGGACTCCTCACTCCCCGATTAGCACTTGTTAGAAGTCTCATTATTGGACTTAGTACATTAATTCACAAATGGGTGGTTAGGTCTAGTTAGACACACACAAGGGTAGTGAACATACTAACACGCACAAACAAACATATAACTAACTCACGCATAGCCGTGGTTAGAACATTCCTTAGGTTGGAAGCGTTATTACCGGATACCGTTCTCTTACGATTACCTAATAATGGTTAACTAGCCTTTCATGCGCATTAGAGGTTACCGGTATCGGTACACAAACACACAACAACAACAACGACTGTAACCTCGTTTCATGATTTATCTTATAACATGGCAAACATACAGAAAAACACATTGGCATACAAGCCGGTGTAATCCGGTAGGACACAGGTTGCAAGAAAACCATAGCTTGGCCCTTGCTGCATACGAGTCCCGCCAAACGTAGTTCCTAAACATGATTAGTAATGTCAGTTAATTAACTTATTTAACTTTTGAATAACTAAGTGTTTTACATGATTATATGTCATGTTTCCTTACTTAATTCACACTTGATTATCCTTGTTATACCCACTAGGGTTTACTACTTAAGTCACTCTTGTTTGTTTTTTTTTAACTTTTGGGTCCAACCGACCCACCGACCGACCCACCCAACTGGGTCGGTCCCTTCCAGTATTTCTCGGATTTGAAAATCTCACTCCGTCCGACCCACGTCCGACCCAAGTCCTCTAGGTCGGACCATTCCAGAAACTTCTCCGTCTTTTGAAACTCACCCGACCGACCCATGTCCGACCCAAGTCCCCTGGGTCGGACCGTTCCAGAACCATTCACAGGTGACTTACAGAGGCTGACTGACCCAACCTTGGGTCGGTCCCCTGGGTCAGCCCACAACAGAACATGTCCAAAACTTGTCAAATCTTCTCCAAACTTTTCCTCAAACCTCCTAGTATGTCCTAACACCCTTAGGCACTTCAAACACACCTTTAGCCATGCACTAAACCCCTTAAATCACACACCAAAACCATCTTGACCATTACACAAATTTCTTACAAACTTCCTAGCACTTGTAATGTTTTCTCCTTAGGATTTCTAAGTGGTGAATCATGCCTATAACTCCACTAACCAAAATGTTATCTTACCACCTTTACCACTACTCCTAAAAGCACTACTTCTCACACAAACATCTCCTTCACAACTTCTACTATTTCCACATGCTTACACTTAGATCTTTACAAGACATTGTTGTTCCTTTGTATACCAAAACTTGCACAAGACTTTACACTTCTCATAACATGACTTTGATGTGTATAAAACACTCATTTAACTTCTAAATCCTCTAAGACTATGCCCAAGGCATCATAACACTTAAGAACATCATAATTCACTTTCTTTCACCATCTTAACACTTAACAATTTCCTAGTACCTTCTAGGTCATAAAATCTCATTAGAACATATAAACTCCTTTGTTTATCAACTAAATTTTGCCATAGCTTCTCTTGCATATTCTCACACCCAAACACTTAGGTTTTCACCCTTTGACAACCAAGAACGCTTAAACACTTAATACACATTCCTTATACACAAACATATTGCTTTTCATCCTTAAACCATCCAAGACATTCATCTTCACAATATAGTGCATAATTTAAATTGCTTGGCACTTAGGCCCTTAAATAGCATGGCTCTTAGGCCCTTAAGATGCATAAACCTTAAACACTGGATTTCCCACAATATATTTGCCTTTGACCTGCAAATACATACAACAACTCATATGCCCTTTAATAGTCTCCTTGAGAACATTTACTAGGTCATTCACCATTGGCTCCTTAAGTAGTTTTAATAAGAAACATAAGCTCATTTCTCCTAAGACTTTAAACTACATTAGGTTAACACCTTTACCTCTTTTCATTCACAAGTTTTTCACTTAATTTCTTCTAGCTCTTCCTTGATTAAAATCGGCAAGGACTTGGGATTGCTTGTCAACTTCTAAATAATATACAAGCAAGGTAATGAGTTTTCAAGCTTCAAGCTTACTCTCATTATAAACCCTAGTTACATATATTGTCTTAGAACATTAAGATGATTGTTTTACCTAGGAAATAAAAGATAGTTTGGATAGGTAGCAAGAGAAGACTCCACCAAGCCCTTTGGAGATTGAAATGAAGCTAGAACAAGCAAGGTAAAGGCACCATTAATGGTGATTTTCGGTGAACATAAAAACATGGAGGAAATGTTGTTTTTCTTTAAGTTTCCTTACCTTGAAGCAAAGGAGAACAATGATATGTAAAAAGATGAGCTCAAGCTCCTCCCATGGATACTCTCTTGGCACCGAAATGGAGCTCTTCGAGTTTTGAAAGGATGAAGTTGAAGAGCTTGGCAAGACAAAGAGAATGGTGGTCTTGGTTTTTGATTTGGCAAAGGGAGCTAGGAGATATAAGAGGTTGAAGATGAAAAATGGTGGTGGTTCTGTAGCATAACCGTGAATGAGAGCAAGAAGGAAGGTAGAAGACGTGGGAAATGAAGAGAAATGAGAGAATGAGGATAAGTTTGCTAGTTTAGATATTTAAGTAGTAAAGCAAATAGTACTTTCTACTTTATTACTTTACTTAGCTTATTTTTTTGTTTAAGTGTGGTGAGTCATCAAGAAAACCGGCCCCCATATTATAATAAGGGGTATTTTAGTCTTTGTTGACCAATTGTTTCACTTATATTGACATATGTTAGAAACTTGCTTAATTGGGTTACTATTCACCAAAACAAGGCACATATTTGTGAAATTTTTGATTTCCCATTGATTTAGACCTCCTAATGTGATACTAAGTAGTACACATGTTAATTAAAGAGTAATGATGGACATTTAGCCACTCAAAACCCATTTACAAGACAATTTTTCAAAAATGTGCTTTAAGACTCCTTAAAGCACATTTTGTGTTTTAACTTGTTTTCAAGCTTGGTTTTCTTTGGTAATTGGTTTAATATGTTCATTAACACATAAATAAAGTCTTGGTAAGCTTATTAGGTCTTAACCAAACATATCCCAAGCTTTGAGCACATTTTTGCCCATATTGGCTTTAAGGTATTTATTTGTGTTTTATTTGGTTTAATTGTCTACCAAGGTTTCCTAAGGACTTAATTAGCCTTATTAAATCATAATTGAATGTTATAAAGTCTTGGTGGGCTCTTTGGATCCTAACCATGTTCACTCCAAGCTTAGAGCATGTTTTGTACTCAAACTGTGTCTTAGTGTTTTATCATGTTTTTACTATGGTTTAAATTGTTCACTAATGTTTCTAAGGCACTTTTTAGCCTTAATATACCATAGTTTAATGTTTAAATAGCATATCAAAGTTTGGGGTATTTCAGGCTATCACTTGAGATTAATCAAGAATTAAGGGCCCACGAGCCAAGGATGCTAATTACATCAGAGCTCGAGGCTCAGGGAAGCATAAAAAAAAGAGGCTTATATAGGCCATGAGTGAACTACAACTCGTACATACGAGTGGTTAAAAAAAACCTATACTAAATTGAGGAGTAATTGCCAGGAAAGGGCACCAATGAGAATAGTGAGATGATACAATAACGGAGGTGGAGAACGAACCACTCCATTTAGGGTGGGGATACCTCTCCTTGTTGTGTGGCCTTGAGTGGGAATAAACCCCTCAAAAAGGGCTTTCACTTCTAATAGAGAATGGGAACCGTAGACCTTGAAATTACCTTAGAATGGCATGTCAAGTGACCAAAGCTCAAAAGAGCTTGTGATTCATCGGACTACTTTTTCAGTAACCGGTTAAATTACATGGTAAATAACATCATAAAGGATGAAATAATGTGAGAGAAATTAGCCTACTTACGATACTGAGATTGAAGCAGAACACCTTCATATTAAGAGATAACCATTTTACAACACGATACGGCAACCGCCAAACACTGAAATTAGAGAACTTCTAGTGTGTTTACACCATGAAGGAGATTGAGAGTAAGACAAGACGTTGATATAAAACGATTGAAGAATTGTGCCATCAATGGGCAATATAAGACAGCTAAAGCTACTCCGATAGTGGAGGCCATGAGAATAATACCTGTCATGTAAATTAAGTTATGGTGCACAACAAAGCAACCAGTATATATAAGCCATCAAATATTGACACGAAAGCAATCAGATTTATGAATTAAAACACGATGTAAGTAAGGTGATGAAATGGGAGACAGACTGTGCAGTAACGTCAGTAGCCTGGACCATGTGATGAAAGATTTCACAGGAAGCACACTGTCCATTCCGTGGGGAACTGGAACTGCATTCCTAGTGGATCGACATGAGAAATGAGATAAGAGGCTCTAAGGAAAGAGACCTCAACTTACTAAAGGATCGAGTCTGTACTAAATACAGAGGGTATAATGCAGTTATGAACCAAGTTGATGGATATTCCTTGATTAAGTTCAAGAAGAACGACATGTGCGTTGTCAGGGAATGATGAAAGAGGAGATCGACAACAGAATACTTCACAATTAGTTGTAACTAAGTGTGTGACAAACACTACGAGGATACTTAAACAAGATGTGGGACGACCGCACTCCAAAGGAGCTTATGGGCCTGATGGACTTATTTATAAGTTAGTCGGGTAAGTAGCAATGTATCAGTAAGGTACCCCATATATGTAAACGAGTAGTGTAAGGAGCACGAGAAGTAGTCGCCTCCGTACGAGAGTCAGAGATGCAAACTCACACCAGAACAACAAGTTACCGTGAATAATGGAGGAGGAGGAACTCAGTTAAACCAATGAGATTAATAGAGTCAAAGAACTCATTCCAGGAGGAAACAATTAAGAATTATGAAGTGCGAGGAGCACTGATTAGTGTAGACGTATTATCGTGAGTGGTTAAACTGGTGTAAAAATAAAAGAAAAGAAATTAAAAACTCAAAATAAACGTCGGGCTGCAAACAAATCCCGGTCGTGGTAGTATAGTGAAATGTAAGCGACCGGATATCGAACCGTGGAACTAATGTGCATATTATAGTACCTAAGCGTGTCACAAAAAGGGGGGATTAATTGACTTGTATTATAAATAAAAAGGAAAGATAAAATAAACTAAGTAAATAAATAAACTAAACGGTACTCTGGGTCAGGCTATTATAATCTGCTCAATTATGCTATCTCTACTGGTTTAATATAATAATTTGGCAAGATTCCTGTTATTTTCTTAAGGTCCGATGAAAACTCATAAGAACTCGTTCCAGTTATGCAGGGTCCGATGAAAACTCAAGCACCCACCGGTGGACGGCAGAGGAGTATGAGAAATTTTATTCTTGCAACTGAATACTAACTTATTAAATCATAACATGTTTCCTCTAGTTTTACGGCTTAATTAACCTATCTATTTATCACCGGTCTGATCAAAATAGACTTAGCAAGCAGTTTAATAAACTCATGACATTTATTAAAAAGGCGAGAGATAAGCTTTAATCGTAACAAACTGTATTTAAATAAAACCAGTAAAAATATTGCATAATTAATACAAACACATAATAACCATTCCCAGAGTATAAATATTCTAGCCTAACATATTAAATAGATAAACAGAAACAAGAGTAGTAGAAATCATCTGTAGTCACTCCTGCATTCGTTCTGCTATTTTGTATACGTAGGACTAGAGGTGAATATGGAATGTGAAATAAATAAAATGGAGAAGATGGGAGAAGAGAAATGGGATGAACGTGTGATGTGTGGTGAAGTGGTATGTTGGGTGGTGGATGTGTTTTTTGAGCAGAAGGCTCGTGGGTTTTTATAGGAGAAGGAGAGGAAGGAAGGAGAAGGAAGAGACAGGCTGGAAGAGCATTGATTGCTCATTAATTGCAGGGGACAGAGTTGATGACGCGTGAGGAAAATAAGGTAGGCGGTGCGGAGTAGATGGATATGGCAGAAGTCGACGGCGAAGTCGGCGAGCGAAGAAGAGAAAACTGGCGCGCGTTGATTTTTAGTCACGTCCGCTTGTTGTCCTCCTCTGGTTATGCGGACGCTTTGGTCCTGTCCGCACTCACGTCCGCATGTGTTTAATGCGGTTGCATGGGGTTACATCTCACGTCCGCCTTATCTTAGGCGGTTGCTCATGCGGTTGCCAATATCACGTCCGCCTTGCTTCAGGCGTGGTTGCAAGGGCGGACACATTGCCTCTGATGCGTGCCTCTCGCGTGCCTTGTTTTAATCCTTAAAAAATATGTGTTTATTTGTCATTTTTCCTACATTTTAACACATATAATACATCAGTTAATATAACAACATAATTATAGGAAAAACACAAGATAAGTGAGAAACATTACTAAAAATGCTACAAATTATAAGGTGATTAACCCTTAATAAGTCTATATGTTTTGCACTTATCAAACTTCCTCACACTTGACATTTTGCTTGTCCTCAAGCAAATAAGGAATATAATTATCTCTAAGCCATAAAATAAACAAGATAAATAAGTGTAGAAGGGATTTTAGACAAAGTGACAGTTGAAAGAATAATTATGCTCTTAGAAGTAGGTTTTTGCAAACAGTGAAGAAGAACAATTTAATAAATGCACAGAAAAACTAGACTGCTTTCAGAAAGCAAGTTAGATTAACCTGGGATTCAACCAATTTCAATTCTAAACCCGGGGATGATGACAAGGGGTGTGAAGTAATGCCTTATCCGCAATACCTTCAACACCACGTACTCATGTTTATAATATAAATTGAAATTTATTTTTCATCCTCTTTTTTTGAATGTGCAAATTGTATATACAAAGCACATTATTATTACTTTTTTTTAATTGCATTATTTTCTGTACCCAGACTTTTCTCTCTATCCTTGTAGCGGTGTTGGGTCTTCTATCCCAGGTCACGAGACCTTAGGTAGATAGGTGTTAAAGCACCCCGATAAACTTAATAACCGGATAGACGAGGCCTGTTTTTGGTTAGAAAAATCAAACAGTGGAGTACCTTGTCTTTATCCTTTTCTTTCCTTGACTTTCCACATATTCCAATCCAAGCCTAACTAAATTGGTTTTTACAATTAGCAGATCTATCATATTTTGAGTAGAAATAAGAGTATTTTGATGGAAAATAATTTTATACAAACTCCTTAAAATAAAACTATCTTTCAGTTGTCACTTGACATAATTTCAGACACTTCTACAATTATTTATATCTTTTTTTCATCATTTTTTTTATTTAGGCAGTTAGGAGTAGCAAAAAGCGAGTTGTGGCATTATCGAACAAAACGTCATATTTTCAGGGGAAAGGTCTTCTTCCTCACACTTTTCTAGGAGCAATGTCCTCATTGTTCAGAATTAAATTCACGAAAATGACCTTTCAAATTATGACAGACTCATAAAGGATTAAACTCATATAGGTTGAACATGAATATAATAAAGGAAGAAGACTGAACTCCCCTGTATCGTAGAATTGAGGAAGGTATCCTTCCTCACACTTAAAGCTTTGGTAGGGTGAGACGTTCTCACACTTAAGTTCGCGCAAGTGTTCAACCGAAGATATCGAAATTCCTAGAGCAACTGAGGTTGCTTCCATAGGCGAGTTCAAGCTATATGTTCGAATCTAGAATTTATTCTGAAAGAAAAACATATATAGCCAGCAGAACTCAATGGCACCAAAAGAAAATATAATATGAAAAGCATAAACTAATAAAACATAAATAATAAAGCATTGCATAAAACATAAACATAAAGTAAACTGAACTGTTACCTTCCTGTATGTAACAAAAGTTTGACAAGGTTAAAACAGTATTAGTCTACAAAATGTTAGTAAACAACAGAGAAATATAAAAATAAAGATAACAATAAAATAAAAATCACTGCGGTGGTGGTGGAGGCTATGAAGGCTGCGCTGGTCCCTGACCTATCTGAGCGAGGAGATGCTGCATGAGCTGAGCGGTCTGTGCATGCAACTCGTCACTCCGGTCTAAGCGCTGTGTCACTCGTTACTGCTCAGCCAGCATCCTCTGCTGGGTCTGCTCAAAGCTCTCAAACCTCTGATGCATCTGCTGCTGCATCTAATGGAAGGCCTGAAGCTGAGTCTGTAGATCTGTCGAGATAGGAACAGGAGCTGGAGTCTGCATCACGTCAGTAGTCGGTACGTAGGGCTCCTCTCCCTGTGCAGTGTCAGCGGACGGTGGGTCGGGATCAGCTGAGGGTGTAGCTCCCGTAGAGGGCCCTGCTGCTGTGGAAGATGCTGTGGAAGACCGGGCAGCGCTACCCTTGACCCAGGTACCGTCATCTAAGCGCATAAAGGCCTAGCGCCGCACAGTCTGCAGTGTGACTGGGCGCTCTCCTGTCCGGAGCTCTACACCTCGTGTGACCTCTTCTGAGAGGACATGGAAAAGGTGGTACCAGATGGAGAAGGGAAAGATAGGAGTGATCTTCTTCTTCTTTGTCCTCAGATAGGACACCACCTTATGGAGCTGGCCGAACATGATGTGGCTGAAGGAGATGCGCTGAGTGGGTGGAGATGGAGAGAGGAAGTAGTCTAATAAAGCATAATCCTCATCAGAAGCATCGTGTGCCGCAGATGGGCGAATCTGATGACTGAGGATCTCCAGGAGAAGCCTCTGCTGTAGTGTGGGGAAACTCGCGAAAGGGAGGACATCCTTGTCCTCCTCCCCCCGATGTCGGGTCCTCCGACCTACATCCTGAAGCCACCTCGACTTCGACCTATGCATGTGATCCTCTGTGAATCCTCGGAAATCGTCAGGATTAACCGGGATCTGTAGGATAAATGAGAATGTCGTGGGTGTGATCTCAACGGGGTGGTGGCGTATGAAAGAGGTAATGCTCAGATTGCCCGCCCGGGCATTCGCATAGAACTCTCTAACTAGCTCTGCACAAAAGAGTCCCCCACCTATCTTAAGGATGGGCGAAAGTCCTAATCTGGCAAACAGGGTGTCCACCCCTGCAGCCTCTAGCACCTCTGGTGCAAATCGCCTCTCCATCACAAAATCTTTGCCTAGATCGTACCAGGCTCGGGCCTCTGCCGAAACGAAACCGTCATCCCGAAGATCCGGATGACGAGGTGGTGCAGAAGAAGATGCACCGGGGCAGTTGCCCCTAGCAGGACCAGAACTAGAACGACCACCGCGCATACGAGGCATACTAATATTTTGAAAATTTGAAGTAAACAAAAATTAACAGCATAACAATTAATATTTAATATTAAACAGAGTAATAATAACAATAATAACATGAAAATCAACAAACAACAACAACATAAAAATCAACAAACAATAAAAACATAAAAATCAATAAACAACAACAACATAAAAATTAACAAAAATTAATAAACAAAAAGCAACATAAAAGTTAATATTAATAACAACATAAAGATTAATATTAAAAACAACATAAAAATTAATATTAATAACAGAGCATTAATATTTGACATAAACATTTTAGCAAATTAGCAAAAATAGAAAATAAGTAGAACAAATAATATAAAATATAAACAAAAATAAAAATAAGAATAAAAATAAAATTAACAACATAAATTCTGTCGAAAATTCGCCAAAACCTCCCCTAAAAATCTTCGATTCTCCACATTTAATTCAATCAAACTCAAGGTAATTTAATACCGTCATCACACAAATCCACATATAACATCCTATAATCATAACTTATTCTTTTAATAAAACAAGGCATAATAAAATTGGAAAATGCAATTTTAACAAGCAATTTTCGTAACTCTTACATACCTAAATTGGGATTCATCAAAAACACCAAATCTAAGTGTAATAAGTGAAGATTTAACCTTGTGTATGTATATTATGATTAATAGAAGACAAATTCGAGGACAAATTAGCAATTTAAGTTCAAAATTTTCGAACCTGTCGACTTAGGGTTTCGAAAATTCAGGCTCTAATTTCTCCTAGTGTAGTTCATCATTTGTGGATTTGAAGCTATAGAAACGCAGAGAACGGAAAATCGAAGATTTCGATACTAACCTTGCGTGATTCGGTCGAGAATTGAAGGAGTTGTGGTGATTTGAGGGGGAGGGGAGTCGCGCGCCTGTTCTTCCTCTCTTCGCCGTCGGGTTTGAGTTGGAGCAGATTGAAAATTGGGGAAGAACAGACTGAAACCGAAACGCAGCGCTTTATTTTTCTTTTTCTGAATCGAGTGACGTCCGCTTGGACGTCCGCGCGGAGTGAGGAGGGGACAGGGGCGGAGCGGTGGGAAGTAGCATCCGCTTGGACGCGCACGGGACAAGGCGGACACGCCTTATTGGCGTCCGCGCGGGGAGTCCGCATGGACTGGGGGCGGCAGGCCTCTGTTCGTTTTTTTTTTATTTGATTATACTTATCAAACAATAACAAAATAAAAATGTCAATAAATTATGAGTTAGTAATTAGATGACATAAAATTATAAGTTAGTAGTTAGATGACAAAAATTATAAGTTAGTAGTTAGATTGCATAAAATTAAAAGTTAGAAGTTAATTTATAGAAAATTAAATGTTAGTAATTAATAGACAGAATATTAAACGTTAGGAGTTAGTATACACAAAATTAAAATGTTAGAATTAGATGTTAGGAGTTAGATTAAACAACAAATATAATAATATAAACAAAATATAGTAGATAATTAATATAAACAATTAACAAAATAATATGGACATAATATTAACAGAATAAAGAGAACATAATATTTATAATTAACAGGTGAATAATCCGGGGATTAGGAACTAGAATAAATCTAGTCCCCGGCAACGGCGCCATTTTGCAGACGTATTATCGTGAGTGGTTAAACTGGTGTAAAAATAAAAGAAAAGAAATTAAAAACTCAAAATAAACGTCGGGCTGCAAACAAAACCCGGTCGTGGTAGTATAGTGAAATGTAAGTGACGATATCGAACCGGGGACTAATGTGCATATTATAGTACCTAAGCGTGTCACAAAAAGGGGGATTAATTGACTTGTATTATAAATAAAAAGGAAAGATAAATAAAACTAAGTAAATAAAAAACTAAACGGGACTCTGGGTCAGGTTATTATAATCTGCTCAATTTGCTATCTCTACTGGTTTAATATAATAATTTGGCAAGATTCCTGTTATTTCTTAAGGTCCGATGAAAACTCATAAGAACTCGTTCCAGTTATGTAGGGTCCGATGAAAACTCAAGGCACCCACTGGTCGACGGCAGAG
The DNA here is from genome assembly GCA_023374045.1 of Limonium bicolor. Classification (NCBI taxonomy): domain Eukaryota; kingdom Viridiplantae; phylum Streptophyta; class Magnoliopsida; order Caryophyllales; family Plumbaginaceae; genus Limonium; species Limonium bicolor. The sequence continues at coordinate 20,953,180 of CM041780.1, forward strand.
GAGTATGAGGAATTTTATTCTTGCAACTGAATACTAACTTATTAAATCATAACAAGTTTCCTCCAGTTTTACGGCTTAATTAACCTATCTATTTATCACCAGTCTGATCAAAATAGACTTAGCAAGCAGTTTAATAAACTCATGACATTTATAAAAAGGCGAGAGATAAGCTTTAATCGTAAACGTATTTAAATAAAACCAGTAAAAATATTGCATAATTAATACAAACACATAATAACCATTCCCAGAGTATAAATATTCTAGCCTAACATATTAAATAGATAAACAGAAACAGAGTGTAGAAATCATCTTGTAGTCACTCCTGCATTCGTTCTGCTATTTTGTATACGTAGGACTAGAGGTGAATATGGTGGAATTGAATAATAAAATGGAGAAGATGGGAGAAGAGAAATGGGATATGAAAATGAAATAGAAATGGGAGAAGTGGTATGTTGGGTGGTGGATGTGTTTTTTGAGCAGAAGGCTCGTGGGTTTTTATAGGAGAAGGAGAGGAAGGAAGGAGAAGGAAGAGACAGGCTGGAAGAGCATTGATTGCTCATTAATTGCAGGGGACAGAGTTGATGACGCGTGAGGAAAATAAGGTAGGTGGTGCGGAGTAGATGGATATGGCAGAAGTCGACGGGCGAAGTCGACGAGCGAAGAAGAAAACTGGCGCGCGTTGATTTTTAGTCACGTCCGCTTGTTGTCCTCCTCTGGTTATGCGGACGCTTTGGTCCTGTCCGCACTCACGTCTGCATGTGTTTAATGCGGTTGCATGGAGTTACATCTCACGTCCGCCTTATCTTAGGCGGTTGCTCATGCGGTTGCCAATATCACGTCCGCCTTGCTTCAGGCGGTTGCAAGGGCGGACACATTGCCTCTGATGCGTGCCTCTCGCGTGCCTTGTTTAATCCTTAATAAAATATGTGTTTATTTGTCATTTTTCCTACATTTTAACACATATAATACATCAGTTAATATAACAACATAATTATAGGAAAAACACAAGATAAGTGAGAAACATTACTAAAAATGCTACAAATTATAAGGTGATTAACCCTTAATAAGTCTATATGTTTTGCACTTATCAATTAGTAAGTATAAATAGTTTTTATGTCTCAAGATTTTTGGAGGGAACTGTGAAGAGCAATAAGCACTGAACAGTAAGTCCAAATTACACAGGAATCTTAGACTGAGAGTCAGTTTATAGGGAACAATTCAGATGCTGGAAGGCGTAATAAGAGCATGAACATCAGATCTCTAGAGAACTGAATAGACAAGCTATAACAACATGAACGACCGTGTGCAGATAAAGATACCACGTGTTCATTAAAGAGAACTTTATTCCTAATTTATAAGGATACAAAGGAGTTGTAAACATATTGGAGAGGATAGGAAGGGCAAACTAAGCCCCAAGATTATCAGAGTCGCGCAGCAGAAGCTAGTGGACCGTATCTTAAAAGGGTTTGATATACCTAACAAAGGAGAAGAAGGGAGGATGTGTCACACATCTTCCAGTCGAATAAAATATACGAATTATCTACCAAATACTTTGGAGCCTTAGAGACTACACTGGAACACAGTTGTAAGATTGGTATGAACACCAATAAGAATCCTTGATACAGAGACTAAGCCATTACCATGGTGAAGACCCTCTGACCCAATCATAATTTGAGATAGACTACATGGAACCTAGAATGCTCCATGACACATAAACATCTTGAACCTATGTTCAAGGATAATATAATGTTGATTACGTGGGCGTAATCCATTTTAAGGGGGGTAGAGCGTACAATCGCTTTGCCTATATTTCACGTATTGAGTACGTAACCTACAGTGTGCATAGCACAATACAATTAGTTGTGATGTTTGATACGTATGTTATATAAACACATGTATTCATTCTTATGTGGTTGTGGTTATTACGCACAATTAAATGGGAATACCAGATGTATTAGAGGACGACCTCGTTAACTTCGGTGCGAGAATTCAGGAAAAGAGGAATAGAAACTCCAGGGGAATTAAAATCCCTATGATATGTATTGATATGAGACCAAATATGGTAATGTTATGAGGTATGAATCGGTATGAGACCGATATAGAACCTGGTAGGAATTAAATTCTCTAAGTAATTGTTGAGAGGTGAACTAAGAATGACTGATGGACTGAGTTCCATAATTTAGAGATGTATTGATTTATGATTAAGACTAGAAGGACTACAAGATATAAAATGCTACATGAATAATTATTTGATTGTTTGAAGTTGACGTGGGAGGTAGAACTTGATCTTGGCCAGATCAAGGAAAACTGAACACAAATTAGGGTGAAAGGATAGTTCAACACTGATGCTGATCATATCAGGGTCGGATGATTCTTGAACCTCCCTACAAGTGGTCACAATTAACCACGTTAAGAGTAGATGTAGTAGCAAAAAGTGGAATTGGAGTTGACATGTATTTTTGGTATTACTTGCTCATGAACTCGATGATATGAAAACCTTTGTCTCCGGACCGGTTACTTGAGGAGTATACAACAAAGAATATACAAAGAGTATTTTGATTACTAAAAAATGCAAAAGTCATGTTGTGTGACAAGTGTGGTAAATATATATATGGCACACCTTATGAGTCAGAATGCCTATGCAGATATTGAGTGATCTATATGATCTTTTGGTGTGAAGTTACCTGTGTGTTCTATGAGATATAGATACATAGGAACTTTAAGGACAAAGTTCTTTTAAGGGGGGTAGATTGAAATACCCCAAACCTTAATATATTAATGAACTATCTAATTAGGATATACTAAGGCTAGAACGTGCCTTAGAAACATTAGAAGAAGTGTTAAACAACAATTTAGACCAAAACAAGCTTTTGGAACAATTAGAGCAAAAGGTGTTTTAAAGAGTATAAATAAATTAGGGAACTACCAATAAGTTCCCAAGAGATTTAAAATGTGAAATACCCCTAAGATTAGTAATACACATTAAGCAGAGTTAGCGTTTAAACCAAAAACGCACCTTAACGCGCAAAAATGTGCTTTAAAGGAAAATGTGCCTTAAGCATTTATACATGGAACTAAAATGATAATGAGCCTAAATACCAATAAGGAATAAGGGAACAACAATAAAATGGCCATAGGAACCATTACATGTACACACAAAATAAGTATACAAGTCCACACAAAAACCGGTACTAAACTCACGAAAGTCAAGGAGAAACCACTAAACGACTTGGTTTAAATTGGAATGAGCAACATGCTAATTCACGAACAAAGTATCTAAAGGTTGTAAATGTACTAAGAACACATTTAAACTAGCCAAAACAAATTGCATAATCAATGTGAACCCGGAAGCACATAAAATGTGTTTTAAGGCATTTTTGGCTATGTAACATACCTAACACATGGTATAAGTCATTATTAATGAGTTTAATACATAAAATGTTACAGAAATACATGGAAAAACAAAAAAAGAATCAGGTAAAATGAGACCTTATGCTGGCAACATCAAGGGTGAGTCACCAAGTGTGATTTGCTTTTAAATTCACTATTCCAACTACTTAGACTTTCATTAATTGCCAAATCACCTTGTCCCCTTAGTGAATCATTAATCAGACTCTTACCTGTCAAATGAGAGCTTCCAAGGTCGTAGCTCATCCTCTATTTGAAGAAACAACACAAAACAATTCCAATGTTCTTAGTTTTGAGCCTTAAAGAACACCTTTCCTTGTAGAAATCATAACTTTCTCGTCCTAACTCCAAATCACAGCTTGATAGCATGTTGGAATCCTCTTTTCAAGAGCTTTACAACCATAGCTCATGAGCCCCCAGATTCTCAAAAAAACCCACGAAGAAGTGCCTTTGATTCTCGAGGTAAAAAATTGCCTTCTTGAAAACTTCTTGTTCTTTGGTTTTTGTTACAGCCAATTGGCATGGGATACTAACCCATCTTATTCTTCATCTTGTTGTACAATTTTGGAGCCAATTTCTCTAGAAAATTGCTCTCAAAATTTCTAAGGAAATCAAGCTTAAATATTAAGCTTATGGTTAATATACAAGGTAAATCCTACAACTACCTATATCAAGGTTCTAATTATTGATCTATATATGATCTAACATATTGTTCATCTTATTATTTATTGCTGAAATTTTGGTGGTTAATATTCAGTTTTTAGCTTATTAAAAGTTAATGTTTATTAAATCTAAGAATAGATTTATACTCCTTATGATATAAGCTTCAATATAAGCTATCATAATATACAAGAAAAATTCATAAACAATGGTTTATATTATGGCCGAAAATTAAGGGTATTAATTGAGTTAGAAAAAATATCTAACTTAGTTAAATTAAAGGAATTAGTATAATTAAGAGTAACATGTAAAATTTAAGAAGTTTTAGTACCTAATGGTGATTACCGAAAATATATGAGGTCAATATGGAATTTTTGAGAGTTTAGATGATGAGAAAACAATTGTAGAATTAAGTTTACAATTTATAAAGAGTTTATAAGTGTTATAAGGAATTTATAAGGTTTTTGATATATTTAAGGTTAATAAAAGATGGTATATATATACTACAGCATTAGATAATTAAATCTGGTGGTTTAGAGATGTTTAAAATGATTTTTGATGTTCAAAAATCTGTAGGAAAATTAATTACGAAAATTAGAAATTAGTTGGAGTTAAATTGGTTCATAAATGAGCTAGGATAAAAGAAAAGACCACAAGGGTAAAATGGTAATTTCCCTGGGCAAACGTGGTCAAACTTGGTCAATGACAGTTTATAAAATGTTTAGAGGAACAAGAATAAAATTGGTAGCAAAAGATTAGATATTAAAAGGATAAAGGAATAAAAGGTTAAGTTAAATTAACTTTAGGTGTAATTTTGTAAATTATGGAAAGTTAGGGGGTTTGACCATAAAAGACTGGTCAAACTTGGGTATATTTTGGTAATTGACCAAAAGTATAAAGAAATTAATTAAGTAAGACTTTGGAAGAAATTAGAAATATATATATAACAAGTTTAGAACTTATTATGAGTAAAATAGAAATTAAAGGAAAACTATGGGAAAGGAATGTAAATAAGACATTTTTATGTGTTTAGAAGGTTAAGGAAATTAAATAAAGAATTTGGAAACAAGTTGTAAAAGAAACAGAGTTAAGACAGGGTTAAACGAGAACATTATATAACTTAAGGTATACGAGGGGTACACTAGTAATTTAATAAGTATAGGAGAAATCAGTACTTAGAGTATTTTTAATAAAAGTACAAGTTATATTGGAAAAATAAATAAATACGTATGATACGGAGTATTATACGGACGTATACGAAAAATTTTAGTGTACATGAATTGTACTCGTATACGTGAATAGTATACGTATACATGAATAGTAAATACATATACATGAATAGTAAAATACGTATACGTGAATAGTGAAATATGGTAAATAGTAAAATATGAGGCCGTATAAATAAATAGTGGAATACGAGACCGTATAAATGAATAGTGAAATACGGATGAATAATAAAAAATACTGAAACCTAATACAAGATCCGTATAAGTCTAAAGTTTTTAACCGTGCAACTAAATAACTGCTAACGACGTTAGCATGTTAATGAATTAGAGTTGAGCTTGAAAACGCTCCTAAATGAACGAACCCGTTTAACGGTATACTATTATACCCGGGTTAACGTAGGAAGAGGTTTAAGTTGAAGAGAGAACCAAACTAGTTCTAAGACACAGGATACTAATACTAGTTCTGATTACAGATCTAGATTGTCAGAGGCGTTCGGCGGATTAGGCGAACGTGGTAGTAAGAGCTAGCCAATCTCCGGTTTACGGTATGGGATTCTTGTAGCTTGTTTGATATCGACGTCTATCTCAGTTTGTGTGCTATGTGTTAATGTGATACGACCAAGCAAGATTAAGCATGAAACTAATTTATTGTATTGTTATTGTGTGTCCATTGCACACTAACATGAATTGATTCAGAGCTTGTTCACTAACTATGTTTAGTAAACAATTATATAAGGTTATAAATACTCCCTGTTATTAGTTGGTTAATACCGAGAGAGGTTTAACTAACAAATTGTCAATGAGACTTCAGCTAACTGGAACTTAGGAGAAGAGGAATCCGGGACTGACTCCGGTCATGCATGTTTACGATAGGAGGTCGGCATTTGTATCAGATCTGTCTTCCGCCTAGGGTCGACAAACTGACCCGACCAGCTCGAGTGAACAGTTCGAGGTGGGAGGCAAATTCAGGAGGCGCAGGAGGGTCAAGCCTACAACCCTCATAACTTAAGAATTAATGTTTATTAAACCAATGGAGCTAATAACTCATTGGCTAGGGTTACCTTGACCCGAAAAAAAATAAACAATTCAGTTAGAGAACAACCAGTTATATTAAGAGAACGGTTGACACTTATAAGGTATGGTCAAACACGAGAACTAAACAATTCTCAGGCCTCAGGAGTTAGGGATCTAACTTACTCATTAATGGGCGTCCATAACGACGTTTGATTTATTTGAGCTGTGAATGTTTCACAAAAATGTGTTGTTTGTTATCGTACTTCTTATTATTAGTTGCATGAATAAACAATTGCATGTATACGACAAAGTAGTCATATGTAACACTGCTAGCTTGTGGGCTGCACGTTTTCTGTACCAGCCATGTGCTGAGCCCCTTGGGGCCTGTGATTTAAACTTTGCAGGTAGGTGCCAGACGAGGACTCAACCTGAGAGTGGGAGCGGGTAGAGTACTTCGGGTTGCTTTTACATTTGTTACACGAGTTGTGCATGTACACTCGTTTAGTATACTGATGAGACGTTAGTATGATGTATTAGGATATGAGATACTCGGTATAAGTTGTGGTTTATGAATTGTAATGTTTTAGATGCTCGAGTAAATTATCCGGTTAGTCAGACCGTGACTTGTTAAAAGAATAGGCCTAGTTAGTCACGTGGGTGACTAACGGCGGTAACACCAATTTAGTAGAACTTTTCCGCTGCGTTGTTAATGTACGACGACCATTGTATTTAGAGATGGGGTGTTACATATAGTTAATGCCAATGTCAAGGAATGAGTAGTTATGGTCAATAAGTGATTTGGTAAGGTTGGTAGAAGAGTGTGAACTACCAAAAGGAATTTAGAAATTGACAAGTGTGCAAAATGCAAAAATGTGAGAATTGAAAGTGTAGAAGTTGAACAAGAAATAGGTAATGAATTTGACCAATGATTTAGGAGCGTTTAAGGAGTGTTTTAGGGTGTTTAAACATGTATAAAACATGTGGAAAGATTAGGGAATGATTAGATGTGGATTAGGGGTTGAATTGGGGTTGAAAATATACATGAGTAGCAGTTTTTAGCAGGGTCCGGGACCTACGTTAGGAAAATGTCCCGGACCACATCAAAAAAATCCTTGAAAGTTGAGAATTAGGGTGGTCCGGGACTAGGGACCCGGACCAACACCCAAACCACAATGAAAAACAAGCTGAAAGTCATGAAATGCATTTGTCCGGAACTATAAACCCGGACCATGCACAAAATCAAGCCGAATGAGTTTTTAAGGCTTTAAAACATGGGGGATTGATGGGTAATGGTTTTAGATGATGTTTAGGAGTTGTTAGGTGACTTTTAAAGGTCCTAAGAAGTATAAAGAAGTGTTGGAAGTGAGTGAGAAGTAGAAACCTAAATTGAGAAGAGTAAAACTAAGTGTAACGAGACAACGGGGTAAGTACGAGAGTAATATTCATTTACCTACCGTAAAGTATTGATGTTAATAGAATCACTTGATATGTGATTAGTGATTCGGAAGTGAGATCCGAGGAATGAGAGGTGACCCGGTAAAGTTAAACCATGGTGTAAGGTATGATTTTCTCATGCCCCGTATGCTAACAGTGTTACTCTGATTTGTGTGCTTGTTTGATTGTGTGATCACCTAAACAAGATAAATGCACGAATCAAATTGTTTGCACTATCTTGTGCTTGAATTGTATTGTTTCTTGTCAGATTGTACTTTTGAAATTAAAGATCGTATAATTCATGAAATAGGTGATTGTGGATGAATTGCTTGAATGTCGATTGTATACTATAGTTTGACTCATAGTTGAGTCTTGTTTGATTAGAGACTCGAGAAAGAGTCAAGTTGTGAATTAATGAGAACGCGGTAATGCACTAAAACTATCGAACCAAGAAACGATAACGTAAACCAATGAACTCACTAGAAAGTGAGAGAGTGTACGGGATTAATAAACTCCCGATAACGGTTAGAGAACCGAATTGATTTAATCCATAAAACAATTAATAGTGGAAGTATACAAGTAACCTCTATTTATAGGATTGATGATTGCTCAAGACATGAACCTTAAGAGAAGTAAAGAATTGTAAGGGATCACCAAACCCCATAGAACAATAGTCGACCCACAATGAGAGGATCCAACTAAAATGAACAATGTCCCGAACATGCGAGTATTCGATAAGTTGGGTAAAACCTTAAATCTGAGAATACTAGACATTGGGAATTCCCTAAGCTAGCTAATAGAGGATATCGAGATAGATACTTCTAGGCTAATCTTTGCGATTGTGAAATAACTCCAAGGGAGGAGTTTAGGGAATTTGAGTCCGGTTGAGAACCAGACATTTGAGAATTTAAGGAGCTAATTGTATAGCTCCATTTGTATTTGTAAGCCCGGTGGTGAGTCTTGTGTATGACTCTGCCCGGAGGTCATGGGCAATGACTTAAAAGATACCTTTGAGAAATTGAGTATTTGATAGAGAACTTGCCTTGATAATTGAGATTTGAGTATTTGGTTGAGACTTGAGAATTTGAGTATTGAGAGTTCAGTTGAAACTCGGAGACTTGAGATATTGAGTTTGAGAATTGTAAAACTTGATTGAGGTTGAGAGTAAGAGAATTGAGTAACAGTAACCCAAGAGAGTGGGTAAGTCAAAGAGGAAATTGAGTAGGGTATAGCAAGGTAGAAACCCTCAAGGCCAAAGATTAAGTTATACTAACTAATAAACATTGTGTTAGTATGATTGTATTCCTTGGTTGAATGTGAGTATTTATGTTAATGTACATATATGATGTATGTTGTCTAGCATGTTGATTGAATTACATTAAACCGCATGTTCTCGACCAAATAGTCGGCGTACCCCCGTTAGCAAACGCGGGATATGTGAATTTCATATGCAACAATTTGTTGAGCCCCTAGGGGCATCGTTTTTATTTTCCAGGTACGTTGAAGCCGTCTATCGTTCGAGAGTAGGACGGAGTTGTGATTAAGCACGGGTAGTTGTTTAAGGAATTGTATTATTTGTATTGGGGAATTGTAAAACCGACATGTGGTCGACGAGTTTGGGAATTGAAGTAGATGCTCGGTATAGAACATAATTGAGGTTGTATTGTATAATATGGGATTGAAGTTTGTATTTGGTTGAGATTTGATTAAGTAATTGAAGGTATCGTTGTATAAAGTACTCGGTTTAATAACCCATCAAACCGATATTGTATTTGATTTGTTGTATTGAATTTGGCCTTGTTAGTCACGCGGGTGACTAACGGCATTGTATCACCCCCGGTGGTATTGGAATTCCACTGCTTGAGTATTGAAAATAATGACAGATTAGGGGATACTGACTGGATTATCAGTAGGGGTGTTACAAAAAGTGGTATCAGAGCGAAGTATCGTTCTGATGGTCTAAGTACCGAGTTTAGGAAAATACCGAGTTAGGAATTAGAGTCTTAGGGCTAAGGGGTGAGTGTTAGTGTGTGAGGTATGCTAGTTAAGAACTTCTGGTGCAAACTAGATACCTACATAACCATACCCGCCCTCCACATCCCCTGTTGTAAAGTTGGGGAAAGAACGCCCAAGAGATGGAAAGACCTCTCATGCTCGGGTAAACCAGATCTAGCAGTTGCAAAAATAAACCTTATAAGAGAAGGAACCTATCATACAGTAGATTCTGAGAACCGGAAATCCCGAAGATGATTCCCGTTTGAACGACAACAACCACATTTAATAGCGAAAGAGTGAACATCCTATCCACCGGATAATGAAATTTACAGCACCATGGGGCGACGTGCTTCCAGTCGCGAGAACCATGCGCAACCGGCAAGAAGGGAAGCACAACTGCACAAAAGAGAGTCTGCGGACTACAAACGTTTGATAATACCACCCACGGTATACTAACCGACTAAGGAATTAGTCAAGGTTGGATAACTCCAACCCTACAACGCCAAAGGGTGGTAATACCTGAATAACATAGTTCGGACAACTCTGAGAATATTCGTGAAACTCACACGAACGGAACTATGACGTAGCACCCGGATCAATGACAACCATGTCAAGAACACTGAGAAACCACTCAGAAGATTGATCACTAAGATCGAAAGACCCATGAGGGAGCCAATAAAACCATCAAATACGGATGGAAACAATACCGTAACCGGTATATGTTAACCTGAAAACTGACCTACCCGTGCACTTGCCAAGGCAAGTTCAGCAACTACAAGGAAAATTGGAAGACACTTAACGACTAACAAGTACTTACTAAAAGTACCACCATGAAGATGGTAGCAATTATAGGATCACTAATCCGAAGAACTTGAAGAACCAAACCTTGGAAGGGCCTGACGGCCCGACCATCATATTAACGAACATACCAGTCAGCGAGAAGCTAGACTTGGTCAAGACCTCAGACATGGCAGCACCATGGAAATTTTCTTTCAAGCCCAAGATCTTTCTTTCAAACACAAACCTTTCTTTTAAAACCTAAACATTTGTTTTTAAACCTCAGATTTTTAAAACTAAGCCAGAAGAATCACGGTGAGTATCATGGAATGATACAAGAGGAGTTGACAATAGAATACTTCACCTAGGCGTATGACGAGCACTACGAGTGTACCCAAATACGGGATGTGGGACGACCGCACTCCGAAGGAGCTTGTGGGCCTGGCAGACCCTTTTGTGAGTTAGTGATGGGATCGGGGTGCTGACCGTGTAGGTCTAAGGTGTTAGTCTCAGACCAACCTTACTTGGAGACAAGTATTTGCTAAGGAGATAATGCGGAAGCGTTTGTATATAATTTAACAAGATAGGATTCTGCTTGTATTGAAATTCAATGTGAATTACAACCTAGCTTCCTATCTTGGGATTCGACAGAGGTATTCTGTCTCATCCAACACTCGCTCTACTCTCGGCTTAGATCAATGCATAACAAGGAGTAAAGGGGAGTGTTTTGTGTGCTCCCTAGGTAATAAATACCTAAGTTGATTGAGTAAGTCTCACTAGAATCTCTCGAGAATGATATCTCTCTCAATCTGACTCTCTCTCTAGAAATATGGAAGTGAAGAGCTCCATCTATTACAAATGACTTCTCCCTGCTTATATAGTGATAATACCCAAAGTAACTGCTCCTATTTAGTAGTCATAACATTCAGGATGGTGCTCAACGTCCTCTTGGTCAAGCATACTCGGAAATTGTCGTAACTACTCTGCAGAAGGACTCGTTCTTGCACTTTATACCCTTGACCGCCTTGATTTTCGGGCCTGATCATATGTGAACGCGTGTGACAGTTTTTTCATGTTTTTCTCCACGTTCTAACAGTAGAAGGTCGCCTTTAAGCTTATAGAACTTTCCATGAGAATCTTGTGTTGTAGAACGACTCCTTCCCTAATCAGACTCGTTCATCGCCCAGACTTGCTCTGATGCTATTATCAGTGATATTTCTTCTATCACCAGACTTACTTTATTGCCATAATCAGAAAAACCTTGGGTTCCAACAAATTCCCCCTTTTTGCTGATGATGGCAAAGGGAACCGACGCAGTCAAGATGAGATAAAGTTCCCCGCTTAAGTTGAGCATCATTTATAGGATGAGATGAATGCGAACCACTTGACATATCGAGTAGGTTGACAACCAAACTACGTCAGTCATGACTCTTTGTCTGTCGGCAGGCTCTAGATGACTTGTTCTACAGTGGGAGTGACTGTTCGCTAAACTCATACTGTCTTTGACTTGGTCTCTTTTCGTTGCTTCAATTCTCAGACCGACTCTTGGCGGCTAGGCTTTGGCAATCTTTAGCAAAACTCTAATATCTTCATACATTTCCCCCCTTTTTGCTGATGATGCCAAAAACCACTTGAGTGAATCTCGTAGCACGAGTTAACCTGCAAAAAAGACACACAAGCAAAGCAAGCTTGGAAGAACCAACCTCTCGTTGATTGATTCCCCCTTAGTCCAATATTCACCCTAAGTTTAAGCACGTCGTTTAAGACAAGACCAGTAAGAGAAGAGCATAATAGAATTAAACTAAGCTTAAACAGAAACAGTCTGCTTAACCATCAAGTAGGGCAAAATCCATAAGTGCAATTCAAGTCTTCCTACCACCAAAAATATTAATTCGACTTACTGAGAGTGGGATTCACCATTTTCCCCCTTTTTGACATCATCGGGCAAAACAGGGTGAGTTTGCGTGACGTCCATAAGCAATCACATGGCTAAATAGCCAACTGACAAAGTCTGCCGAAGTTTGATAAAAAACACCGCCAAGATAAACAAAGTTTAAGATAGGTTAAAAGTATGGTCAGGGGTGTAGGCTAAGAAATGGGGTGAGGGACTTGGTCTTCACCTTGGTACTGACCCATTCATTTTAAATCTCAAGAGAGTGCTAGATGTGGTTAACCGTGGTAGTGAAGCGTATTAGCCAAAGAATTCATACCCATATGTACAAACAAGCGTTGCTATGAAGCGCAAACCAGAGTCACACAAGTTCCACTCTTGGAAGTGGTAGTTGGAGCAAGAGTATGTCTTCTATAAGTTGAAGAGACGATTGTAATTTGCTTTGTTTTAGCCTTCTCATGGGATTTCTGTCTTTCTTTCATTTTATTTTCTTTCCTTTTTTTTCTTTTTTGGAAATTCACTTCAACTACGTGGGTATTTTTGCCAGACCGATTATGTCTGCAGATTGACTCAAGCAGTATTTCTTGGTCGAATGAGTGGAAGGAGTTGTGATGGATTTAGGTAGTAAGAGGTAGTAGGTTTTGCTTCTGTGGTAGTGGTATGGTATGAGTGGCAAGGGCTTCAACAGAGATAGTAGTGGAGCTTGGGCAAGGTAGGTTGGGTAATCGATTAGGGTTTGATAAGTGCAAAACATATAGACTTTTTAGGGTTTAATCACCTTATTAATTATAGCATTCTTAGTAATGTTTCGCACTTATCTAGGGTTTTTCCTATAATTGTGTTATTATATTAATTAATGTATTATATGTGTTAAAATGTAGGAAAAATGACAAACAAAGACATATATTAAGGATTGAAGAAAGATGTCACGCGTGAAGCACGCATGTATGTTCCGCCTCATCAGTACCGCCTCCGTATCAGGCGGATAACAGAGAGGCGACCGCCTCCTACCAGGCGGACAAGATAGAGGCGACCGCGAGGCGGACAACAAAGAGTACCGCCACTTAAGAGGCGGACAACTCTAATGCAACCGCGAGGCGGACAAGAGACAGAAGACCGCGAGGCGGTTGAGACAGAGGAGACCGATAGATAAGTGGCGGACACGTCTAAGTGTCCAAAAATTAACGGGTTATCTTCTACCCAACTCGCTCTGCAACTTGAGCCGGTGCCTACCAGAAATCACGCACGCGTTTCAGCCCTGTCCCCTGCGCAATCAATAGCTGCAATCAATGGGGAGCTGCAATCAACGAGCTCAATCAGTGAGCTAATGAGCTGCTGCTCTGTTCTTCTTCCTCTATAAATACCCCTCGTTCGTCCTTACTGAGTGTCCTTCCGGAGGCTCCTTCCGTGGTTCCTCTGGAGTTCCAATTCACACACCATCTCATTTCTCTCCTTCCGCCTTCTCCACTTTATTTATTTTACATTCCACTAAATCCACCTCTAGCCTACGTATACAAAATAGCAGAGTGAGCCGGAGTGATTACGGATGATTTCTATTACTCTTGTCTCTGTCTATCTATTTAATATGTTAGGCTAGTTTACGTATACTCTGGGAATAATTATTATGTTTTCTGTATTATGCAATATGTTTTACTGGTTTTAGTTTTAATAAAGTTTGTTACGGTTAAAGGTTTTCTCGCCATCTTTTTAATAAACCTCATGAATTTATTAAAATGCTTTACTAAGTCTGTTTTTGATTTCATCGGTTGGAAACAGATGGGTTGATTAAGCCGTAAAACTGGGGGAAACTTATTCTCATCGTTTAAGTTAGTACTCAGTTGCAAATGTAATCCCTCAACACTCCTCTGCCGTTCGCAGGCTTTTGCTTGAGTTTTCATCGGACCTTGCTTTACAGGTGAACGAGTTCTTATGAGTTTTCATCGGACCTTAAGAAAATATCAGGAATCTTGCCAAACAGTTATAATTAAACCAGTAGACCTAGCATGAAAGAACAGATATAATATTAGTCTGAACCAGAGTCCCGTTTAGTTTATTTGCTTACTTAGTTAATTTTATTAACTGTTTTTATTTATATTTAACAAGTCAATTAATCCCCCCTCTTGTGACACGCTTAGGTACTATAATATGTACATTAGTCCCGTGGTTCGATATCCGGTCGCTTACATTTCACCATACTACAGCGACCGGGATTTGTTTGCAGCCCGACGTTAATTTTGGGTTTTAATTTCTTTTCTTTAATTTTAATTACACCACTTAAACCACTCACAAATATACGTCTGCAAAATGGCGCCGTTGCCGGGGACTAGATTTATTCTAGTTCCTAAGCTCCGGATTATTCACCTGTTTAATTATAAATATTTTGTTCTTTTTAATCTGTTAATATTATGTCCATAATATTTTGTTTGATGTTAATATTAATTATCTACTATATTTTGTTAATATTAATCCTCTAATAATCTGTTAATATTAATTGGACATTTGGACAATTGGACACCTGACTTTGGCCATCTAACTTCGGACATCTAACTTTTAACATCTATTCTAACCTCTAACATTTTATTTCCATTGTCTCTAACATTTTATTTCCATTGTCTCTAACATTTAATTTCCATTGTCCTTAACATTTAATTTTATGTAATCTAACTACTAATTATTAATTTTTGTGTACTAATGTTTATCTCTTATTCTTTATTGTTACATTAAAATAAAAAAAAAACGAACAGGGGTTGTCCGCGAGGACAACCGCCCCGTTTGCGAGCGGACTCCACACACCAGACCACCTCGCGGACTTCACACTCCTGTCCGCCTCGCGGACTTCAGACTCTTGACCGCCACATAACGTGCGGACAGCACACACACAACCGCGAGGCGGTCGTGCTTCAGAATAAAAAAAAAATGTCAAAACTCAGCGTTTCACTCACCGTTCTTCCCCAATTCCAGTTCGAACTCGAGCCAGCCCGAGAGAAGAACGAACCCTTGCGCGAATCGCCCTCCTCTTCTAATCAACACAACTTCTTCAATTCTTCATCAAATCTTACAAGGTTAGTACCCAGATCTTCGTTTTTGAATTCTTTACATTTCTATAGCTTCAAATCTGTAAATGATGAACTATACTAGGAAAATTAGGAGCTGAAGTTTCGAATCCCTAATTCCTGAAATTCGAAAATTTCGAATTCTAATTGCTAGATTTGTCTCGAATTTGTCCTATATTAATCATAATCTACTTATACAAGGTTAAATCTTCACTTATTACACTTAGATTGGGTGTTTTTGTTGAACTCTAAAATTGATATGTGCTAGTTACGAAAATTCATTGTTAAAACTAGCATTTTTCAGTTTTATTTAGCCTTGATAATTAAACGAGTATAGATTGTGATTATAGGTTATTATTTCTAGATTTGATTGGTGACGGTACTAAAAACCTTGATTCTGACTGAAATTTTTGAGAATCGAAGAAATTTAGGGGAAACTCTGTCGAATTTTCGACAGAATTTAACTGTTTATTTTTATTTGTATTTTTGTTTGTGTTATTTTAATTATTTTACTAGTTTTCTATCTTTGTTTTAATTATGAAAATGTTTATGTCTAATATTAATGCTTTGTTAATAATATTAATTTTTATGTTATTCTTAATATTAATATTTATGTTGCTATTAATATTAGTTTTTTGTTGATTTTGTGTTTATTAATTTGTTAAATCTTAATGTCGTTGTTATTTATTTTTCATATTTCTATTGCTTGTTAATTTTTGTTAACTTTTAATATTGTTATTTTTATTTTTATTTGTTTGATAATTTTTGTTGATTTTTATGTTGCTAATATTTCGTTAAATTTTCATGTTATTATTATTACTATGATTAATATTTAATATTTTATTTTATGATGCTGTTAATGTTGTTTGCTTTAATTATAAATCAATATTAGTATGTCTCGTACACGTGGTGCGACTGCCCTGGAGCATCATCTTCTTCTGCACCTCGTCTTCAGGACGATGGTTTTGTCTCAGTAGAGGCTCGTGCCTGTTCGATCAGGGCAAGGACTTTATCATAGAGAGGAAATTTGGCCTGCTGTGCTAAAGGCTGCAGGGGTGGATACTCTATTTGCCAGGCTAGGACTTTCAGAGGTCCTAAGGTTAGGAGAGGGAGTCTTTGCTCCAGACTTAGCTCGAGAGTTTTATGCTAATGCCCGGGCAGGCGATATGAGCATTACTTCTTATATACGCCGTCACCCCGTGGAGATCACACCCTCGACTTTCACTTCTCTCCTGCACATCCCGGATGGTCCTGGTGATATCCGAGGATTCATAGAGGAGTACTTGCAGAGGTCGAAGTCCAGGTGGCTTCAGGCTGTAGGTCGGAGGACCCGACGTAGAGGGGAGGAGGAGAAGGATGTCCTCCCGTTCGCTAGCTTCCCCACGCTGACTCAGAGGCTTCTCCTGGAGATCCTCAGTCATCAGATTCGCCCATCTGGGGCGCATGATGCTACTGATGAGGATTGTGCCTTACTTGACTACTTCCTAGGTCCATTTCCACCCGCTCAGCGCATCTCTTTCAGCCACGTCATGTTCGGCCAGCTCTATAAGGTGGTCTCCTACATGAGGACGAAGAAGAAGAAGATCACTCCCATTTTTCCCTTCTTCCTCAGTCTCCACATTATCGGTTCTGTCCCATTCTCAGCAGAGTTCAGGGAGACTTTAGATCTTCGTCCAGCGAAGCGCTCAGTGTCACTGCTGACAGTGCGGAGCTGGGGCTTTATGCGCTCAGATGACGGTACTTGGGTTAGGAGTGCCGCTGCTCGGTCTTCCACTGCATCATCTACAGCAGCGGGGACCTCTACTGGAGCTACACACTCAGCCGATCCTGACCCACCGTCCGCACAGGGAGAGGAGCCTTATAGGCCGACTACTGATATGATGCAGACCCCTGCTCCTGTACCTTACTCGACAGATCTACAGGCTCAGTTCCAGACCTTCCATCAGAGGTTTGAGAGCTTTGAGCAGAGGGTGATACAGCGCTTGGACCGGAGTGATGAGATGCATGCACAGACAGCGCAGCAGAATGCGCAGACCGCTCAGCTCCTAGAGCGTCTCCTCGCTCAGTCAGGCCAGGGACCTGCACAGCCTCCACCACCACCACAGTGATTTTATTTTATTTTTGTTATTTTTATTTCATTTTATATTTCTCTGACTTTTTGTAGACTATTACTGTTTAAACCTTGTTCTAACATTTGATATATTCAGGAAGGTAACAGTGTGGTTTACTTTATGTTTTTATTTTTTGAATTTTTATTTATGTTTTTTATTTTATGATTTTCTTTTGGTTCAATTGGAGTTCTGCTGGCTATATATGATTTTCTTTTCAGAACAAATTCGATGTCGAATATATAGCTGAACTCACCTTTGGAAAGCAACCTCAGTTGCTTTGGAATTTCAATATCTTCGGTTGAACACTTGCACAAACTCAAGTGTGAGGAACGTCTCACCCCTGTCAAAGCTCTAAGTGTGAGGAAGGATACCTTCCTCAATCTACGATACAAGGGGAGTTTCAATTCCTCATTTTTATATTAATGTTCAACCTTTATTTAATCCTTTATGAGTCTGTCATAATTTGAAAGGTCATTTTCTTGATTTTAATTCTGAACAATGAGGACATTGCTCCTCTTAAGTGTGAGGAAGGAGAGACCTTTCCCTGAAATTATGACAGTAGTTCGATAATGCCACACTCACTTTTTGCTACTCTAAACTGCCTAATTTTAAAAAAAATTGTAAAAATGAGATAAATAATTGTAGAAGTGTCTGAAAGTATGTCAAGTGACAACTGAAAGGTAGTTTTATTTCAAGGAGTTTGTATAAAATTATTTTCCTTCAAAATACTCTATTTTTACTCGAAAAATGATAGATCTGCTAGTTGTAAAAATCAGTTTAGTTTAGCTTGGGATTATGGAAATATGTGGAAAGTCAAGGAAAGAAAAGGATAAAGACAAGGTACTCCGCTGTTTATGAATTTTTCTAACCAAAAACAGGCCTCGTCTATCCGGTTATTAAGTTCTTTGGGGTGCTTTAACACCTATCTACCTAAGGTCTCGTGACCTGGGATAGAAGACCCAACACCGCTACAAGGATAGAGAGAAAAGTCTGGGGTACAGAAAAATAATGCAATTTAAAAAAAAATATATAAAAATAATATGTGCTTTGTATATACAATTTGCACATTCAAAAAAAAGTGAATATAAATTGCAATTTATATTTATAAACATGAGTACGTGGTGTTGAAAGGTATTGCGGAATAAGGCTAGGTTAGTGAATGAAATTGGTTGGAAATCCCAGGTTAATCTAACTTGTTTTCTGCAGTCTAGTTTTTCT
Source organism: Limonium bicolor (assembly GCA_023374045.1). Classification (NCBI taxonomy): domain Eukaryota; kingdom Viridiplantae; phylum Streptophyta; class Magnoliopsida; order Caryophyllales; family Plumbaginaceae; genus Limonium; species Limonium bicolor. The sequence goes on from CM041780.1 coordinate 20,971,967, forward strand.
ATGCTTTTATTAAATTGTTCTTCTTCACTGTTTATAAAACCTACTTCTAAGAGCAGAATTATTCTTTCAATTGTCACTTTGTCTAAATTCCCTTCTACACTTATTTAATCTTGTTTTATTATTTGGCTTAGAGATAATTAATTCCTTATTTGCTTGAGGACAAGCAAAAGTCAAGTGTGAGGAAGTTTGATAAGTGCAAAACATATAGACTTTTTAGGGTTTAATCACCTTATTAATTATAGCATTCTTAGTAATGTTTCGCACTTATCTAGGGTTTTTCCTATAATTGTGTTATTATATTAATTAATGTATTATATGTGTTAAAATGTAGGAAAAATGACAAACAAAGACATATATTAAGGATTGAAGAAAGATGTCACGCGTGAAGCACGCATGTATGTTCCGCCTCATCAGTACCGCCTCCTTATCAGGCGGACAACAGAGAGGCGACCGCCTCCTACCAGGCGGACAAGATAGAGGCGACCGCGAGGCGGACAACATAGAGAGTACCGCCACTTAAGAGGCGGACAACTCTAATGCAACCGCGAGGCGGACAAGAGACAGAAGACCGCGAGGCGGTTGAGACAGAGGAGACCGCTAGATAAGTGGCGGACACGTCTAAGTGTCCAAAAATTAACGGGTTATCTTCTACCCAACTCGCTCTGCAACTTGAGCCGGCGCCTACCAGAAATCACGCACGCGTTTCAGCCCTGTCCCCTGCGCAATCAATAGCTGCAATCAATGGGGAGCTGCAATCAACGAGCTCAATCAGTGAGCTAATGAGCTGCTGCTCTGTTCTTCTTCCTCTATAAATACGAGCCTCGTTCGTCCTTACTGAGTGTCCTTCCGGAGGCTCCTTCCGTGGTTCCTCTGGAGTTCCAATTCACACACCATCTCATTTCTCTCCTTCCGCCTTCTCCACTTTATTTATTTTACATTCCACTAAATCCACCTCTAGCCTACGTATACAAAATAGCAGAGTGAGCCGGAGTGATTACGGATGATTTCTATTACTCTTGTCTCTGTCTATCTATTTAATATGTTAGGCTAGTTTACGTATACTCTGGAAATAATTATTATGTTTCTGTATTAATTATGCAATATGTTTTACTGGTTTTAGTTTTAATAAAGTTTGTTACGGTTAAAGGTTTCTCGCCATCTTTTTAATAAACCTCATGAATTTATTAAAATGCTTTACTAAGTCTGTTTTTGATTTCATCGGTTGGAAACAGATGGGTTGATTAAGCCGTAAAACTGGGGGAAACTTATTCTCATCGTTTAAGTTAGTACTCAGTTGCAAATGTAATCCCTCAACACTCCTCTGCCGTTCGCAGGCTTTTGCTTGAGTTTTCATCGGACCTTGCTTTACAGGTGAACGAGTTCTTATGAGTTTTCATCGGACCTTAAGAAAATATCAGGAATCTTGCCAAACAGTTATAATTAAACCAGTAGACCTAGCATGAAAGAACAGATATAATATTAGTCTGAACCAGAGTCCCGTTTAGTTTATTTGCTTACTTAGTTAATTTTATTAACTGTTTTTATTTATATTTAACAAGTCAATTAATCCCCCCTCTTGTGACACGCTTAGGTACTATAATATGTACATTAGTCCCGTGGTTCGATATCCGGTCGCTTACATTTCACCATACTACTGCGACCGGGATTTGTTTGCAGCCCGACGTTAATTTTGGGTTTTAATTTCTTTTCTTTAATTTTAATTACACCACTTAAACCACTCACAAATATAACGTCTGCAAAATGGCGCCGTTGCCGGGGACTAGATTTATTCTAGTTCCTAAGCTCCGGATTATTCACCTGTTTAATTATAAATATTTTGTTCTTTTTAATCTGTTAATATTATGTCCATAATATTTTGTTTGATGTTAATATTAATTATCTACTATATTTTGTTAATATTAATCCTCTAATAATCTGTTAATATTAATTGGACATTTGGACAATTGGACACCTGACTTTGGCCATCTAACTTCGGACATCTAACTTTTAACATCTATTCTAACCTCTAACATTTTATTTCCATTGTCTCTAACATTTAATTTCCATTGTCCTTAACATTTAATTTTATGTAATCTAACTACTAATTATTAATTTTTGTGTACTAATGTTTATCTCTTATTCTTTATTGTTACATTAAAATCAAAAAAAAAACGAACAGGGGTTGTCCGCGAGGACAACCGCCCCGTTTGCGAGCGGACTCCACACACCAGACCACCTCGCGGACTTCACACTCCTGTCCGCCTCGCGGACTTCAGACTCTTGACCGCCACATAACGTGCGGACAGCACACACACAACCGCGAGGCGGTCGTGCTTCAGAATAAAAAAAAAATGTCAAAACTCAGCGTTTCACTCACCGTTCTTCCCCAATTCCAGTTCGAACTCGAGCCAGCCCGAGAGAAGAACGAACCCTTGCGCGAATCGCCCTCCTCTTCTAATCAACACAACTTCTTCAATTCTTCATCAAATCTTACAAGGTTAGTACCCAGATCTTCGTTTTTGAATTCTTTACATTTCTATAGCTTCAAATCTGTAAATGATGAACTATACTAGGAGAAATTAGGAGCTGAAGTTTCGAATCCCTAATTCCTGAAATTCGAAAATTTCGAATTCTAATTGCTAGATTTGTCTCGAATTTGTCCTATATTAATCATAATCTACTTATACAAGGTTAAATCTTCACTTATTACACTTAGATTGGGTGTTTTTGTTGAACTCTAAAATTGATATGTGCTAGTTACGAAAATTCATTGTTAAAACTAGCATTTTTCAGTTTTATTTAGCCTTGATAATTAAACGAGTATAGATTGTGATTATAGGTTATTTTTCTAGATTTGATTGGTGACGGTACTAAAAACCTTGATTCTGACTGAAATTTTTGTGGAGAATCGAAGAAATTTAGGGGAAACTCTGTCGAATTTTCGACAGAATTTAACTGTTTATTTTTATTTGTATTTTTGTTTGTGTTATTTTAATTATTTTACTAGTTTTCTATCTTTGTTTTAATTATGAAAATGTTTATGTCTAATATTAATGCTTTGTTAATAATATTAATTTTTATGTTATTCTTAATATTAATATTTATGTTGCTATTAATATTAGTTTTTATGTTGATTTTTGTTTATTAATATTTGTTAAATCTTAATGTCGTTGTTATTTATTTTTCATATTTCTATTGCTTGTTAATTTTTGTTAACTTTTAATATTGTTATTTTTATTTTTATTTGTTTGATAATTTTTGTTTTTTTATGTTGCTAATATTTCGTTAAATTTTCATGTTATTATTATTACTATGATTAATATTTAATATTTTATTGTTATGCTGTTAATGTTGTTTGCTTTAATTATAAATCAATATTAGTATGTCTCGTACACGTGGTGGCGACTGCCCTGGAGCATCATCTTCTTCTGCACCTCGTCTTCAGGACGATGGTTTTGTCTCAGTAGAGGCTCGTGCCTGGTTCGATCAGGGCAAGGACTTTATCATAGAGAGGAAATTTGAGCCTGCGGTGCTAAAGGCTGCAGGGGTGGATACTCTATTTGCCAGGCTAGGACTTTCAGAGGTCCTAAGGTTAGGAGAGGGAGTCTTTGCTCCAGACTTAGCTCGAGAGTTTTATGCTAATGCCCGGGCAGGCGATATGAGCATTACTTCTTATATACGCCGTCACCCCGTGGAGATCACACCCTCGACTTTCACTTCTCTCCTGCACATCCCGGATGGTCCTGGTGATATCCGAGGATTCACGAGGAGTACTTGCAGAGGTCGAAGTCCAGGTGGCTTCAGGCTGTAGGTCGGAGGACCCGACGTAGAGGGGAGGAGGAGAAGGATGTCCTCCCGTTTGCTAGCTTCCCCACGCTGACTCAGAGGCTTCTCCTGGAGATCCTCAGTCATCAGATTCGCCCATCTGGGGCGCATGATGCTACTGATGAGGATTGTGCCTCTTGATACTTCCAGGTCCATTTCCACCCGCTCAGCGCATCTCTTTCAGCCACGTCATGTTCGGCCAGCTCTATAAGGTGGTCTCCTACATGAGGACGAAGAAGAAGAAGATCACTCCCATTTTTCCCTTCTTCCTCAGTCTCCATTATCGGTTCTGTCCCATTCTCAGCAGAGTTCAGGGAGACTTTAGATCTTCGTCCAGCGAAGCGCTCAGTGTCACTGCTGACAGTGCGGAGCTGGGGCTTTATGCGCTCAGATGACGGTACTTGGGTTAGGAGTGCCGCTGCTCGGTCTTCCACTGCATCATCTACAGCAGCGGGGACCTCTACTGGAGCTACACACTCAGCCGATCCTGACCCACCGTCCGCACAGGGAGAGGAGCCTTATAGGCCGACTACTGATATGATGCAGACCCCTGCTCCTGTACCTTACTCGACAGATCTACAGGCTCAGTTCCAGACCTTCCATCAGAGGTTTGAGAGCTTTGAGCAGAGGGTGATACAGCGCTTGGACCGGAGTGATGAGATGCATGCACAGACAGCGCAGCAGAATGCGCAGACCGCTCAGCTCCTAGAGCGTCTCCTCGCTCAGTCAGGCCAGGGACCTGCACAGCCTCCACCACCACCACAGTGATTTTATTTTATTTTTTGTTATTTTTATTTCATTTTATATTTCTCTGACTTTTTGTAGACTATTACTGTTTAAACCTTGTTCTAACATTTGATATATTCAGGAAGGTAACAGTGTGGTTTACTTTATGTTTTTATTTTATGAATTTTTATTTATGTTTTTTTTTTATGATTTTCTTTTGGTTCAATTGGAGTTCTGCTGGCTATATATGATTTTCTTTTCAGAACAAATTCGATGTCGAATATATAGCTGAACTCACCTTTGGAAAGCAACCTCAGTTGCTTTGGAATTTCAATATCTTCGGTTGAACACTTGCACAAACTCAAGTGTGAGGAACGTCTCACCCCTGTCAAAGCTCTAAGTGTGAGGAAGGATACCTTCCTCAATCTACGATACAAGGGGAGTTTCAATTCCTCATTTTTATATTAATGTTCAACCTTTATCCTTTTATGAGTCTGTCATAATTTGAAAGGTCATTTTCTTGATTTTAATTCTGAACAATGAGGACATTGCTCCTCTTAAGTGTGAGGAAGGAGAGACCTTTCCCTGAAATTATGACAGTAGTTCGATAATGCCACACTCACTTTTTGCTACTCTAAACTGCCTAATTTTAAAAAAAATGTAAAAATGAGATAAATAATTGTAGAAGTGTCTGAAAGTATGTCAAGTGACAACTGAAAGGTAGTTTTATTTCAAGGAGTTTGTATAAAATTATTTTCCTTCAAAATACTCTATTTTTACTCGAAAAATGATAGATCTGCTAGTTGTAAAAATCAGTTTAGTTTAGCTTGGGATTATGGAAATATGTGGAAAGTCAAGGAAAGAAAAGGATAAAGACAAGGTACTCCGCTGTTTATGAATTTTTCTAACCAAAAACAGGCCTCGTCTATCCGGTTATTAAGTTCTTTGGGGTGCTTTAACACCTATCTACCTAAGGTCTCGTGACCTGGGATAGAAGACCCAACACCGCTACAAGGATAGAGAGAAAAGTCTGGGGTACAGAAAAATAATGCAATTTAAAAAAAAATATATAAAAATAATATGTGCTTTGTATATACAATTTGCACATTCAAAAAAAAGTGAATATAAATTGCAATTTATATTTATAAACATGAGTACGTGGTGTTGAAAGGTATTGCGGAATAAGGCATTACTTCACACCCCTTGTCATCCCAGGTTAGTGAATGAAATTGGTTGGAAATCCCAGGTTAATCTAACTTGTTTTCTGCAGTCTAGTTTTTCTATGCTTTTATTAAATTGTTCTTCTTCACTGTTTATAAAACCTACTTCTAAGAGCAGAATTATTCTTTCAATTGTCACTTTGTCTAAATTCCCTTCTACACTTATTTAATCTTGTTTTATTATTTGGCTTAGAGATAATTAATTCCTTATTTGCTTGAGGACAAGCAAAAGTCAAGTGTGAGGAAGTTTGATAAGTGCAAAACATATAGACTTTTTAGGGTTTAATCACCTTATTAATTATAGCATTCTTAGTAATGTTTCGCACTTATCTAGGGTTTTTCCTATAATTGTGTTATTATATTAATTAATGTATTATATGTGTTAAAATGTAGGAAAAATGACAAACAAAGACATATATTAAGGATTGAAGAAAGATGTCACGCGTGAAGCACGCATGTATGTTCCGCCTCATCAGTACCGCCTCCTTATCAGGCGGACAACAGAGAGGCGACCGCCTCCTACCAGGCGGACAAGATAGAGGCGACCGCGAGGCGGACAACATAGAGAGTACCGCCACTTAAGAGGCGGACAACTCTAATGCAACCGCGAGGCGGACAAGAGACAGAAGACCGCGAGGCGGTTGAGACAGAGGAGACCGCTAGATAAGTGGCGGACACGTCTAAGTGTCCAAAAATTAACGGGTTATCTTCTACCCAACTCGCTCTGCAACTTGAGCCGGCGCCTACCAGAAATCACGCACGCGTTTCAGCCCTGTCCCCTGCGCAATCAATAGCTGCAATCAATGGGGAGCTGCAATCAACGAGCTCAATCAGTGAGCTAATGAGCTGCTGCTCTGTTCTTCTTCCTCTATAAATACGAGCCTCGTTCGTCCTTACTGAGTGTCCTTCCGGAGGCTCCTTCCGTGGTTCCTCTGGAGTTCCAATTCACACACCATCTCATTTCTCTCCTTCCGCCTTCTCCACTTTATTTATTTTACATTCCACTAAATCCACCTCTAGCCTACGTATACAAAATAGCAGAGTGAGCCGGAGTGATTACGGATGATTTCTATTACTCTTGTCTCTGTCTATCTATTTAATATGTTAGGCTAGTTTACGTATACTCTGGGAATAATTATTATGTTTCTGTATTAATTATGCAATATGTTTTACTGGTTTTAGTTTTAATAAAGTTTGTTACGGTTAAAGGTTTTCTCGCCATCTTTTTAATAAACCTCATGAATTTATTAAAATGCTTTACTAAGTCTGTTTTGATTTCATCGGTTGGAAACAGATGGGTTGATTAAGCCGTAAAACTGGGGGAAACTTATTCTCATCGTTTAAGTTAGTACTCAGTTGCAAATGTAATCCCTCAACACTCCTCTGCCGTTCGCAGGCTTTTGCTTGAGTTTTCATCGGACCTTGCTTTACAGGTGAACGAGTTCTTATGAGTTTTCATCGGACCTTAAGAAAATATCAGGAATCTTGCCAAACAGTTATAATTAAACCAGTAGACCTAGCATGAAAGAACAGATATAATATTAGTCTGAACCAGAGTCCCGTTTAGTTTATTTGCTTACTTAGTTAATTTTATTAACTGTTTTTATTTATATTTAACAAGTCAATTAATCCCCCCTCTTGTGACACGCTTAGGTACTATAATATGTACATTAGTCCCGTGGTTCGATATCCGGTCGCTTACATTTCACCATACTACTGCGACCGGGATTTGTTTGCAGCCCGACGTTAATTTTGGGTTTTAATTTCTTTTCTTTAATTTTAATTACACCACTTAAACCACTCACAAATATAACGTCTGCAGGGTTGTAGGGTGAGTTCAGCATTAATAATGATGGACCCATAGTAGATGGGATTTTTGTATGGTAAGATGGCCATAGGAGACTTAGTGATGGTTTCAGGAGTTGGGATAACAACAGTGCCTTGTTTGGAGGGTTTTCGGCTTTGAGTAGGAGAGTGAGTAGGAGTGGTTTGAGGGTTAGGATAATTTGTGGGTTGATTGTGAAGGTAAAGTAGCAATGGTTTCACGGACGATGGAGTTAGGTTTTGGAATAGTGAGATGGTTGATGTGGGAGCTTTGGTCGAATTGGTATGGAAAATCTTGTGGGTTTTTAAACAAAAATTTGCAGACAAAGTTAAGTTGAACTACATAACCAAGAAGAGTCTGGTGCCAGAGAGACTATACCCGAGTACCCAGACTCTGCCTCCAAGAAGGAAAGGAGATACAACCACCCTCAGTCAGAATGAGTCATGCCATGGTGTGTGCAAAAGAGCTCAAATGCAACCATGTGTGATGCCTTGGTGATGATATCAGCAAGTTGGGGTCTATGGAAACTTAGTTTAATTAGATTAAGTTCATCTCCACATGATCTCGTAACAAATGAGAACTCAAGTATATAAATTTAGTGCGAGCATGGAATTTAAAGAATTTGACGACCTTAGCTGGTATTATCTTGCATAATGGTAACATTTGGATCAAAAATACCGTAGTCTTTAAAGTACTTGAAGCAGGAGCGAGTCAGCTTCTTTTCTGCACAAGATTCTCAGAGATAGTCGGCTTGCTTCAGTAAATGATTTGCAGACCGAGTCTGCTTGCTTTCTGCACGTGATTCTCATATATATATTATATCGGATATTCATAACAACACGTGCCATATTGCCTTAAGATCACCAGTACTAGAGTCATAGACCATATCCTTACGATCACAAGTGATAGAGTCATAAAGCTTATAACATAAGATTGGAGAAATCACAAATTTGAGAGACACTTGAGAGACTATGTCCAATAACAACAATTAAGAAAACATTATGAAATTTAAATAAAGAGAGATTGCCAATGGAGCCAATTCTTATGATTTTTATGTGCATGTTGTCTCTAAAAGTAACTTTTCCCCCTTGATGGTCAGAGTGAGTCGTAAACTCAACTTGGTTTCCTGTCATATATCTTGAACAACCACTATCCAAAAACTAAGAGTCATTGTTCTGAGCCACTCTGTTTGCAAAAAGCTACAAGTTAGTTTTGGGAACCCAGGTATACTTGGGTCCCCTCTTCGACAATGATGAAGAACTATTATAGTAAAGATCACGAGCTTTGATAATTGCAGACACACAAGATATATTAAATGACAAATCATGACATAGTTTATTACCGGAAGAGTCCGTATGACCATCATAACCACAATATCTACAAATTTTCATCACAGAAGGAGCCTCACTTACCTGATCATGAGCATTTTTTCTCACCATTGTGAGCCATCAAGCACACCAAACTTGTGGCGCCTGACTCAGCCTTTTCTGTGTAAGATATTTCAACCATCTTGAGAGATTTGTCAGCCAACGCAGGTTCTGATACCACTTGATGGGATCGGGGTGCTGACCGAGTAGGTCTGAGGTGTTAGTCTCAGACCAACCCTACTTGGAGACAAGTATTTGCCAAGGAGATACTGCGGAAGCGTTTGTATATAATTTAACAAGATAGGATTCTGCTTGTATTGAAATTCAATGTGAATTACAACCTAGCTTCCTATCTTGGGATTCGACAGAGGTATTCTGTCTCATCCAACACTCGCTCTACTCTCGGCTTAGATCAATGCATAACAAGGAGTAAAGGGGAGTGTTTTGTGTGCTCCCTAGGTAATAAATACCTAAGTTGATTGAGTTAGTCTCACTAGAATCTCTCGAGAATGATATCTCTCTCAATATGACTCTCTTTCTCTAAAAATATGGAAGTGAAGAGCTCCATCTATTACAAATGACTTCTCCCTGCTTATATAGTGATAATACCCGAAGTAACTGCTCCTATTTAGTAGCCATAACGTTCAGGATGGTGCTCCACGTCCTCTTGGTCAAGCATACTCCAAATTTCTCGCAACTACTCTGCAGAGGGACTCGTTCAGGCACTTTATACCCTTGACCGCCTTGATTTTTGGGCCTGATCATATGTGAACGTGTGTGACAGTTTTTTCATGTTTTTCTCCACGTTCTAATAGTAGAAAGTCGCCTTTAAGCTTCTAGAACTTTCCATGAGAATCTTGTGTCGCAGAACGACTTCTTCCGCAGTCAGACTCGTTCATCGCCCAGACTTGCTCTGATGCTATTATCAGTGATATTTCTTCTGTCACCAGACTTACTTTATTGCCACAATCAGCAAAACCTTGGGTTCCAAAAATTAGTCAGGTAAGTGGTGACGTTCCAATAAGGTACCCCACGTATGTATACAAGTGGTGTACAAAACACGGGAAGTAGTCGACTTCGTTCTATGAACCATAAGTAAATTCACACCTCGAACGATTGAAGAGCTCAGATAAGCTCACAAGCTAAAGGAGTCAAGAACCTGCTCTAGGAAGATGATTAAGAGTTAGGAAGTGCGGGAATCACGAGCAATAGAGTAAAGACATTGGATACGTCTCAAGAAAATTGAATTAAAGCATGTTAACTAGAATGAATACCCAGTCTAAACCCAGTAGGGCAAATGCCTAACATGAACATACCAATGTTCAATGGACAAGATAAAATACTCAGAGTGATCACCTAAGGTACCAGACGATACCATTTACCACCGAAAAAAATATCAAACTGGTCAAAAACGTAAGAGAGGCATTCATGGTCTACCCTAAGAATGGGAGACGTGATAACCCTAAATGGGTCAACTTGAATTCTAGAACTGCAATGCGGAGAAGACTGAGCATACTCATAGGTTAGAAAAAGGTAATGACATAACATGATGACACCCAGGAGCAATCCTTGAAGGGTGTCGAACTAAATGTCATGATAAAAACACAAGTGATATAACGAACACTCGGTAAGAATACCGAAGGGATCCCACTTGACAGGGGATAACCTAAATTGACAATTGGCACCGACAGTATCAAGATACCTGAAGGGCCATCAATAAATGGAAGCGCGATGTAATGACTTCATCACGGAGCCCAATATTAACATCAAACCAATTGATGGCGTAAGGAGAAATAAGAGGTATGTGAACAGCCTAAGATGAGCAGTGATCTAGGCAATGCGGCATGTAGCCCGTCCAACAACTACCAGATGTAGATACAAGTTGGCAAAACCTAACTGAAATCATGAGGAGAATTGTCGATAATGGCATGAGTGGAGTAGTTAATAAATAATAAGCAAGGATACCCCTCGTTAATGTGAGACCGCGAAAGCGGTGAACACACAGAGTCCAAAGAAGAGGATTCCATCAGTGAATGTCTGAAAATATATCTCTTTCAGAACTACTAATGTAGTGAAGCTTGAGCAGATAATTACCGCCAAGCAATAACTTAAACAAGATGAAACTGAAGGAAGCTTTGATGACAATTGGCATGAACCAAAAGAGTAGTCGGTTATAAAGTGAATAATGCTGAAGGAGCTCAGAAACGGAAATAATATCATACTCTGTAATCAGCCAAGTAAATGGCAAACCATTGTCTAAATGGTAGGGAAACATGAGCAGAAGCTAAAGTAATAGCGGATGCCATGGAAACCAAACTTGGAAATAATACGAACATGGTGCGCAGTGAGGGACCAATGTACCTTAGTAATCACACAATTCTATGGAGTTGTTAAATACAAGATGAGAGACAGACCGGGCAACAAGCCAGGAGTCTGCACCAAGTAATGAAGCACCTCACAAAGGAAGCAATGATCATTCCTATTGCAATCGCATAAGAGATTTACTGCTAAGGGTTTACGCCTCTGCACTCTATAGGACTGAGTGTTTTCATATTGCACTTGTGCAGTTAATGATCTAGTGGGATAGCTAGGAATATGGAAAATGTCAATCATGGTAATTCTTCCCTTCACCAACGAGCATGGCACAAGCCAGTTAAATAGAAGCTTGCAATACCGTGGCGGCCTAAGGCTACAGAAGCACGAGGTGAACTCCACCAGAATAAAAGCGGTAGGAAACCCATGAAAATTTAAAAGACCAATGCATAGAAAATGCAAGGTCATACAAGAAAAGAACACTTGTGCAGAATCAGATAAGTGGGCATAATTTAGAAGCCACCGACCACAGAGGAAGCACTACATATTAAGTGGTAGCTCAACCTCAACCGACAGCATGTCGGAAGAACCAAGTGAATAATCACAAGTATACAATAGTATGTATCATAGATTTCCAAAGAGTCGGATAGAATATCCGAAGCTCATTAAATTCACGTACGGTAAGAAATACCATGCTTGATTGATAACCTTATTCCCAGGACAAAAAGGGATAAAAGGGGTAATGTATAACACATTAGAATAACGAGAAGGGCGAACCAACCCTAAATTAGTAGGTCGCGCAGCAGAAGCTAGTGGTCCCATAATTCTAAGGCTTGATACACCTAGTGAAGGAATGGCTAATTATCTATGCCTTAAAGCCTTTTAGGCTAGAACCGAACCCGGTTAAGAGTTGAATAACTCCGATGAAAATTCTTGATGCAGGGACTAACCAGTAATACAGTTAAGACCCTTTGATCAAGGAACATTGTATAATAGACCGCATGGAAGTTAGAACACTCCATGGCGGCTGAATGCCTAGTCCGTCTCCCTTGACACTGGTAGATTACGTGGGCGTAATCCCCTTTTAAGGGGGGGTAGACCGAAAACCGCGAAGTGTATGTTTTACGTGATAAGTGCGTAAACTACAATGCGCATAGTGCAAAAGAATTTGCTTTGATGATTGGTACTTATGTTATATAAACATTTGTACTCACTCGTTGTGTAAATATTGGTTATTTGTGAGATTAGAAGTTGAAAGGAGTAGAGAAACTCCTGGAGAATGAGAATCCCGATGGTATATGTCCATTTGAGATTGGACATAGTATTTGATTTGGGATTAGACATGGTATTGGTGAATATGTTTGGGAGATTGTTGAGTATAAATCGGTATGAAACCGATGTTGAACCTAGAGGGAATTGATTCCCCTATGTGGCATGACTTGATTTGATTTTGCTGGTAAACAATTGGAGGATAGAGACTCAATGGGAATTATGCTTTCGAAGAGCTTAGGCAAATTAATTGGAGGTATGTTTTTAAAATTCTTAGGTAAGTATTTGATGATAATTTGAGTAGTAATCGATGAGAGATTAATAAGTGAGGAAAAGAATTCTAGAAATTGGAAAATGTATGCTTTGGTAATTATGACTAGCAAGATTAAAAAGATAGAAAATGAAATGATGTTTGACTATCTGATTGTGTAAATTGAGGTGGGAGGTGAAACTTGATTTGCTAGCGATCAAGGGAAACCGAACACAAATTGGGGTGGAAGGATAGTTCTACACCAGTGCTGATCACATCGGGGTCGAATGACTCCTGAAGCTCCCTATAAGTTGTTAGCAGAAATATATGTTACTATCTCTACCTAGGCAGTGTACCTATTGTTTTGCGGAATAGTGAATTGAGTGGGGTTGTCGATCTCAGGGACCTCGTTCAATTAATTGATAATTTATTTTACTAACCGAGAAACTAAACTAAGAAAACAAGAAACGTCACTTTTTCAGGTTTGCTTAATTTAATGATAAGAAAGACTCAACAAACTAATGAAACAGTAAAATAAACTAAACAAATAAATAAAGAGTAAAACTCTAAATAAAAGGAAGCACCCCGGATTGTTATGCAAACCTTCACTCTCTAATCTATTAATAAACTCTTCCCTAATTCTGCAATAAACTCAGAAACTATAATTAATTCGTCAACGGCTAAGTCTAACGAATCCTAACCAATTGCTAGAACTAGCAGCAGACTAATGCTATAATCCGGACACAACTAATCGCATAAAGAACAGTTTCTATTTGAGACCGATTAACCTATAGGCGGGATCATGCTTCTAGTCGTTAATCAGGTTTAATTCCTATGTCTTGTTATCTATCTCAGCTCTCGCGTGTTGATTAGAAAACTACAAATATAGCTTTAATAATTGATCATAGAATTAAAGCGCATGAAGAACTGGAATTAAACTACTACATCAATGAATTAGTCAAAAGATTACAAATAAATAAAAAGATCCGGTTTGATACCCCAATCCGGGGAGCTGAACTAACTACTCAAACATAAACAAAAAAAAATAGCAAATATAACAAAAAACGACATTAAACGAAACAAGAGGAAGGGTAGAGAAAACTCCAGTTAGCAAGTTTGACTCCGGCTCCCCGCTCCGACTCTGTCTTCACATCGGTGTAACAATGATGATAATGGTATGGTAGTGGTGTGGTGGTGTGTATGGAGTGGTCTGGTGTTCGATGGACTGTGATGGTGAAGATGATGGACGATGGCAGTGGTGATGATGCGGTGAATAGAATTGGAGAGAGGCATAAGCCTCTGCCGGCGTGGGCGTGGGAGGATGATTTCTCTCGTTCCTGACTTCCTGAATATATAGAGCAGAGAGGCGGTCCTTGATTTATCAATTTGTAAAATATTTATCTCCTGTTTTTGATAATGATGATGTTGGTCCATCATGTACATGCCGATGATGATGGTCAAAGACCAAAGTAATTCGGTTGCATATCTATGTTGCAGCCCATGATTGAATAAATTATATGGGCTCTTCTTGTACGTGCATATGTTGAAAGTCAATGTTCCCGGTCATAGAACAAATCAGCCCACTCCTGCATGTGTGGCCCTGTACGTTCACATGCATCTGGCCCATTGACATCGTGAAACAATATTTGAATACCAATTAATCAAAATGCCACGTGAAGATGCATTTGATTAATTATAACCGTGAGTGAATTAATATGTCGCGAGTGAATATCGTGAGTCCCATGAGTGTGCAGCCATATATATATATATAATCCATGAATTTTACTTGTATTTGACACATAAAATGTATCAGTTCACATATAAATATAAATCTTAGAAAAACACATGATAAGTGTAAAATATGACATGAATTGTTATAAAAATAGGAAGAATTAAAGCCCTAAAATATATGTATTTCACACTTATCATAAGTGGCCACAAGTAATCACACTAGTAATAGGTGAAACTAACACAAATTGGAATTTGGAGTTGTATTGAGTTTACAAAATGAATTTCCCAAACTGATTTTGACACAAATGGTTTTCATCAAACTTGAGAATGAGGATCGGTTTTAAAACCGCTCCCACGGGTGCTAGTTGGACCTTATCAGGGTTAGGCACCACTATCGGGTCAAACCCGGGGAGTAAGGCTAGTTATGAGCCGGTGGGAGTGATGATTAGTTTTGAAACCATTACAACAGACAAGAAACGGTACTAAGTGACCGGTAGGACGTTTGTAGTGTGTACTTTTTGTATTTTTCCAAGGGCCACGGGATATGAGTAGTCCGGTCAGGGAAGAGTACCCAATTTGGAGCCTGAGGATCTCTAGATGTGCAAATGAATTTGATCAAGAACCAAAGGACCGTAAGGCCAGAGAGCGTAAGTGCCAGAATTCATGACGGTCGTGAACCAGAAAGTGTAAGTGTTCAAACATGACCAGTACCAGAGGGATCGCTCTACATCGGAGATGACTGTTATGCCTTCTTTATCTGCGGATGGACCCCATAGAGAGTTTGGAAATGGATATTTTTGATTGCTATGCATGTTGTGACATGTTGTTAGGATGTTTGGTATACATCAAGTTAGGCTTTTGGAGTCTGACAGGTTAATGAGAGATTATAACCTTAGCATTGAGTACTTAGGTGACTAACAATCTTAGATTCACCAACTTTGAGGGCAAAGTTCTTTAAGGGGGGTAGATTTAAATACCCCAAACTTAATTAGGGTGATTAAATTACTATAATATGATATTTGAGGGCCTATTAGTGCCTAAAGAATTTTCGTAAAGAGAATAAATCCAAAAGAAGTGAGAAAACGCTTAAAAAGCGAAAAACGCTAAAATGACCATAGGAGGAATACTGAAATACCCCAAACCTTAATATATTGTTTAAACACTTAAATATGGTGTATTAAGACTGAAAAGAGTCTTAGAAACATTAGTAAACAAATTTAAACGAAAGGAAACACAAAATGTGCTTTAAAGTCAATAAGGGCCAAAATGTGCTCTAAGCTTGGGATAAACTTGGTTAAGACCTAATGAACCTACCAAGACCTCATTTATACAGTAATGAACATATTAAATCAATTACCAAAGAAAACCAAGCTTGAAAACAAGTTTAAACACAAAATGTGCTTTAAGGAGTCTTAAAGCACATTTTTGAAAAATTGTCTTGTAAATGGGTTTTGAGTGGCTAGATGTCCATCATTACTCTTAAATATATATGTGTACTATATAATATCACATTTGGGTGTCTATATTAGTGGGAAATCAAAAATTTCACTTCTATGTGCCTTGTTTTCATGAATAGTGATTTTTATAAGCTATTTTATAACATATGTTATGTTAAGTAATTAAATTGACAAACAAAGACTATATTACCCTCATTATAATAAGGGGGCCGGTTTTCTAAGGTGTGGTGACTCACCACCCTCTTGTTATTTTGTTAAGTAAATAATGATGACTAATGAATGTACTATTTACTTTAAAACTACAAATATCTTCTAAAAGTAAACCAATCTTCATTCTCTCATTTCCTTTCTTCATTCACACGGTTTCACCTTCTTCATTCTCCCTTCTTGCTGCTCTCTCACGGTAATACCACTACCACCATTAAAACACAAGCTTTGACCTCTTGTTAAATCTTGCTCACTTGTCCAAATCAAAAACAAACACCACCATCTTCTTCCTCTCCTCAAGCTCTTCATTTCTATCTTCTCCAAACTTCAAGACAACCATTTCGGTGCCATGGAGTTCCACCATTGAAGGAGCTTGAGCTTGTTTTTCTACATATTACTCTCCTTGGCTTCTAGGTAAGGAATCTCAAACAAAAATCAAGTTTCCTCCTTGTTTTTGTCATGTCCGAAAATACATGTTGAAGGAGCTTTTTATGTGACTTTGTTCTAGCTTCATTCCAACTCTTCATGGACTAGGTGGAGTCCTCTCTTGCTAGATATTCAAACTCTCTCCAAAGAGCAAGGTAAAACAACTACATTAATGTTTTGAAACAATGTAAAATTAGGGTTACAATGAGATGGAGCTTATAGCTTGAATACTCATTATAATGTTTGTATATTGTTTAGAACTTGTCAAAGAATCAAGTACTCTATCGGTTTTCTAAAGGAAACAAGAAAGAAGTTATTTTTGCAAAAGAGGTAAATCTACTAACCTAATGTTGTTTTAAATGCCCTAGGAGAAATGAGCTTATAAATGCTTATTAAACTACCTAAAGAGCAAATGGTGAATGACTTAGTAAAGTGTTCTCAAGAGCTTAGTAAAAGGCATATGTGTTGTTGAGTGTATTTGCAGGTTAAAGGCAAATATATTGTGGAAATTCAGTGTTTATGATTTATGCATCTTAAGGGCCTAAGAGCCATGTCATTTAAGGGCCTAAGTGCCATGCAATTTAAATTATGCACTATATTGTGATGTAGTGCTTTGTGAGTGGAGTTTGTGTATAATAAGCACTTGATGGATTTTTAGTATTCTTGGTTGTTTGTTGGTAAAAACAAGGTGTTTTGGTTTAGTAATGTTCTAGGAGAACCTATGTCGAAATTTAGGTAACAAATGTGAAGTTCTAGGTGTTAAAATGAGTTAGATAAGTTAAGGAGTATTTAAAATGGTTAAGTGTTGTTCTTGTGTAGGAAACATGCGTTAAGGTGATTTAGGATGTAACAAGGACTTAGGCATGAGCTTGAGATTTTAGTATGTACCAAAGTCATTTTGGGACTTAGGTAAAGACTTAGGCAAACTTTGGTAAATTAAGGAGAAAGTATGAACTTGAAAAAGGGATTTGAAGTAATGATATAAGGAGTTAGTTGTGAGAGATGATGCTTGGGAGATGATGTTAAGATAAGGAGAAAACATTTTGGGATAGTAGTTATCATAGGTGAGAAACACCATTTAGAAACCTAGTGTAAAAGGTTGTAAGTGTTAAGGAATTTACAAGGAAATAAGTAAAGGTTTAAGGAATTAGAAAAAGAGTTTTGTGAGTATTTAAGGATGGCTTAAGTTGTGTTTGAAGTGCCCAAATGAGTTTAGGGGGTACTAGGTTATGTGGGGTGAAGTTTGGGGTTGAATGTAAAAAGGAAAACAAAGATTTGGGGCAGACCGGACTTGCGACCGGACTTGCAAGCCCGGTCGGGACCTGTTTACCCTGCGAGAATTGGCTTCTGGAATGGACCGACCTTGGGACCGGACTTGCAAGGTCGGTCGGGCTTGTAAATTGTGTACGGATTGAGTTACTGGAATCGACCGGACATAGGACCGGACTTGGCAAGTCCGGTCGGACTAAATTTACAAAGGGGAGAAACTCTCTGGAATAGACCGGACATACGACCGAACTTACAAGGCCGGTCGAAGTAGAAAATTTTGACGGGAATATGTTCTGGAATCGACCGGACATGGACAAGTCCGGTCGGCAAGTCCGGTCGGACCAAAACTTGTAAAAAAAAAAACAGAAAAGAATGTGACTCATGTAGTTAACCCTAGGGTGTATAATGAAGGTAACCTAGGGTAAAGTTAGACATTAAACATGTCAAATAATTATGTTAAACACTTAGCAAGTTTGGAGGTTAAGTAAGTTAATTAACCGACATTCTTGAATCATGTATAGGAGTGACCTACGGTGGAAACAAATCAAGGCAAGGACCAAGGTATGGTTTTCTTGCAGTCTGTTGTCTAGCGGTTTACACCGGTTTGTGTGTTGTATGTTTTTCTGTGTGTTTACAACGTTATAAGATTTAAACATGTAATGAGTTTACAGTTGTTCATATTATTGTGATGTGATGTTGTGATTCATTTCCCTTGTGTGTGTCTAACATGACTTACCACCTATTGTGTGTTGGTTGAAGTTCCACTATGAACTTCTAACAAGTGTTAACTGGGAAGTGAGGAATCCGGTTGTCCGGTCATGCATGTAAGTTAAGAGTAGATATCTGAATCAGATTCGACTCTTATGTTGTTAAGATTGTTCTCCTTAATTGGCGTTCGATCCCGCTAGCTTCTTCCAAAGCTTACCTATTCTGACTTATGATCGGTTTAGTGGGAACCTGTGTTTGTGTGGTGTGTTCGGGTCACTAAATCTGAACCATCTGTGACTTAAGTTACTCGTTCGTCTAACAGAACGGTAACGAGTGTGTTTAACGAGCTTAACATGAGGGTGAACCACTCTCTAGGCTCTTATGTTATTTGACCCTTGTGGTTTGTTATTGTGGGACGAAGATCCACCGTGTGTGATAATGAGCTGTGCACTATTGATGCTATGCTCCATGTTATGTTATGTTATGTATGTAAATGAATGCCATGTTATCATGACAATTAGCTGCGCGTATCCCGGTAGCCGATGGGCTGCGCGTTAGCCATACCAGCCAAGGGTTGCTGACCCCCTCGGGGGATCCATATTTCTTATACTGCAGGATGAGGATCGAAGAAGCGGAGTGGCTTTAGATCCTAGGATGTGATTACTTTTGTATACTTTTGGATGTTGGCCCGGGATGCGCCTGTGCTCCTGTGGCGTTATATACTTTTGGTTGTTGTAGTTACAGTGATGTTATACAGTTACGGATATGTAAACACTCGGTATTGTATATGATGTATTTATGGTTTAGTTTTATGCTCAGGAGTCTGATCATCAGACCGGTACAATTGTATTTATTCTGCCTTGTCAACCACGTGGGTGGTTGACGGCGTTGTAGCACCGAAGCGTTAGTTACTGTTTAGTTATTTTATTCCGCTGCGATTTCATTTAGTATCATGTGCGTATTAGGGGTGTTACAAAAAGTGGTATCAGAGCGAAGTATCGCTCTGATGACTAGAATACCGAGCTTAGGAATATACCGAGTTAGGAAACCTAACTACAGTTACCTAAGTGATCAGTTATGGAAAGGTTAACCACTAACTAAGTGTGGAGATACCTCATTGTCGGGAAGCGTTACAACCGTTGGGCCGATAAGTGTGCAAGCATATTGCTAATGAATATTCATGTGAATACAGATGGCAGGTAGACCGCGCGGTAGAGGCCGCGGAAGTGGTACTGGTACTGGGGGTGACCAGGGCGAGAACACTACGGCTCAGGTTATGGCTGAGGCTGTAGCAGCCGCTGTGGCCCAGATGGTACCCCAGCTTGTAGCTGCGATCCAGCAGGGGCAGATGCCCGGAGTTCAACCACCACCGCCACCGCCACGAGAGACCAACTGGGTCAAGGCATTGGCAGATCTGAGACCCCCTTCATTTCATGGGGAGACCGACCCACGTAAGCTGGAGGCGTACATCTCCGAGTTGGAGACCGCCTACGAGACCTTGGCTGTACCCGCAGAGGCTAAGGTCCGTCTTGCCGCTTACTATCTGAAGGGTTCGGCACAAAACTGGTGGAAGCTAGTGAGAGAGGACCGGATGGCGGATCCTCAGTTTGGCTGGAGGGAGTACACGGCTCTGCTGCGAGCCAAATACTACCCCGTGCACGTTCAAGAGGCCAAGCGCCTGGAGCTGGATAGTCTGAGGCAGGGGGACAAGGTGTCGGTTGATGAGTACTACACTACCTTCACCGGCCTTGTCCACCTGTTACCGGACCTGGGATACTCGAACCGGGTGCTGGTAAACCGTTTCTACAACGGTCTCAGCCACCGTCTTCGCTATGGGATGGGGCCAGCTGAGTATACTACCTTGCAGGTAATTTAAATAAAGAGTGATGTGAATATGTGTAACCTACAAGTGAGTGTTAATGTGGTTTGTGAGTATGTATTGCGGGGCATGACTGACCATCCTAAATTCAGGAGTGCTATCATGCCGCTGCTAAGGTGGAGATCACCATCCGTCTGAGGGACGAGGAGAATGCGCACAAGCGCAAGGCCACGAGCGAGGGCCAGAGTTCGCAGGGGTACGGGGGAGGAAAGAAGAAGAAGAAACCTTATCCCCAGCCCCAGAAGAGTCAGCACCAGGGTGACAAGGGCCAAGCCCAAACCACCACAGCTGAGGAGCCACTGAAGCTCACATATGCTTATGCGGCGAAGCCCCTACGCTCTTACCCACCAAAGGGTAATTGTTTAATCTTGTGTGATAAGTTGATGTGTATATTAATAAGTTGTGAGACAAGTACTGAGTGTGTATTGTGTTAGCAGCTAGCACGGGCTCTGGACCGGAGCGCCACTATTACTGTAAGTGGTGCAATGGAGACCATCCCGGCAAGGACTGCAAGGGAAATGAGGTGCAGTGTCGATACTGCGAGAAGTGGGGTCACCGTGACCACGAGTGTTACCGGAACCCCAACAGTAGAGTCAACAAGCCCAAGGGGCAGTGGAAGGGTAAGGCCACAGCAGCTATTGATGGCCCAAAGACGGCTAACCAGCCACCCACTGATCAGAGGCACACTGATTCCCAGAAGGGGAAGGGGTCGGGACCTAGCAAGGCCACCCTGAATGTGGTGGACCGGTCTGAGGCGCCAGGGCCCTCTTCTAGACCAGGTACCGCCTAAACTGTTGAATGTAATAAGTGATTGCATACCGCATTTCATGCTTATGTGTATTAGTGAGTTCAAGTGTATTATCATGTGAGTAAGGAGTTAAAGTGTAGTGTGAAAGTCACCTAATTAGATAAATCTAAACTTAAAGGAACCTTCAATATATGTTATCCAATCCCACCCACACCAAACCCTGAAGAAACCACCATCAACATCACCGACTTTCCAATGGAGCAATGTCAGGTTATCCAGCCAGGTATGATACTTTAAATGGATACCTGACACCGGAAGCACAAATCCATGTCATCAGACGATGCGACGAACTTGGAGCTAAACCTGGAGGTTTCTACACACCTGAATATCTGAACGGATCAAGAATGCAATTGAAGATGATGTGCATGGGTAAGGACTGGAACCCTTACACCAAGTCATATCAAGAAGTGCGAGCTGAAGATGGAGCGATAGTACCGAGTATACCTGAGGAGTTCTGTGCGGTCGTTAATCACGCCGTGGGAATTGCTCAACAAGTTGAAACGGATTCAATTCCAAATGTGAAAGCAGATTTGTGTATTGTGAACTTCTACCAGAAAGGTGGACGGTTAGGTTTACACCAAGATAAGGACGAGTCACCCGAGTCTCTAAGTAAGGGAGTACCCGTGGTGTCTTGGTCCATTGGTGATACCGCAGTATTTGTGTATGGCGAGCAGAAGCGTGCTGATCTCGCAAGGAAGTTAATACTAAAGTCAGGAGATGTGTTAATCATGGGTGGGCAGTCAAGGATGCTATATCACGGCATCAGGAAGATCAAACTGAATACCGCACCGTCGGCAGTGATCAATGCCACACACATGAAACCCGGACGTTTGAATTTGACCTTCAGACAATTCTAAGCCTTGTATACTTTTGTAATGTGTTAAGCCAGTATATGTTAAGGAAGTTATGTATGTGTTAAGTTTATCAACCTGTAAACCAACAATGTTGTAAAGAGGAAGTGTTAATGAATAAAGTGGAGTTATTGAAGTATATCAACCGTGTTGTTACCCAGTACTTATTAGTTTGCCAATGAATTAGGCTGTGCACTCGGAACGGGAGGTACACTGAGTGTCTGCAATGAGGCAGAAGCCGGCAAGAGCGGCACAATCCTCACCGGTACCTTTCCAGTGAATGGCGTGGATGCATCGATCTTGTTCGACTCTGGAGCCTCACACACATTTGTTTCGCTATCTTTTGCGAAGAGGCTGGGGTTAGATGGAGAGGAGATGCCAGACTTCTTGGTCACTCTCCCATCGAAAGAGCGGATCAGGTGTACCCGCTACCACCGAGATGTCATTGTACGAATCAGAGGTGAAGAGTTCCCGATCGACCTGATAGAGTTCGACGGACTTGGATTTGATGTGATTGTCGGGATGAACTGGTTGGAGCGGTACAAGGGCAGAATCCTGTGTGCCGAGCATCGACTGCTTCTTCGGAGTCCATCTGGGGTTACCATATCATACCCGCCAGAGGCCCAGGGAGCCTTCGACTCAGATCATCACCGCCATGGCCATGTATCGTGAGTTACGACGAGGGAGTGATGTATACCTCTGCTATGTCCAGGACATAGAGAGAGACCCTGAGTTTAGCCCAGATGTGCCGGTAGTGTCGGAGTTTCCTGATGTATTTCCTAAGGAACTGCCGGGCATGCCGCCAGCACGAGAGGTTGAGTTTGAGATCGACTTAGTTCCGGGCACTGGACCCATTGCGAAAGCACCTTATCGTATGGCTCCAGCAGAGATGACAGAGCTCAAGGAGCAGCTGAGAGACCTACTCGACAAGGGCTTTATCCGCCCTAGTGTCACCATGGGGAGCGCCGGTTCTCTCGTGAAGAAGAAGACGGTAGCCTCCGCCTGTGTATTGATTATCGGGAGCTGAATGCTGTTACGGTGAAAAACCGTTACCCTTTACCACGCATCGACGATCTATTTGATCAGCTGAGGGGTGCATCAGTATTCTCCAAGATAGACTTACGTTCCGGATACCATCAGATTGCCATCCGTGACAGTGATATCGAGAAGTCACCTTTCAGAACGAGGTATGGGCACTATGAGTTCACAGTTATGCCGTTTGGCTTATCGAATGCACCAGCTAAGTTCATGGACTTAATGAACCGTTTGTTCCAAGATCAGTTGGACAAGTCAGTGGTAGTCTTCATCGATGACATTCTTGTGTATTCTAAATCAAGAGGTGAGCACGAAAGCCACCTGAGAAATGTGTTACAAACTCTGAGGAGGAACCAGTTGTATGCAAAGTTTTCGAAATGTGAATTTTGGTTGAACCAAGTATCTTTCCTTGGACATGTGATTTCTGAGGCCGGGATCGCTGTTGATCCGGCAAAGATAGATGCAGTGCGCACCTGGCCTAGGCCGAAGACAGTCACTGATATCAGGAGCTTCCTCGGTCTGGCAGGTATTATAGGAGGTTTGTGAAGGACTTCTCCAGTGTCTCGAAGCCGATGACTTCCTTAATGAAGAAGGATGCACCATTCGAGTGGACAGTCGACTGTGAGAGTTCTTTCGCGAGTCTCAAGGATGCTCTGACATCTGCACCAGTCCTGACTATACCAGACGGTCCAGATGGTTTTGAGGTCTACTGCGACGCATCAGGTAGAGGTATGGGTTGTGTATTGATGCACACGGGAAGGTCGTAGCATACGCCTCCCGTCAGCTGAAGAAGCATGAGGAGAATACCCTACCCACGACTTAGAATTGGGTGCCATTGTCTTCGCATTGAAGATATGGCGACATTATTTGTATGGGGTAAGTGTGACAATCTATTCTGATCATAAAAGCTTAAAGTACTTGTTCACTCAGAAAGAGTTGAACATGAGGCAAAGAAGGTGGGTTGAGTTTCTGAATGACTACGATATTAATCTGCAATACAAAGAGGGTAAGGCAAATGTGGTAGCTGACGCACTGAGTCGCCGAGCACACTCTCTCCATTCGCTAGTCTCTCATACTGGCTTGGTTGAAGAGGTGCGGAGTGCTCAGATGACGGATCAGTATATGCTGGAGATCCGGCAGAAGCTTATTGATGGCACATTCGAGGGTCAGAAGTACGACTTCAGACTCCACGATGATGACCTGATTAGGCTGAATGGCCGCTTGTGTATACCTAGGAGTAGCGCGAGTTGAAGGAGCGCATATTGAGTGAATCCCATTGTTCTACTACTTCGATTCACCCCGGAGCTTCAAAGATGTATAAGAGTATGAAAAGGTATTTTTGGTGGACTGGAATGAAGAAAGATGTTAGTGATTATGTGTTGAGGTGTCTCACTTGCCAGAAGGTCAAGTTTGAGCACCGACGGCCTGGTGGTATGGTACAGCCAATGCCAGTGCCTGAGTGGAAGTTCCATGATATCTCCATGGACTTTGTAGTAGGGCTTCCGCCTACAAGGGGAGGTCTGAATATGATATGGGTGATAGTTGACCGACTGACCAAGGTGGCCCGATTCATTCCGATGAAGGACACTTGGAAAGTGGCAAGATTGGCAGAACTGTTTGATAAAGAGATTGTAAGACATCATGGTGTACCGAAAACGATTGTATCTGACAGAGATACCAGATTCTTATCCAGATATTGGAAGTCTACACGAGAGGCATTGGGTACTGAACTGAAATTGAGTACAGCGTTTCACCCACAGACCGATGGTCAGAGTGAGCGCACCATTCAGACACTTGAGGATATGCTACGTGCTTGTGCACTTGACTTTCAGACCAGCTGGATTGATAAGTTACATCTGATCGAGTTTAGTTACAACAACAGTTATCATGCTTCGATCAAGATGTCTCCCTTCCAGGCCTTGTACGGTAGACCATGCCGCACGCCATTATGCTGGGATGAGTCGAGTGAGACGGTCATTATAGGACCAGAGTATCTTGAACAAGTTCAGGCAGAAGTTCGCCAGATCCGGGCTAACATGAAGGCAGCTCAGGATAGACAGAAGTCGTACGCAGATGTGCGCAGACGTGACCTGGAGTTCGCCGTGGGCGATCAGGTATTTTTGAGAGTATCCCCCATGAAGGGAGTATTTCGTTTTGGCCAGAAGGGCAAGTTGAGCCCAAAGTATGTGGGGCCTTATGTTGTGACGGAGCGGATCGGCCCGGTAGCCTATAGACTAGACCTACCCGCCGAGCTGGGCAAGGTACATGATGTATTTCATGTGTCCCAGTTGAAGAAGTATATGTCTCATCCGTCTCATGTGCTTCAGCCTGAAAGGCTAACCTTAGAGCCGACCATGCGATCAGTGGAGACTCCGGTACGGATTCTGGATGCTAAGACTCGAGACACTCGCCATAAGTCCGTGAGACTGGTGAAAGTTCTCTGGTCTAACCAGGACGTTGAGGAGGCCACTTGGGAGCTGGAAGATAAGATGAAGGCGAAGTACCCGTCATTGTTTACTTCTTAGTACTTATGTGTATAGGGTACGGGGCGTACCCCTTTTTAAGGGGGGTAGAGCCGTTTCGGTTGTGTGTGTACGACGTGTATTTGAATACATCGTCTATGTAATGTTGTTATGTTACAGACCGTTGTGTCTGAGTGATGTGGATAATGTGTATGGACCTTGTGTCCAATGTTATGTACCCGATGTTATGTTGTATGGACCTGGTGTCCAATGTTATGTAAGTGTGTTGTTAGTGATGTATGGAAGTATTGTTTATAAGTGTTCCCGTGTTCTAATATTTAGGATATGTGGAAGTATGAACTTTGAGGGCAAAGTTCTTTTAAGGGGGGTAGATTGAAATACCCCAAACCTTAATATATTGTTTAAACACTTAAATATGGTGTATTAAGACTGAAAAGAGTCTTAGAAACATTAGTAAACAAATTTAAACGAAAGGAAACACAAAATGTGCTTTAAAGTCAATAAGGGCCAAAATGTGCTCTAAGCTTGGGATAAACTTGGTTAAGACCTAATGAACTTACCAAGACCTCATTTATACACTAATGAACATATTAAATCAATTACCAAAGAAAACCAAGCTTGAAAACAAGTTTAAACACAAAATGTGCTTTAAGGAGTCTTAAAGCACATTTTTGAAAAATTGTCTTGTAAATGGTTTTGAGTGGCTAGATGTCCATCATTACTCTTAAATATATATGTACTATATAATATCACATTTGGGTGTCTATATTAATGGGAAATCAAAAATTTCACTTCTATGTGCCTTGTTTTCATGAATAGTGATTTTTATAAGCTAATTTATAACATATGTTATGTTAAGTAATTAAATTGACAAACAAAGACTATATTACCCTCATTATAATAAGGGGGCCGGTTTTCTAAGGTGGTGACTCACCACCCTCTTGTTATTTTGTTAAGTAAATAATGATGACTAATGAATGTACTATTTACTTTAAAACTACAAATATCTTCTAAAAGTAAACCAATCTTCATTCTCTCATTTCCTTTCTTCATTCACACGGTTTCACCTTCTTCATTCTCCCTTCTTGCTGCTCTCACACGGTAATACCACTACCACCATTAAAACAAGCTTTGATCTCTTGTTAAATCTTGCTCACTTGTCCAAATCAAAAACAAACACCACCATCTTCTTCCTCTCCTCAAGCTCTTCATTTCTATCTTCTCCAAACTTCAAGACAACCATTTCGGTGCCATGGAGTTCCCCATTGAAGGAGCTTGAGCTTGTTTTTCTACATATTATTACTCTCCTTGGCTTCTAGGTAAGGAATCTCAAACAAAAATCAAGTTTCCTCCTTGTTTTTGTCATGTCCGAAAATACACATTGAAGGAGCTCTTTATGTGACTTTGTTCTAGCTTCATTCCAACTCTTCATGGACTAGGTGGAGTCCTCTCTTGCTAGATATTCAAACTCTCTTCAAAGAGCAAGGTAAAACAACTACATTAATGTTTTTGAAACAATGTAAAATTAGGGTTTACAATGAGATGGAGCTTATAGCTTGAATACTCATTATAATGTTTGTATATTGTTTAGAACTTGTCAAAGAATCAAGTACTCTATCGGTTTTCTAAAGGAAACAAGAAAGAAGTTATTTTGCAAAAGAGGTAAATCTACTAACCTAATGTTGTTTTAAATGCCTTAGGAGAAATGAGCTTATAAATGCTTATTAAACTACCTAAAGAGCAAATGGTGAATGACTTAGTAAAGTGTTCTCAAGAGCTTAGTAAAAGGCATATGTGTTGTTGAGTGTATTTGCAGGTTAAAGGCAAATTATTGTGGAAATTCAGTGTTTATGATTTATGCATCTTAAGGGCCTAAGAGCCATGTCATTTAAGGGCCTAAGTGCCATGCAATTTAAATTATGCACTATATTGTGATGTAGTGCTTTGTGAGTGGAGTTTGTGTATAATAAGTACTTGATGGATTTTTAGTGTTCTTGGTTGTTTGTTGGTAAAAACAAGTGTTTTGGTTTAGTAATGTTCTAGGAGAACCTATGTCGAAATTTAGGTAACAAATGTGAAGTTCTAGTGTTAAAATGAGATAAGTTAAGGAGTATTTAAAATGGTTAAGTGTTGTTCTTGTGTAGGAAACATGCATTAAGGTGATTTAGGATGTAACAAGGACTTAGGCATGAGCTTGAGATTTTAGTATGTACCAAAGTCATTTTGGGACTTAGGTAAAGACTTAGGCAAACTTTGGTAAATTAAGGAGAAAGTATGAACTTGAAAAAGGATTTGAAGTAATGATATAGGAGTTAGTTGTGAGAGATGATGCTTGGGAGATGATGTTAAGATAAGGAGAAAACATTTTGGGATAGTAGTTATCATAGGTGAGAAACACCATTTAGAAACCTAGTGTAAAAGTTGTAAGTGTTAAGGAATTTACAAGGAAATAAGTAAAGGTTTAAGGAATTAGAAAAAGAGTTTTGTGAGTATTTAAGGATGGCTTAAGTTGTGTTTGAAGTGCCCAAATGAGGTTAGGGGGTACTAGGTTATGTGGGGTGAAGTTTGGGTTGAATGTAAAAGGAAAACAAAGATTTGGGGCAGACCGACTTGCGACCGGACTTGCAAGCCCGTCGGTACTGTTTACCCTGCGAGAATTGGCTTCTGGAATGGACCGACCTTGGGACCGGACTTTGCAAGGTCGGTCGGCTGTAAATGTGTACGGATTGAGTTACTGGAATCGACCGGACATAGGTACCGGACTTGGTTATACCCAAAATTTAAACCCCCCCGGAGTAGTCTCTAGGCATACGTTTTACAAAGAGCAAGTGGTCATCATGCACCAATGCAGATTTTCCAAGGACATTCTCGGGATTTTCTTCTATTTTTCATATGACTTGTTCTTAATCCAAACACTTCAACATCATGGTCATTATGAAAGGATTTCCTGATGCTCTGATAATATTTATTCTGGAAATTTAGCTTTAATTCATATTATAAGCTAATTTCTTAATAATTAACACATGAAATAGCCTCAAAATAGAAATTAAAAGGTTTCCAAATATTAAAATAAAAGTGTCACATGGTTACCATGACTACATACAGCATAAACCTGAAATTATTTATTGGGACCTATCCCAAAATTTAAAAGAGAAATTCAATCATTTTTGCAATTTTCTCTCTCCTCTGGAAAATACCGAAATCAAACAAATGTCATGAAATTTAACACATGATAGAGGATGATTTTTAGGGACTAATGCCGTTGGAATTTCGTTATTTCGACTTCCAATAATTAGTTTGAATTATGGGAGATTCCTAATATTGTGCGATGTTTTATCTAATCGATTATTTATCAAAATAATCCGATTCAACTCTCAAATTCCTAAAAATCATTCTTTACCTTCAGTTAATTTTCATAATTTTTATCCGGCTTGCAACATATTCTAAAAAAATCAGATTCCCTTAGAGCACAAAATCAGTCTTTTAGATAAGATCTTGCTCTATCAATTTGACCATGCTCTTTCTATAAAAGACCCCCCAAGAACGAACTAGGGCAGAGGAGACACTTCCAAAGTCAAAAAACACAGCCACAAACTTTCTCCCCACGTTTTAAACACTTCCAAGCCTCAAATCAATACCCGAAACACTGCAGAAATCACCCCAAATCACCAAAAACTCATCCTTTCTTCTCCTATTGACTTCCACCACAAAACACACAAAACCACAACAAAAACAGAAGAGAAACATCCCTAACACATACGAAGAAGGAGTCAGAAGCACAATTCGAAGTCAATCCAAACCGCATCAGAAGCACCAAAGATCCTCGTTGTGAAGATCTCATTAAATCCGAGTAAAACAGGTTGAAGTCATGTTTTTTCTGCCTTTGCTCAACTTTAACTCACATCTGTGTTAAAACTTGGAAATCGAATTGACTTTTAATCGCTTCTGAATTAGCGTTTGTGTTTTCGCTTCTGCCCGATAACTTGTTTGCTAATTTCATGCTTAATTCGAATTCAAATTGAAAACTTTCAATCACTAACGTCTTGTACATCTTTCAGGCTACACACCCATAAATTTGAGCCAAAAACACCTTCGGGAACAGCCTCAACGCCGCCGTCCGAGGGCGGTCTGCACCCACGGACGTCATGTCCGGGGTCCCGGACTCCCTGTCCGTAAGCCCGGACGCCCACAGACGGCGGCGGATTTTTTTTTAAATTTCTAAAATTTAGGTTTTCTAATAATGTCCGGGCCCACGGACAGCCTGTCCGTGGCCCCGGACTTTACAATTTTCTGTTTTCTGTTTAATTCGACTTTTATTTTTATATAGGTTAACTGGGGTCCGTGGTTTCGGACATTAGGTCCGTGGCTACGGACGGAAACAAAATTTGACCTAATTCTGCCTCCGAAACCCTAGTTTAGGTAATTTTAATTTCCACTTTGATTTTCTGTCAAAAAACGTTAAAAAATAAAAAAAACAGAAGCGCGCACCTAGGTTAATAACAACATTGTGGAAAGCCGTAATTGAACCAAGTAGAGGAAAAACGACCTAGGAAGGGTAATGAAAGTAATTGAACCCTAATCAAGTCGAATATCAAGCCCCCGAACCCGAACTCTCCTTTCCTAATTTGATCTAGGTTAAAATTAGGTGGCGACTCATAATAGGTTCCGTGAGCTAGCTTAGGTTTTAATAATTATTGTTTTATGACATAGTTATTAATCTTAGGTTATAAGTGGACCTAAAACCCGACAAGATCCTAATCAACTTTAATCAACATAGAATAGGGTTTAAAATCGAGGCTCACAGACTGGCGACTCTGCTGGGGATAAATTCTTAATTTTAACTTGTTTAATTTTAAGAAAGAGGGCTTAACTCGAAAAATTGTTTATTTATGGCTTTATTACTTTGTTTGTTTACTTTCGTGCGCACTTTAAATTTTTGCACCCTTGCATCATATGAGAGCGAGGGTCCACACAAACCAGTTTCACCCCGGGACCCATCTGGGGTCCCCTGTCAGGGACTCACACCTTTTAGGTGATGTGAATAAGCGGAGGAAAAGAGGAGGATGTCGTCTAACCACATCCCCTTAATACCTGGGCCTTAGCCCCAAGCGTTTTCCTGGCAGTGTCCTTACCTAGCCCATTGTTTGGTCAGTCAAAGACCCGACCGTAGACGCACACCTTCAGGTGATGTGAAAAAAAAAAAGTGGGGAAGCCCAAAGAGAATAGCGTGCAAGCCCTATTCCTTTGTGGTGACCTGGGCCCAAGCCCCAAGCACCTCTCCGGATCGATCCATACCCAAATTGATTTAACCGTCAAGTAAGGACATGTTGAATTTGTGTGGGCCCTGTTTGCCTGTATGATTGGCCCACTACCCAGTCTAGAGATTGATAGGAACTTTTCCTACATCAACTCAGCCCAACCCGATATCGCGGCTTTATTGTTTGCGGCCCAAAGGCCCTGCTTGATTTGATTGTGTGAGTTATTTGTTCGGGCTTCGGCCCAAAAGTTTAGATTTAGGTGATTTATCTTTCAGCCCAATTTTAATTATCAATTTAGTTCTAGGCCCATGAAAAACAAATCCACCTAAAGCAACCCATGAAAATCCATCAGGCCTTTCCATTTCAAGGCTCATTCTAGTCTAGGAAGACTTTTCACTCGGGCTTTGACCCAAAATCCTAGACATGGGTATATCTTTTAGGCCCAATCAGGATTACTTGGCCCAAAATCCAATTCACATCAAGATCATGGTTTAGAAATCATTTTGGCTCATGCGCTTTACTTCTAGCACAAACACATTCTGGCCCAAGTGCCCAATTCTCAAAACATCCAGCCCAAGAGCCACGTTCTTCAAACATTTCGTCCCAGGAGCCAGTTCACAGCTCATGAATCATTCCGGCCCATGTGCCTCTCTTCCAACTCATTTCGGGCCTCAGTGCTTACCCACAAACATTCCAGCTCATGTGCTTTTCTTGCAGCCCAAACAAGTTTAACCTACAACTTCTTCACGGTCCAGAATTTTAGCTCAATCCATTTCTGTTTTCCAAAGATAAGCCCGAATCCCAAGTATGGCAGAGGGAGGAAACCCAGTCAGCATGGAGGCCCAGTTTAAGCCTTAGAGCAGAGGTACAGAGCCGCCTTTGATGCCATGGAGGCTAAGTATGTCACCATCATCGAAGAGCTGAAAGCAAAATCAATTCCCTTGAGGTTGGTCATCAGGAAAATATTTCAGAAAGATTGCTGACTCTGGGAACGAGCATGACCACGTCGAAGCTAACTCCATTGGGGACCAGGGTGCGCGAGGGATTCGTAGGGGAAGCCGCCCCAGATCACCAGCTAACTGTAGAACTCGAGAAGGCTCTGAAAAGGATCGAGCGCATGGAAAAGGCTAGCAAGCCGGCTGGTTTTGATTACTCCTCTATGGCATCGTACCCCGAGGTTGATCTCCCCCCAAAGTTGAAGTTGCCCACACTTGCTCTATACAAGGGTTCCTCAGACCCGCAGGTCCATCTGGCGATGTTCGATAGGGAGATGTCCATCCTCAGGTTAAATGACATGCAAAAGGCCATGGTCTTTGCCCGTTACCTCGATGAAACACCTCAACGTTGGTATTTGACTCAGAGGATGAACACTAAAACCTACGAGGAGGTTTGTGAGGCTTTCTTGCACCATTTCGAGTATGCTAAGAATCTTGAAGTCACCAGGTCCGACCTTGCCAGCACTCGGCAGAGAGACAGTGAATCAATGTCCGACTTCATCAAACGGTGGAGGATGAAGGCCGCTGCTATGCCTACAAAAATGGATGAGCAAGAACAGATACGAATGATTGTGGACAATATGCAGAGACAATACAATAACGAGCTGAGTTGCACATACTTCCCTAATTTCGACATGCTGATGGGACAGGTAAGAATCATGGAAGAAAAGATTCACAAAGGCGAGCTGAAGCTGGAACAACCCAAAGCCCAGGGTGTGAGTATCGAGACCTTTAAGTCAAGACCGGCCAAAGCAGCTCAAGTTTCATACCAAGTGAGCACCATACAAAAACCCAGTGCTGTAAAGCAGAACATCAAGGCCTCACCCCGATCCAAGAGGTTCTCTGCACCGAGACAGTTTACCGACATTGGCCGGCCTCTCAGTCAAGCACTCGTGAAGCTACAAGAGCTAGACCTACTACAGCCTCTCACACCTAGCCCTGGGATCACCCAAGCCGGGGAACATCTCCATCAGTTATGCCAGTTTCATCAACTACCAGGACACAGTACTGACGACTGCAGAGCATTGAAGCACAAGATTGAGGACCTTATCGAGCAAGGACTCCAGTTTGTCGAGTAGGCTAGTGTCTAGTTGCATTTTGCTTTCTTAATTTTTCTATTTTGTAGGGGGTTTATGATATTTCCATTTTAATGAGGCTTAGATGTTCGAATTTTAGTCTCTTGTCTTTTCGATTTACAATCTCAAGAAAATAAAAAAATGTTTGTTCATTTTGCACCTTCAACCAAATCATCTTTCAAAAAATGTTCATCTTCTGGCAATTGAATAAAATGATTTGTCTTTTTGTTTCCAAAAGGATGAACATGTCCAACCAAATGCCAGTCCACCCCTAAGCATCCAAACAAACCACATACAAATTGTTGTCATAAACCCTGGACTAATACTGGGGGCAATCTGAGTTTAAAGACCAACCACGATTATTTCTTTTGTTTAATTGTGCGAACGAGTTTCTGAGTGAAAATCTCGCGAGAGTGTCTTGAGTGGAAAAACCATGAGTGATCGAGCATGTCATTTTTACACGACTCTGGTGAGACCACATTCAAAGGTGAGGTAAACGGCATAACTCCGACCGAAGGAGATAATTTGTAAATTTACGTTTAAACCTGTAAAAAGTAACAAAGAACGGATACACAACTATCAGGAGTGACGAAGCACCTAGGTACAACACCACACAGCCAAAAAGCTTGTGAACCCTGACATTACACCCTAGGCACCCCCGCTGAGCTTTTCATGTATGACCCATTTTACAACACTACAAGCTCCACAAACAAGCCAACCAATGATGAATAACCGACCCGGTGACCAAAGGAAGCAAGGAGCCCGTCTTTTGAGCAACAACTTCACAAGTCCAAAGAAGCAAAACCGCTACCAGCATGACGAAACGATCCGCAAATGGTCCCAAAGTGACACAGGATCCAAATGAGCTAATATCAAAAATAGCTCTCAAAGTTCAAAGCCGGGAAACACAAGAACCCCGAAGGAAAGGAAATTCAAAGAAAGGCAAACCTGAAAAGCCTCGAAGAAATCCAAAATCGGAAAAAAGAAAGAAGATGCAAGGAACAATCCAAAAGTTCCAAGCCCCAAGTTCATAAGCGAAGCCATCATGAAGTAGCCAAACAACTTCAAGGCAAAGAAGATAAGTCCGAGAGGCGGTGCAAGTTGCAGCTTTGGTCACCCTTAAAGCTCCACATATCCTAAACATTCCGCCATTATCCTATTGTCATTCATCACACCCATGGCCACGTTATAAGCTCAAAAGACTTCCGACTTAGTAGTTGTGTATCCAATCGAGTGAAAGTAACAGGTTGAACACGTAAATCTAACAAATGTCAAATTCAATGGTTGAGAAGTTATGACCGTAAGTGAGAAACGAGTGCAAATACCAAACACGTCGAGTGTAGGTTAAGAAGCACCACATCAAAACATAATCCTTGACCATGTGAGGGCGAGACTTGTTCGCACGTTTGGCCAAAGAAAATACTGGGGGCAATCGATCGTTCCGATCGATCGCCATGAACTCTAGCTCAGATTGTCTTAAAGGAAAAATACTGGGGGCAATTGTTGGCTCCAACAATTGCTATGACAACACCAATTGGAACCCAAAGCTCAAACATCACCACCATCATCCCACCACAGGCACACACAAGCCCTTACCACCACATCAAGCACCTCAGGTCCACATAAGCCCTTACCTCCACACCTCCACTACACAGGCCCACATAAGCCCTTACCTGCACATCAAACACCACAGGCCCACATAAACCCTTACCCCCACATCATACACCATACCCCACCGGCGGCATGTTCATCTCGTAGGAGATAAATTACAAGTCCGAAGTCTATAGTTAGGAGATGATAATTTCACTTTCCTTTTCACTAAACAGAATTTTCTTCAAACACTACCACGTTTGGCACCTCTTTCAACGATTTCTTGTCTTGAACAACTTTCCTTTAAACACTTCGGTTTCATAAACCTCATCATGGCCGCATTTGGCACACTTTCTAGCAATGTCCAGCTTTGGACAATTTTTGATCCTTAACATTGCCATGTTTGGCACATTTTCCAACGATTTCTTGTTTTGGACGAGTTTCCTACATACACTTTGATTGTATTTTGACATGCACATCATCATAGCCACGTTTGACACTTTCATAATCAATTTTCATCACGATCATTTGCATAAAGTTTACCCTGCATCCGTCCGCACGAAACTCTTCATCATAGACTAGAGATACAGATTCTCACCCCAGAGATACAGATTCTTCAGAGATACAGATTCTCACCCCGAAGATACAAATTCTTCAGAGATACAGATTCTCACCTTGAAGATACAGATTCTTCAGAGATACAGATTCTCACCCCGAAGATACAGATTCTTCAGAGATATAGATTCTCGCCCCGAAGATACAAATTCTTCAGAGATACAGATTCTCGCCCTGAAGATACAGATTCTTCAGAGATACAGATTCTCACCACGAAGATACAGATTCTTCAGAGATACAG
This sequence comes from Limonium bicolor, assembly GCA_023374045.1. Taxonomy (NCBI): domain Eukaryota; kingdom Viridiplantae; phylum Streptophyta; class Magnoliopsida; order Caryophyllales; family Plumbaginaceae; genus Limonium; species Limonium bicolor. The sequence goes on from CM041780.1 coordinate 21,007,391, forward strand.
ATTCTCATCCATAAATACAGACTCTTCAGAGATACAGATTCTCACACAGATTCTCATCCATAGATACAAACTCTTCAGAGATACAGATTCTCACCCGTAGATTCAGATACAGATTCTCATCCATAGATACAGATTCTTCAGAGATATAGATTCTCACCCGTAGATTCAGATACAGATTCTCACCACGAAGATGCAGATTCTTTACAGATACAAATTCTCACCTGAGTTGAAGAACTCACCCTCAAGCTTGTCATAAGTCTTACCCACTTCCTTAGCACCTGCCACGTTTGGCACTCTCAGTCCTTAACCTTTTACACACACTTCGGAATAGGTTTCGGTCCCTAGATGCACCTAGGTCATACAATTCATCATCACATTAAGCACGTTTCACTCATTATAGGTAGTCAGCGCCTTAGAATAGCTTGACATCATTTTCATCTTATAGGTAGTCAACGCCTTAGAATCGCTTGACATCTTCTCTTCTCATTACATCATAGGTAGTCAGCGCCTTAGAGTAGCTCGACGCAATATGTATATAGGGCCTTTTAAGATCCAAAATTTTGGGGTATCACTCAGGCATCAACTAGTCTTTTCATCTTCATTACAAAGCCTAGTTGACAGGGGGCAATCTGTTATACCCAAAATTTAAACCCCCCCGGAGTAGTCTCTAAGGCATACGTGTTACAAAGAGCAAAGTGGTCAAAATGCACCAATGCAGGATTTTCCAAGGACATTCTCGGGATTTTCTATTTTTCATATGACTTGTTCATTATATCCAAACACTTCCAAACATCATGGTCATTATGAAAGGTATTTCATGATTCTCTGATAATATTTATTCTGGAAATTTAGCTTTTAATTCATATTATAAGCTAATTTCTTTAATAATTAACACATGAAATAGCCTCAAAATAGAAATTAAAAGGTTTCCAAAATTAAAATAAAAGTGTCACATGGTTACCATGACTACATACAGTCATAAACCTGAAATTATTTTATTGGGAACCTTATCCCAAAATTTAAAAGAGAAATTCAATCATTTTTGCAATTTTCTCTCTCCTCTGGAAAATACCGAAATCAAAACAAAATGTCATGAAAATTTAACACATGATAGAGGATGATTTTTAGAGACTAATGCCGTTGGAATTTCGTTATTTCGACTTTCCAATAATTAGTTATGAATTATGGGAGATTCCATATTGTGCGATTTTTATCTAATCGATTATTTATCAAAATAATCCGATTCCAACTCTCAAAATTCCTAAAAATCATTCTTTACCTTCAGTTAAATTTTCATAATTTTTATCGGCTTGCAACATATTCTAAAAAATCAGATTCCCTTAGAGCACAAAATCAGTCTTTTAGATAAAGATCTTGCTCTATCAATTTGACCATGCTCTTTCTATAAAAGGACCCCCCAAGAACGAACTAGGGCAGAGGAGAACACTTCCAAAGTCAAAAAACACAGCCACAAACTTTCTCCCCACGTTTTAACACTTCCAAGCCTCAAATCAATACCGAAACACTGCAGAAATCACCCCGAAATCACCAAAAACTCATCCTTTCTTCTCCTATTGAACTTCCAAGCACCAAAAACACACAAAACCACAACAAAAACAGAAGAGAAACGTCCCTAACAGCATAAAGAAGAAGGAGTCAGAAGCACAATTCGAAGTCAATCCAAAACCGGCATCAACGAAGCACCAAAAGATCCCGTTGTGAAGAGTCTCATTAAATCCGAAGGTAAAACAGGTTGAAGTCATGTTTTTCTGCCTTTGCTCAACTTTAACTACTCTGTGTTAAAACTTGGAATCGAATTGACTTTTTATCGCTTCTGAATTAGCGTTTGTTTTCGCTTCTGCCCGATAACTTGTTTGCTAAGTTTCATGCTTAATTCGAATTCAAATTGAAAACTTTCAATCACTAACGTCTTGTACATCTTTCAGGCTACACACCCATAAAATTTGAGCCAAAAACACCTTCGGGAACAGCCTCAACGCCGCCGTCCGAGGGCGGTCGCACCCACGGACGTCATGTCCGGGGTCCCGGACTCCCTGTCCGTAAGCCCGGACGCCCACGGACGGCGGCGGATTTTTTTAAATTTCTAAAATTTAGGTTTTCTAATAATGTCCGGGCCCACGGACAGCCTGTCCGTGGCCCCGGACTTTACAATTTTCTGTTTTCTGTTTAATTCGACTTTTATTTTTATATAGGTTAACTGGGGTCCGTGGTTTCGGACATTAGGTCCGTGGCTACGGACGGAAACAAAATTTGACCTAATTCTGCCTCCGAAACCCTAGTTTAGGTAATTTTAATTTCCACTTTGATTTTCTGTCAAAAAACGTTAAAAAATAAAAAAAACAGAAGCGCGCACCTAGGTTAATAACAACATTGTGGAAAGCCGTAATTGAACCAAGTAGAGGAAAAACGACCTAGGAAGGGTAATGAAAGTAATTGAACCCTAATCAAGTCGAATATCAAGCCCCCGAACCCGAACTCTCCTTTCCTAATTTGATCTAGGTTAAAATTAGGTGGCGACTCATAATAGGTTCCAGTGAGCTAGCTTAGGTTTTAATAATTATTGTTTATGACATAGTTATTAATCTTAGGTTATAAGTGGACCTAAAACCCGACAAGATCCTAATCAACTTTAATCAACATAGAATAGGGTTTAAAATCGAGGCTCACACTTGGCAAGTCCGGTCGGACTAAATTTACAAAGGGGAGAAACTCTCTGGAATAGACCGGACATACGACCGAACTTACAAGGCCGGTCGAAGTAGAAAATTTTGACGGGAATATGTTCTGGAATCGACCGACATGGACAGTCCGGTCGGCAAGTCCGGTCGGACCAAAACTTGTAAAAAAAAAACAGAAAAGAATGTGACTCATGTAGTTAACCCTAGGGTGTATAATGAAGGTAACCTAGGGTAAAGTTAGACATTAAACATGTCAAATAATTATGTTAAACACTTAGCAAGTTTGGAGGTTAAGTAAGTTAATTAACCGACATTCTTGAATCATGTATAGGAGTGACCTACGGTGGAAACAAATCAAGGCAAGGACCAAGGTATGGTTTTCTTGCAATCTGTTGTCTAGCGGTTTACACCGGTTTGTGTGTTGTATGTTTTTCTGTGTGTTTACAATGTTATAAGATTTAAACATGTAATGAGTTTACAGTTGTTCATATTATTGTGATGTGATGTTGTGATTCATTTCCCTTGTGTGTGTCTAACATGACTTACCACCTATTGTGTGTTGGTTGTTAAGTTCCACTATGAACTTCTAACAAGTGTTAACTGGGAAGTGAGGAATCCGGTTGTCCGGTCATGCATGTAAGTTAAGAGTAGATATCTGAATCAGATTCGACTCTTATGTTGTTAAGATTGTTCTCCTTAATTTGGCGTTCGATCTCCCGCTAGCTTCTTCCAAAGCTTACCTATTCTGACTTATGATCGGTTTAGTGGGAACCTGTGTTTGTGTGGTGTGTTCGGGTCACTAAATCCGAACCATCTATGACTTAAGTTACTCGTTCGTCTAACAGAACGGTAACGAGTGTGTTTAACGAGCTTAACATGAGGGTGAACCACTCTCTAGGCTCTTATGTTATTTGACCCTTGTGGTTTGTTATTGTGGGACGAAGATCCACCGTGTGTGTAATAATGAGCTGTGCACTATTGATGCTATGCTCCATGTTATGTTATGTTATGTATGTAAATGAATGCCATGTTATCATGACAATTAGCTGCGCGTATCCCGGTAGCCGATGGGCTGCGCGTTAGCCATACCAGCCAAGGGTTGCTGACCCCTCGGGGGATCCATATTTCTTATACTGCAGGATGAGGATCGAAGAAGCGGAGTGGCTTTAGATCCTAGGATGTGATTACTTTTGTATACTTTTGGATGTTGGCCCGGGATGCGCCTGTGCTCCTGTGGCGTTATATACTTTTGGTTGTTGTAGTTACAGTGATGTTATACAGTTACGGATATGTAAACACTCGGTATTGTATATGATGTATTTATGGTTTAGTTTTATGCTCGGGAGTCTGATCATCAGACCGGTACAATTGTATTTATTCTGCCTTGTCAACCACGTGGGTGGTTGACGGCGTTGTAGCACCGAAGCGTTAGTTACTGTTTAGTTATTTTATTCCGCTGCGATTTCATTTAGTATCATGTGCGTATTAGGGGTGTTACAAATACAACCTCGACAAAGGTCCTAGAGGAATTCGTAAGGCTTAGTTAGGCCTAATTAATATACGGGAACGATTCCCGAAGAAAATGGATCCAAATAATGTGTTAAAACGCTAACGGAGCCTTAAAACATGTTTTTCGAGAAAACCCGAAAACGTGAACTTTAGTGGTCAAACAGACCCGTAAAAATTATGGTTGAATAAATAACTATAATTAAGCATTAATGGAAGCCTAAGAACCATTAACATTAATTAAACAAGGAAATTCCAAAAAACGTGCTCCGGTAAGTGAATAGTGTAAAAACGAAAACTTATGGGGTGTTAATTGCAATAAGACTAAATACTCCCCTTCACCTTGTAAATAAAGAAAAAAATCTGGCACATTTGAGTGAGCCACGTTTTTACCCCCTCTCACAATGGGTTTCCATTATTGACAAAAGCAAAAAGTAAACTAGTACAAAACTACTTTTCCCTCTTTCTCCCCCCTCATTTCTCTTTTCCCTCCTCTCTTTCCTTCTTCTTTCTCCTCCAGCCGATTTTCTTCCCCCTCTCTGGACTGGAATGTTTTTTGCAAGCCTCATCCATGGCTTCCTCACTTTTCATGCTTGCCCAAGCTCCATTCATGCTCCAAACACAAAAATAATTACATATTTGAACTCCCCTCACCAAGCTCTTCCATTCTCTCTTTTCATAATTTCAAATGGAGATGGTTGACCTCCATGGGTGTTGGCCATTTGAAGAGAAAATTACATATTATTGATCTTGGAGTCTCCTCTTTCATTCAAGGTAAAAAAATGTCCAAGGAAAACTCACTTTTCCTCTTCTTTTAGTGTGGCCGATTTTCCCCCTTTGTAATGCCTTGTTTTTCTCTCTTGTTGAGCTTGGTTTCAACCATCCAATGGTGGTGGAACCCCCTTCTTGATTCAAGGGTTAAAACTCCTCCTAAAACTCCAAAGGTAAAACCCTAGCTTTTGTGCTTTAAGCCCATCCATTGAATTAGAGTGATTTCATTGGTTTAACAGTTTTATTAATATTCATTTTGTGTTCTTAGATGTTGGGTTGGGGTTTGGCAACCCCATTGCCCAATTTGACCAAAAATGAAGAGAGGAGAAGGAAAGGAGCGAAAGAGGAACCAATGAGAATATAAGGTAAGAAAATCACCTTAATGCTAATCTTATATGTTTTATAATTTTGGGAATGGGTAAATTATAAGAATGAACCTAAATTGAATTGATAATGTGTATGATGGTTAGGAGAGAGAATTGTGAAATTAGGTTTATTAAAGGCCTAAGTGCCTTTGTATTTGAGATTTGAGCTATATTGTTGGTTTGATGAATTTTGGTTGAGCTTGAGTGCTGTAGGACCCTTCATGGGTGTTGCTAGTTTAGGATTGATTTTTGGTGAGAATGGATGAGTTTGGATGTGTTAGGTTTATGGGAAAACTATGGTAAAATTTTAGTAGAAAAAAAGTGTTCAAGGTTATTTGATGAATGAGAGAAGTTTGGTGTTTATAGTGTTGAGTAGAGTAGATTAATAGCCTTTGAATGGTAGATGGAGAATGGATTAGAGAAGGACAAAATCTGTAGCAAAGATGAATAGAGAAGTCTTGAAATTGCTAGAGAAGAGTAAGTGTGCAAAGGTTGAAGATAAGAGATGAACTTGCCTTGAGAATTGATTTGAGAATTTGGTTGAGACTTGAGAATTTGAGTATTGAAAGTTGAGTTGAAACTTAAGTGACTTGAGATATTGAGTTTGAGTATTGTAAAACTTGATTGAGGTTGAGAGTAAGAGAATTGAGTAAGAGTAACCCAAGAGAGTGGGTAAGTCAATGAGGAAATTGAGTAAGGCATAGTGGGGTAGAAACCCTCAAGGCCAAAGATTAAGTAATACTAACTAATAAACTTATTGTGTTAGTATGACTGTATTCCTTGGTTGAATGTGAGTATTTTGTTAATGTACATATATAATGTATGTTGTCTAGCATGTGAAATGAACCGCATGTTCTCGACCAAATAGTCGGCGTACCCCCGTTAGCATGTGGGGTACGTGAATTTCATATGCAGCAATTTGCTGAGCCCCTAGGGAGACCGTTTTTATTTTCCAGGTACGTTAAAGCCGTCTACCGTTCGAGAGTAGGACGGGGTTGTTATTAAGCACGGGGAGTTATTTAAGGAATTGTATTATTTGTATTGGGGAATTGTAAAATCGACATGTGGTCGACGAGTTTGGGAATTGAAGTAGATGCTCGATATAGAACATAATCGAGGTTGTATTGTATAATATAGGATTGAAGTTTGTATTTGATTGAGATTTGATTAGGTAATGGAATGTATCGTTGTATAGAGTACTTGGTATAATATCCCATCAGACCGATATTGTATTTGATTTGTTGTATTGGATTTGTCCTTGTTAGTCACGCGGGTGACTAACGGCATTGTATCACCCCCGTTTGTATTGGAATTTAGCTTCTTGAGTATTGATAATTGTGACGGATTAAGGGAGAATGACTGGATTACCGGTAGGGGTGTTACATCTTGCATCTCCTCTATAAGCCTTACCATCATACTACTATGACTTCCTATAACATATGCCACCTTTTAAGTTTCACGGTATCACAACACACATACCTAGAGAACTTCTCTTACACTTCAACGAGGGTAAAGATTTTTGGGATAACACTAGCTTATACACATAACTTATTACACATTATCAACCTGAAATAACCCATATGCACACTTAACATTTCGGCCCCCATTCAACACTTAAAGCTAGCGACTTTAAGGTATTAAAATGTGAATTAAACATTATTACCTTATCTTAAGTCACCAAGAAAAATTTCACCAGCTTCTCACCATCTACAAGGTCCCCTCCTTGGTCTAGATATACATACGCCATGGGTTAATTTTTTGTACATAACCCAAGCTCAAATCATGCCCATAAGTCTTAAGAGTTTTGTTGAACTTTTACCTTTCAAAACTTGATATCTCGTCTTAGAATAAGCTCAAACTTGTCGGCAGCCTATAGGTGTATAAACCCATTTTTTGTGATAATTTCAACAATGAAAAAGAGCTAGTTAATGCCTTATCTAGGTATCAAGTTTAAGGAGTTTCATGGTAAGACTTTTGACCATTAAAAGGAATAGTCTCACCCTGAGTTTGGAGAGGTTTCAAATGTTGTTTTCAGCCAGCTTGAACAAAAGAAATAGCTTCAGTTTTTCGGTAAGAACAAGGGAAAAAAATGAGGCTTAAATACCATGAGTGTTCCAGATTTTTACCATGTATTGTAGCCCTTTCATGGTGTGTCTTTGGTGCAGTTTTATCTCAATGAAAAGGGCTGATAACAGCCTCCATGCGTGAGAAACCAAGGGCAGAAGAAGGTATTAAAAATCTTGTATTTTTAGACTCATATACATAGAAGAATAATAAGGGTTTTACGGTATGTTCTCTTACCTTTGGAGATTCAGTGAGCTCTTCTAGAACTTGGGTCCTTTCAGCTGAGTTTTCAGTCCACAAAGGGAGGTTTGAAGCCTTGGAAACGGGAAGAAATTGATGGGGAGAGGTGGTTATTTCCCCATGTAAAAACCAAAAAATAAGGAGGATGAAGAGAGATTTTTTACCTTGTCTTATTTGTTATTATTCTTGCTATTGTAAACCAGAAATGAGAGGGGATATAGATGAGGATGTTGCTGTCTTATGAAGAGGAGGATGAGCTTTAATATTGTAGCAAGAATGGAGGAAAAATCAGCTAGGAGAAAGGTGTTGGAACCGTGAGAAAAAGAAGAAGAAAGGAGGTGATTTTACCTTGTCTTTCTCCTTGTTTCTTCAGCCGAAAATGAGAAGGGGAAATGGAGTTGTTGTCTATGGTGAGAAGGAAAAAAAAGGAAGATTGAAGTGATGTAGGAAGGTGGCAGCCGAGATACAGCATGGGGAAGGGTGAGGTGAGCATGGGTAGAAGAGAAAAGAAGCTAGTTGTATGATTTTGTTGTTTTTTATACTCTTGTTTGTCTCTCTTTTGGTCTCCTCTTACAATGGAACTGAGAGTGATATGAGGTTGGAGGAAAAAATCAGTTTGTATAGGGTGAGTGATAGGAGATGAAAGGAAATTATAAGTATAAGTACAAGTTAGCTATCATTGTATGTAAGTAAGTGTGCTTGTCTCACTTTTATTTAATTCAACTTTCCCTCTCTTTTTCTTGTAGGAAATCAGTTGCACTAATGGGAGGGAAGACTTTTGAATTCTTGTACATTAATGTTACACATTAATGGGGTATTATGGACTTGTTTATGTGTTAGTTGGTAACATGTGTTATTTCCTTGTTTTAGTGTAACTGTGTAAGTGTATATCGCACTTACAAGTTATTTGACTATATAAGATAGTTTATATATTTTAATAAGTGATATTGGTGATGTTTAATGCATGTACTATTATGTTACATGTGATATTAATTTTAGGAGTTGATTTCTCCTTAATAATATTCTCTCTTTGATTAGAGATTTAATGTATAGTTTAGTGTCCATTTTGGACTATACCTTTTATGCAATAATATTTATTATGAGTGGTACTCAATAGATGAATAATTAGTAATTGTTCTCTTTATTTTAAATAAATTCCTTATTAATTAAGGTAATAAATATTTGAGGTATTTCATGAACAATGACCCTTTGCATTAGTAATGAGAAAAAGAAATTCTTTGACTTGTTAAAGGATGCTGAAATGAAGGTTTATCGTAATTGCAAATACAACAAGTTATCATGTTTGGTTCACTTATACCATTTAAAATGTCTTAAAGGATGAAGCAATAGCTCTTTCTCAATGTTTTTACAGTTCTTAAGAGATTTACTACTAGAGGGAAATGAGCTTCCTGAATTAGCCCATCAAGTGAAAAAGATCATCTCTAACTTAGGCTTGGGGTATGAGAAGATCCATACATGCCCAACAGGTTGCATGTTATTTTGGGGTTACAAAGAGAATGAAGAAACTTGTGCGGAGTGTGGGGCTTCAAGGTGGATAGTTACTAAGGAGAACTCAAATGATACTGTGGCTAATCAAAAGAAAAAGGCTGCAAAAATTTTACGTTGGTTTCCTTTAAAGCTTAGACTCCAGAGGTTATATATGTGTTATAAAACTACTAGTCTTATGAGGTGGCACCAAATTGATAGGAACAAAGGTGGAAAACTAAGGCATCCAGCTGATGTTAAAACTTGGAATGAATTTGATGAGAGATATGCAATATTTGCGAATGATCCTCGAAATGTTCATTTGGCCATGTCAAGTGATGGGTTTAATCCATTCAAGACAATGAATTTTAGCTACAGTATTTGGCCGGTTTCTTATACCATATCATCTGCCTCCTTGGTTAGTTATTTAGCAACCCAACATCATTCTTTCTTTGATCATTCCTAATCCTAAAAGTCCTGAAAAAATGGATGTTTATATGCAACCTTTGGTAAAAGAGCTGAAGGAGTTATGGGATACTGGCATTGAGACATTTGATGCATTTACGTATGAAACGTTTCAGTTGAAGGCAACTTTACTTTGCACATTATTAGATTTTCTTGCATATGCTGGTCTTTCAGGGTGGAGCACAAGGGGTCAACTTGCTTATCCTGTGTGTGGTTTTAACACTAATTCACATGGTTGCAAAGTGGTAGAAATTTTTGTTGTATGTGTCACCGTAGATGGCTAGCACCCAATCACATATATCGATCTGAGACTTCATCATTTGATGCTAAAGAGGAGTTGAAAGATGTACCTGTACAACCTTCTTGAGATGAGATTCTAGAATAACTAGAGGGAATTATTTCCTTGAAGATAATTTGAATGGGGCCCATGAAAAAAGAAAAGTATATTGTTCATGTTGCCTTATTAGAAGCATCTGAAGTTGCGGCATAGCCTTGACGCAATGCATATGGAAAAAAATGTTGCAGATAACATTACTGGGACTATAATGGGAGAAGAAGGAAGTATAAATAAAACTACAAAGCAAGACTTGATCTACAACAAATGGGTTTGAGAAGTGAGCTTCATCCACAAAGACACCTAAGGCATAAAACAGTGTATTTACCCAAAGCTTGCTATCAAATGACCAAGGATGCCTTCTTGCAAGTGCTTAAGTCTGTCAAACCTCCCGATGAGTACTCTTCCAATATCTCTTGTTGTGTGCAGTTAAAGGACCGGAAGCTTATACGCCTTAAAAGTTATGATTGTGACATGTTGATGCAAGAATTTTTGCCAATTGCTTTAAGGGGAACTTTGCCTGATTTTGTAAGTCTCACCTTAATTGAGCTATGTGACTTTTTTTAGAGGATTTGTAGCAAAGTTATCACAGATGATGAAGTTCAAAATCTTGAATCTCAAGTCATCATAACTCTGTGCAAAATGGAAAGTATCTTTTCTCCTTCCTTTTTCACTATCATGGTCCATTTAATGATTCATTTGGTGGAATGGATTAAGCTAGGAGGTCCTGTAACATTTCGTTGGATGTATCCTATTGAAAGGTTAAAACAATTTTTTTTAATTTTTTTTAATTACATTGTAGTGTTAATCTTTCTGGGTGATATTAGGTACCTTCTTACACTTAAAACTACGTGCACAATAGAGCTCATCCTGAAGGTTCTATTACTGAAGGGTATATGGCTCAAGAGTCTAATGTTTTGCTCGATATTTTACAGGTGTTGAAACTCTCTTTACTAGACCAATCAGAAATGATGATAACGATGACCACAAAGAAGAAAAGTCAACCTTTCTTTGCCCTGGGAGACCATTACGAGTAATTTAAACTACATTTCCCAACATAAAAAAAAGAGATACTCAACTTGTGAGATTGATAGCCAAGCATTTGCTCAAGCACATAGATATGTGTTGTTCAATGTTGACTCAGTTTAACCATTTCGGGAGTAAGTGGTCTACCTTTTACTACATTGAGTCTTCAATTAGCTAGTTAGGTTATAATGCTCATCTCTAATGAAATTATAGGGAACATCTGAGTACCATTCGAGCACAAAACCGTTCAAGGCATCGATCTTATTGGTTTCGAAAACGGGTAATCCTCAAGAAATTTTTTTGACAGAAAGTTCATTTTTGTTCCTTTGCTACATATGGAATGTAAACAAATATGAGCTTTCCTAGGTTGTGCACTTGGAAGAAAAGGGTGATAGAAGAGTTACAGAAGAAATTAAATGGCTTGCTTGTGGACCAAAACTTATGTTAAAAGATACTCAGGTTATCTTGTTAATGGTTATTGTTTTCATACCAAAGACCACGAGAAATTCCTGAAGTCTCAAAATAGTGGTGTGGTTGTGACTATAAGGAGTGATGAAGGTGTGACAAAGTATTATGGCTTGTTGACAGAAGTAATTTAATTGAACTTGTCCTGTAAAGTTCGAGACATTTTATTCAGATGCGATTGGGTAGAGATAAACAGAGGTTGAAAATGAGATAATTTTGGTGTGACACTTGTCAATTTCTCCTCTTTGGGTCACACGGGAACCAATCTACTTGATGACCCGTACATTCTAGCTTCTCAAGCAGAAAAAGTATTCTATGATAAAGACGCTAAGTCTATTGAGTGGTTGGTTGCTAGAATTACGAAAGTGAGAGATGTTTATGACATAGGGGATTAGCCACAACTTCATGGTGACCGTGATGTCAATGATGATACATTCCATGTTGTAAATTTGTACCGGGTTGGGTCTGATGCTGATGATGGGGAAGATGTGACACTAATGATGGAACTAGAAGGTACATAAGTTATGGAAGAAGATAATGTAATATAGGGACAATGAAATGACCGATGGCTTAATATTTGTCTCTTTTTGTAAGAATATATATATATATATATATATAGGATGTAACTTGGTGTTTAGTTTGCTTGTGGTCTTTCATAATTCATATAATCATTATTTTGAGCATTTGGACTTGCATCTTAGATTTTCTTTTCTATGTTTTATGTAGTATTGTTAGGACTATGTGTTTTAAATTTTAGAATGGATAAAAGGAGATGAGTTAGAGTTATCTCTATTAACAATGAAGCGCACCAACGACCTACTAGTGAAGAAGACTGAAATACCCCAAACCTAGTTATGTTGTTTAAACACCTAAATAGGGTGTAACAAGACTAAAAAGAGTCTTAGAAACCTTACTAAACAAATTTAAACAAAAGGAAACACAAATGTGCTTTAAAGTCAATAAGAGCTAAAATGTGCTCTAAGCTTGGGATAAACTTGAGTAAGGCCTAATGAGCTTACCAAGACTTCATTTATATACTAATGAACTTATTAAACCAATTACCAAAGAAAACCAAGCTTGAAAACAAGTTAAAACACAAAATGTGCTTTAAGAAGTCTTAAAGCACGTTTTTGAAAAATTGTCTTGTAAATGAGTTTTGAATGGCTAAATGTCCATCATTACTCTTAAATATATATGTGTACTATATAGTATCACATTTGGGTGGCTATATTAGTGGGAAATCAAAAATTTCACTTCTATGTGCCTTGTATAGGTGAATAGTACTTTTTATAAGCTAGTTTATAACATATGTTGTATTAAGTAATTAAATTGACAAACAAAGACTAAAACACCCTCATACTAATAAAGGGGGCCGGTTTTTATAAGTGTGGTGACTCACCACTCTCTAGTTAAGGTAATGAGTAATTAAAGCAAACTAAGTAAAACTACTTTTTACTTTATAACATAAATATCTTCTAAAAGCAACTTCTATCTTCATTCTCATTTCTTTCCTTCATTCCCACGGTTTGCAAACACCACTCATCTTCTCCCTTCTTCCTTGTTCTCTCTCGGTAATACCACTATCACCATTAGAGCTCCACTTTGACCACTTGCCAAATCAAGCTCACTTGTCCAAATCAAGAATAAATACCACCAATCTCTTCCTCTCATCAAGCTCTTCATTCCTATCTCCTCAAAACTCCTAGAGCTCCATTTCGGTGCCAAGGTGTTCCACCATTGAAGGAGCTTGAGCTTGGATTTCTACATATTATTACTCTCCTTTACTTCTAGGTAAGGAATCTCAAACAAAAATCAAGTTTCCCTCTTGTTTTTGTCATGTCCGAAAATACACATTGATGTAGCTCATTGTGTGACTTTGTTCTAGCTTCATTTCAACTCTTCATGGACTAGGTGGAGTCCTCTCTTGTTGTATATCCAAACTCTCTTCAAAGAACAAGGTAAAACAACTACATTAATGTTTTTGAAACAATGTCAAATTAGGGTTTACAATGAGATGAAGCCTATAGCTTGAATACTCATTATAAAGTTTGTATATTGTTTAGAACTTGTCAAGGAATCAAGTACTCCATTGGTTTCTAAAGGAAACAAGAAAGAGTAATTTTACAAAAGAGGTAAATCTACTAACCTAATGCTATTTTAATGCCTTAGGAGAAATGAGCTTATAATGCTTATTAAAACTATCTAAAGAGCCAATGGGGAATGACCTAGTGAAGTGTTCTTAAGAGACTAGTAAAGGGCATATGTGTATGTTGAGTGTATTTGCAGGTTAAAGGCATATATATTGTGGAAATTCAGTGTTTATGATTTAAGCACTTTAAGGGCCTAAGTGCCATGCAAACTATATTGTGCACTATTGTGATGTAGTGTAAATTTGGTGAAATTGTGTATGAGAGTGTTCTTGGTGATTTTGGATGTTCTTGTGTGTTTAAAGGAGAAGGTAAAGTGTTTAGGCATGGTAATGTTCTAGGGGAACCCATGTCAAAATCTAGGTAGGAAGTAAGAAGTTCTAAGTGTTTACATAAGGTTTGGTGAGTTAGAAAGTGTAGGAAATGAGTAAGGAGATAGTTGTGAGAAATGATGCTTGGGAGATGATGTTAAGTTAAGGAGAAAGCATTTTGGGATAGTAGTTGCCTTAGGTATGAAACACCATCTAGGAACCTAGTATAAAATAACATAAGTGTTAAGGAATTTTTACAAGGAAATAAGTAAATGTTTTAAGGAATTAGAAAATGAGTTTCATGGATGTTGTATGTGGATGTAAGGTTGCCAAATGTTGCTAGGAAGCATTAAGAGGCCTTAGGAGAAGTTTGGTGAAGAATTGGCAAGTTTAGGTAAGTTTAATAGGCGACCGACCCAGGGGCCGACCCAGTTTGTGGGTCGGTCGAGCCTCTGTAAAATGTTAGGAAAATGTTCGGTGACGGTCCGACCCAAAAGGGTGGGTCGGACATGGGTCGGTCGAGCCTCTGTAAAGTGTTGGGAAAATGTTCGCACATGGACCGACCCAGAATGGTGGGTCGGACATGGGTCGGTCAAGGTAAAGTTTTTCAGACCCGAAGACCACTGGGAGGGTCCGACCCAGTTGTGGGTCGGACGGTGGGTCGGTCGGACCAAAACTTGTAAAAAAAAAAACAGAAAAGAATGTGACTTATGTAGTTAACCCTAGAGTGTATAATGAAGGTAACCTAGGGTAATATAGGCATTAAAACATGTCATACAATCATGTTAAATACTTAGTAAGTTTGAAGTTAAATAAATAATTAACCGACATTACTAATGTGTTTAGGATTCTCTCAAGGTGGAAATCCGTCGAGGCAAGGACCAAGGTATGGTTTTCTTGCAGTCTGTTGCCTACCGGTTTACACCGGCTTGTGTGTTGTTTGTTTTCTGTGTGTTTATGACTTTGTAAGATTAAACCATGTAAAGAGTTTACAGTTGTTAAATATTATTATGTTGTTAATCATGACTCTCTCTTCCCATGCGAGTGTCTAACAAGACTTGACCTATTATTGTGAATTGTTGTTGTGCTCAATGTTGAACTACTAACATGGGCTAACGGGGGAAGTGAGGAGTCCGGTCTGTTCCGGCCACGCGTGTGAGTATGGGAGTCGATGTCATAACCGGTTCGATTCTCTCTGTATGTTATGGTTAAGTTTCCAATTTGGTTTCTAACCTTCCCTTTAGCTTAACCAAGGCTATTTTACTGACTCACGTCGGGCCACAGGGGCATACTATATGTTTTGTTTCGGTGTGCTTGGATCACTATATCCGGGGCACCTTGTGTTAAGTTAACCGTTCAATCTAACCGGACGGTAACGAGTTATGTAACGAGCTAAGTATGAGCGTGGCAACATTCTCGAAGCTCTCAATGGGGACTAACTGTGTTGGTTCTCTTCCTAAAAGGATTTGTATGTTTGTGATGTGTGTTATGATGTGTACAATACCCTTGTTATGTTATATATGTATGTGTTGTGTGTTTAAAAATAAATATCATGTCATCCTGACAATTGGTTGCGCGTATCCCGGTAGTCGATGGGCTGCGCGTTAGCCATACCAGCAAAGGTGCTGACCCCCTCGGGGGCTCCATATTTTTATTGCAGGATGAGGATCGAAGAGGCAGAGTGGCTCTAGGTCCTAGAGAGTAGTTTACTTTTGAAGTATTTTGGATGTTAGCCCGGGTTGCGTTGTGCACCCGTGGCGTGTTATATACTTGTTGGTGACGGTTTACAGTGAATAAACAGTGAAGGATTTATGTAATACTCGGTATTATATTGTTATATATATGGTTGTTAGTTCTATGCTCGGGAGTCTGATCATCAGACCGGTACAATGTATTTATTCAGCCTTGTTAGCCACGTGGGTGGTTGACGGCGTTGTACACCAATCGTTTAGTTATTGTTTAGTTGTTTATTTCCGCTGCGATTCCAAGTATAGTTATGTGCGTAGTAGGGGTGTTACAAAAAGTGGTATCAGAGCGAAAGTATCGCTCTGATGACTAGAATACCGAGCTTAGGGATATACCGAGTTAGGAAACCTAACTACAGTTACCTAAGTGAACAGATTTGGAAAGGTTAACCACTAACTAAGTGTGGAGATACCTTATTATCGGGAAGCGTTACAGTCGTTAGACCGATAAGTGTGCAAGCATAATGCTAATGAGATGTTCGTACAAATTCAGATGGCAGGTAGACCACGAGGAAGAGGCCGCGGGCGCGGTATTGGAGGTATGGGTGGCCAGGATGAGGATACTACGGCACAAACCATGGCTGAGGCAGTTGCAGCCGCCGTAGCTCAGCTGGTACCCGACCTAGTTGCTGCTATACAGCAAGGGCGACAGCCTGGAGTTCAGCCACCACCACCACCGCCACGAGAGACCAATTGGGTCAAGGCGTTGGCTGATCTGAGGCCGCCTTCATTCAGTGGGGAGACCGATCCCCGTAAGCTCGAGGCATACATCTCCGAGATGGAGACCGCCTTCGAAACCCTAGCACCACCTGAGCAGATCAAGGTACGACTTGCTGCTTACTACCTGAAAGGCGCGGCACAAAACTGGTGGAAGCTTGTGCGCGAGGGTAGAGTTGTTGATCCGACATTCCAGTGGAGGGAGTACACGGCTCTTCTGCGAGCCAAATACTACCCTATACATGTGCAAGAGGCCAAGCGCCTGGAGTTGGACAACCTGAGGCAAGGGGATAAGATGACGGTAGATGAGTACTACTCAGCCTTCATCGGACTAATCCACCTGCTACCGGATCTGGGTTACTCAGACCGGATCCTTGTGAACCGTTTCTACAACGGTCTGAACTATCGCCTGCGCTACGGCATGGGGCCTACTGGATATACCACCTTGCAGGTAAAGGGATTACAGTGTAATGTGAATAAGTGTGTACAATGTGATAATGTGATGTGAATTTGTCTAGCGGGGCATAACTGACACCCTAAATATAGGAGTGCTATCATGCCGCTGCTATTGTGGAGATCACCGTCCGTCTGAGGGACGAGGAGAGTGCGCTAAGCGCAAGGCTCAGAACGAGGGCCAAGGCACGCAAGGGCAGTGGGGAGGGAAGAAGAAGAAATCATACCCCCAGTCCCAGAAAGGACAGCAACAGGGTGGCAAGGGCCAGGCCCAGACCACCACTGCTGATGAGCCTCTGCAGCTCACCTATGCGTATGCGGCCAAGCCCCTACGTTCTTACCCACCAAAGGGTAATTGTCTAAACCTGTGTGATGAGTTAGAGTATATGTTAATGAGTCGTGAAACAAGTATTAATGGTGTATTGTGATAGCAGCTAGCACGGGCTCTGGACCGGAGCGCCACTATTACTGCAAGTGGTGCAACGGCGACCACCCCGGCAAGGACTGCAAGGGTAATGATGTTCAGTGCCGGTACTGTAAGAAGATGGGTCACCGCGACCATGAGTGCTGGTCGAACCCGAACGGTAGGAACTTCAGGCCCAAGGGGCAATTGAAGGGTAAGGCCACTGCGACCACCGATGGCCAGAAGACGGCGAACCAGCCACCCCCAGATCAGAGGTACACGGAGTCCCAGAAGGGGAAGGGGTCGGGGTCCAACAAGGCCACCCTGAATGTGGTGGACCGGTCTGAGGCGCCAGGGCCCTCTTCTAGACCAGGTACCGCCTAAGTGTTGAATGTAATAAGTGTCTGCATACCGCATTTCATGCATGTGTGTGAGTGAGTTTAAATGAACGACCATGTGAGTAAATAATAAAGTATAGTGTGAGATTTACCTAACTAGAGTACTCTAAACTTTAAGGAACTTCAATATATGTTATCCAATCCCACCCACACACCGAACCCTGAAGAAACCACCATCAACATCACCGACTTTCCATTGGAGCAATGTCAGGTCATCCAGCCAGGTATGATACTTCTAAATGGATACCTGACACCGGAAGCACAAATCCACCATCAGACGATGCGACGAACTTGGAGCAAAACCAGGAGGGTTTTACACACCCGAATACCCGAACGGAGCAAGGATGCAGTTGAAGATGATGTGCATGGGTAAGGACTGGAACCCTTACACCAAGTCATATCAAGAAGTTCGAGCTGAAGATGGAGCAACAGTATCAAGTATACCAGAGGAGTTCCACGCGGTCGTTAACCACGCCGTGGGAATTGCTCAGCAAGTTGAAACGGAATCAATTCCGGGTGTAAAAGCAGATTTATGCATTGTAAACTTCTACCAGAAAGGTGGACGGTTGGGTATGCACCAAGACAAGGACGAGTCACCCGAGTCTCTAAGTAAGGGAGTACCCGTGGTGTCTTGGTCCATTGGTGATACCGCAGTATTTGTGTATGGCGAGCAGAAGCGTGCTGACCTCGCAAAGAAGCTATTGCTAAAATCGGGAGATGTATTAATCATGGGTGGGCAATCAAGGATGCTATACCATGGCATCAGAAAGATCAAACTGAATACCGCACCGTCGGCAGTGATCAATGCCACACACATGAAACCCGGACGTTTGAATCTGACCTTCAGACAGTTTTAAACCTTGTATAATTATGTGACAAACCAGTATGTATAAGGATGGTTGTAGAAGGATGGTAAATCTGCGACCCACACCCGATAACAGTAAGCCAATAGATCTTGTAATGGTTAAAAGGAGTATGTTAATGAATAAAGTGGAGTTGTTTGAAAAATATAAACCGTGTTGTTACCCAATACTTATTAGTTTGCCAATGAATTAGGCTGTGCACTCGGAACGGGAGGTATACTGAGTGTCTGCAATAAGGCAGAAGCCGGCAAGAGCGGCACAATCCTCACCGGTACCTTTCCAGTGAATGGCGTGGATGCATCGATCTTGTTCGACTCTGGAGCCTCACATACATTCATTTCGCTATCATTTGCGAAGAGGCTGGGGTTAGATGGTGAAGAGATGCCAGACTTCGTGGTTACTCTCCCGTCGAAGGAGCGGATCCGATGTACCCGCTACTACCGAGGTGCTATTGTTCGAATCAGGAGTGAAGAGTTTCCGATCGACTTGATAGAGTTCGACGGACTAGGCTTTGATGTGATTGTCGGGATGAACTGGTTGGAGCGGCACAAGGGCAGAATCCTGTGTGCCGAGCATCGACTGCTTCTTCGGAGTCCATCTGGGGTTACCATATCTTACCGCCAGAGGCCCAGGGAGCCTTCGACTCAGTCATCACCGCCATGGCTATGTATCGTGAGTTACGACGAGGGAGTGATGTATACCTCTGCTATGTCCAGGACATGGAGAGAGACCCTGAGTTTAGCCCAGATGTGCCGGTAGTGTCGGAGTTTCCTGATGTATTTCCTAAGGAACTGCCGGGCATGCCGCCAGCACGAGAGGTTGAGTTCGAGATTGATTTAGTTCCGGGCACCGGACCCATTGCGAAAGCACCTTACCGTATGGCTCCAGCAGAAATGACAGAGCTCAAAGAGCAGCTGAGAGACCTACTCGACAAGGGCTTTATCCGCCCTAGTGTGTCACCATGGGGAGCGCCGGTCCTCTTCGTGAAGAAGAAGGACGGTAGCCTCCGCCTATGTATTGATTATCGGGAGCTGATGCTGTGTGACGGTGAAGAACCGTTACCCCTTACCACGCATCGACGATCTATTTGATCAGCTTAGGGGAGCATCAGTATTCTCCAAGATAGACCTACGTTCCGGATATCACCAGATTGCCATCCGTGACAGTGACATCGAAAAGACAGCTTTCAGAACTAGGTATGGGCACTATGAGTTCACCGTTATGCCGTTTGGCTTATCAAATGCACCAGCAAAGTTCATGGACTTAATGAACCGTTTGTTCCAAGATCAGTTGGACAAATCAGTGGTAGTCTTCATCGATGACATTCTTGTGTATTCTAAATCGAAAGGTGAGCACGAAAGCCACCTGAGAGATGTGTTACAAACTTTGAGGAGAAATCAGTTGTATGCTAAATTTTCTAAGTGTGAATTTTGGTTGAACCAAGTATCATTCCTTGGACATGTGATATCTGAGGCCGGGATCGCTGTTGATCCGGCAAAGATAGATGCAGTGCGCACCTGGCCTAGGCCGAAGACAGTTACCGATATCAGGAGCTTCCTCGGTCTGGCAGGTTACTATAGGAGATTTGTGAAGGACTTCTCCAGTGTCTCGAAGCCGATGACTTCCTTGATGAAGAAGGATGCACCATTCGAGTGGACAGTCGACTGTGAGAGGGCTTTCGCGAGTCTCAAGGATGCTCTGACATCTGCACCGGTTCTGACATTACCAGACGGTCCAGATGGTTTCGAGGTCTATTGCGACGCATCAGGCAGGGGTATGGGTTGTGTGTTGATGCAACACGGGAAGGTCGTGGCTTACGCCTCCCGACAGCTGAAGAAGCATGAGGAGAACTACCCTACCCACGACTTAGATTGGGGGCCATTGTCTTCGCACTGAAGATATGGCGACATCATTTGTATGGGGTAAGTGTGACGATTTATTCTGACCACAAGAGCTTAAATACTTGTTCACTCAAAGAGTTGAACATGAGGCAAAGAAGGTGGGTTGAATTCCTGAATGATTACGACATCAATTTACAGTACAAAGAGGGTAAGGCAAATGTGGTAGCTGACGCATTGAGTCGCCGAGCACACTCTCTCCATTCGCTAGTCTCTCATACTGGCTTGGTTGAAGAGGTGCGGAGTGCAGATGACGGATCAGTATATGATGGAGATCAGACAGAAGCTTATGATGGCACATTCGAGGGTCAGAAGTACGACTTCAGACTCCACGATGATGACCTGATTAGGCTAATGGCAGATTGTGTATACCCAGGAGTAGCGCTGAGCTGAAGGAGCGCATATTGAGTGAATCCCATTGTTCTACTACTTCGATTCACCCCGGAGCTTCAAAGATGTATAAAGGTATGAAAAGATACTTCTGGTGGGCTGGAATGAAAAAGGATGTAAATGACTATGTGTTGAGGTGTCTCACTTGTCAGAAGGTCAAGTTTGAGCACCGACGGCCTGGTGGTATGGTGCAGCCAATGCCAGTGCCGGAGTGGAAGTTCCATGACATATCTATGGACTTCGTGGTGGGCTTCCGCCTACAAGGGGAGGTCTAAATATGATTTGGGTGGTAGTTGACCGACTGACCAAGGTGTCTCGATTCATTCCGATGAAGGACACCTGGAAAGTGGCAAAGTTGGCAGAATTATTCGATAAAGAGATTGTAAGACATCATGGTGTACCAAAGACGATAGTATCTGACAGAGATACCAGATTCCTATCCAGATATTGGAAGTCTACACGAGAGGCACTTGGTACTGAACTGAAATTGAGCACGGCGTTTCACCCACAGACCGATGGTCAGAGTGAGCGCACCATACAGACACTTGAGGATATGCTACGTGCATGTGCACTTGACTTTCAGACCAGCTGGATTGATAAGTTACATCTGATCGAATTTAGCTACAACAACAGTTATCATGCATCGATCAAGATGTCTCCCTTCCAGGCATTGTACGGTAGACCATGCCGCACGCCATTATGCTGGGATGAGTCGAGTGAGACGGTCATTATAGGACCAGAGTATCTTGAGCAAGTTCAGGCAGAAGTTCGCCAGATCAGGAGATAATATGAAAGCAGCTCAGGATAGACAAAAGTCGTACGCAGATGTGCGCCGACGTGACCTGGAGTTCGCCGTGGGCGATCAGGTATTTTTGAGAGTATCCCCCATGAAGGGAGTGTTTCGTTTTGGCCAGAAAGGCAAGTTGAGCCCAAAATATGTGGGACCTTATGTTGTGACGGAGCGGATCGGCCCGGTAGCTTATAGACTTGACTTACCCGCCGAGCTGGGCAAGGTACATGATGTATTTCATGTGTCCCAGTTGAAGAAGTATATGTCTCATCCGTCTCATGTACTTCAGCCTGAAAGGCTAACTTTAGAGCCGACCATGCGATCAGTGGAGACTCCGGTACGGATTCTGGACACTAAGACTCGAGACACTCGCCATAAGTCTGTGAGACTGGTGAAGGTTCTCTGGTCTAACCAGGACGTTGAGGAGGCCACTTGGGAGCTGGAAGATAAGATGAAGGCGAAGTACCCGTCGTTGTTTACTTCTTAGTATTTGTATGTATAGGGTACGGGGCGTACCCCTATTTAAGGGGGGTAGAGCCGTTTCGGTTATGTATATAACATGTATTTGAATACATTGTCTGTGTTGTATTGTCATGTTGTATTGTCATGTTGTTAATGTTGCAGACCGCTGAGTCTGAATGATGTTGTGATGTTTTGTTGTTTGGACCACGTGTCCGGTATGATGTAAGATGTTGTTAATGTGATATAGAAGTGTTGTTAATATGTGTTCTCATGTTCTAATGTTTAATGTTAAGTGGAAGTATGAACTTTGGGGACAAAGTTCTTTTAAGGGGGGTAGATTGAAATACCCCAAACCTAGTTATGTTGTTTAAACACCTAAATAGGGTGTAACAAGACTAAAAAGAGTCTTAGAAACCTTACTAAACAAATTTAAACAAAAGGAAACACAAATGTGCTTTAAAGTCAATAAGAGCTAAAATGTGCTCTAAGCTTGGGATAAACTTGAGTAAGGCCTAATGAGCTTACCAAGATTTCATTTATATACTAATGAACTTATTAAACCAATTACCAAAGAAAACCAAGCTTGAAAACAAGTTAAAACACAAAATGTGCTTTAAGAAGTCTTAAAGCACGTTTTTGAAAAATTGTCTTGTAAATGAGTTTTGAATGGCTAAATGTCCATCATTACTCTTAAATATATATGTGTACTATATAGTATCACATTTGGGTGGCTATATTAGTGGGAAATCAAAAATTTCACTTCTATGTGCCTTGTATAGGTGAATAGTACTTTTTATAAGTTAATTTATAACATATGTTGTATTAAGTAATTAAATTGACAAACAAAGACTAAAACACCCTCATACTAATAAAGGGGGCCGGTTTTTATAAGTGTGGTGACTCACCACTCTCTAGTTAAGGTAATGAGTAATTAAAGCAAACTAAGTAAAACTACTTTTTACTTTATAACATAAATATCTTCTAAAAGCAACTTCTATCTTCATTCTCATTTCTTTCCTTCATTCCCACGGTTTGCAACACACCATCTTCTCCCTTCTTCCTTGTTCTCTCTCGGTAATACCACTATCACCATGGAGTTCCAACTTTGACCACTTGAAACCTAGCTCACTTGTCCAAATCAAAAACAAATACCACCAATCTCTTCCTCTCATCAAGCTCTTCATTCCTATCTTCTCAAAACTCCAAGAGCTCCATTTCGGTGCCAAGGTGTTCCACCATTGAAGGAGCTTGAGCTTGGTTATTACATATTATTACTCTCCTTTGCTTCTAGGTAAGGAATCTCAAACAAAAATCAAGTTTCCTCTTGTTTTTGTCATGTCCGAAAATACACATTGATGTAGCTCATTGTGTGACTTTGTTCTAGCTTCATTTCAACTCTTCATGGACTAGGTGGAGTCCTCTCTTGTTGTATATCCAAACTCTCTTCAAAGAACAAGGTAAAACAACTACATTAATGTTTTTGAAACAATGTCAAATTAGGGTTTACAATGAGATGAAGCCTATAGCTTGAATACTCATTATAAAGTTTGTATATTGTTTAGAACTTGTCAAGGAATCAAGTACTCCATTGGTTTCTAAAGGAAACAAGAAAGAGTGATTTTGCAAAAGAGGTAAATCTACTAACCTAATGCTATTTTAATGCCTTAGGAGAAATGAGCTTATAATGCTTATTAAAACTATCTAAAGAGCCAATGGGGAATGACTAGTGAAGTGTTCTTAAGAGACTAGTAAAGGGCATATGTGTATGTTGAGTGTATTTGCAGGTTAAAGGCATATATATTGTGGAAATTCAGTGTTTATGATTTAAGCACTTTAAGGGCCTAAGTGCCATGCAAACTATATTGTGCACTATGTTGTGATGTAGTGTAAATTTGGTGAAATTGTGTATGAGAGTGTTCTTGGTGATTTTGGATGTTCTTGTGTGTTTAAAGGAGAAGGTAAAGTGTTTAGGCATGGTAATGTTCTAGGGGAACCCATGTCAAAATCTAGGTAGGAAGTAAGAAGTTCTAAGTGTTTACATAAGGTGGTGAGTTAGAAAGTGTAGGAAATGAGTAAGGAGATAGTTGTGAGAAATGATGCTTGGGAGATGATGTTAAGTTAAGGAGAAAGCATTTTGGGATAGTAGTTGCCTTAGGTATGAAACACCATCTAGGAACCTAGTATAAAATAACATAAGTGTTAAGGAATTTTTACAAGGAAATAAGTAAATGTTTTAAGGAATTAGAAAATGAGTTTCATGGATGTTGTATGTGGATGTAAGGTTGCCAAATGTTGCTAGGAAGCATTAAGAGGCCTTAGGAGAAGTTTGGTGAAGAATTGGCAAGTTTAGGTAAGTTTATAGGCGACCGACCCAGGGGCCGACCCAGTTGTGGGTCGGTCGAGCCTCTGTAAAATGTTAGGAAAATGTTCGGTGACGGTCCGACCCAAAAGGGTGGGTCGGACATGGGTCGGTCGAGAGCCTCTGTAAAGTGTTGGGAAAATGTTCGCACATGGACCGACCCAGAATGGTGGGTCGGTGGGTCGGACATGGGTCGGTCAAGGTAAAGTTTTTCAGACCCGAAGACCACTGGGAGGGTCCGACCCAGTTGTGGGTCGGACGGTGGGTCGGTCGGACCAAAACTGTAAAAAAAAAAACAGAAAGAATGTGACTTATGTAGTTAACCCTAGAGTGTATAATGAAGGTAACCTAGGGTAATATAGGCATTAAAACATGTCATACAATCATGTTAAATACTTAGTAAGTTTGAAGTTAAATAAATAATTAACCGACATTACTAATGTGTTTAGGATTCTCTCAAGGTGGAAATCCGTCGAGGCAAGGACCAAGGTATGGTTTTCTTGCAGTCCGTTGCCTACCGGTTTACACCGGCTTGTGTGTTGTTTGTTTTCTGTGTGTTTATGACTTTGTAAGATTAAACCATGTAAAGAGTTTACAGTTGTTAAATATTATTATGTTGTTAATCATGACTCTCTCTTCCCATGCGAGTGTCTAACAAGACTTGACCTATTATTGTGAATTGTTGTTGTGCTCAATGTTGAACTACTAACATGGGCTAACGGGGGAAGTGAGGAGTCCGGTCTGTTCCGGCCCGCGTGTGTGAGTATGGGAGTCGATGTCAAACCGGTTCGATTCTCTCTGTATGTTATGGTTAAGTTTCCAATTTGGTTTCTAACCTTCCCTTTAGCTTAACCAAGGCTATTTTACTGACTCACGTCGGGCCACAGGGGCATACTATATGTTTTGTTTCGGTGTGCTTGGATCACTATATCCGGGGCACCTTGTGTTAAGTTAACCGTTCAATCTAACCGGACGGTAACGAGTTATGTAACGAGCTAAGTATGAGCGTGGCAACATTCTCGAAGCTCTCAATGGGGACTAACTGTGTTGGTTCTCTTCCTAAAAGGATTTGTATGTTTGTGATGTGTGTTATGATGTGTACAATACCCTGTTATGTTATATATGTAGTGTTGTGTTTAAAAATAAATATCATGTCATCCTGACAATTGGTTGCGCGTATCCGGTAGTCGATGGGCTGCGCGTTAGCCATACCAGCAAAGGTGCTGACCCCCTCGGGGGCTCCATATTTTTATTGCAGGATGAGGATCGAAGAGGCAGAGTGGCTCTAGGTCCTAGAGAGTAGTTTACTTTTGAAGCATTTTGGATGTTAGCCCGGGTTGCGCTTGTGCACCCGTGGCGTGTTATATACTTGTTGGTGACGGTTTACAGTGAATTAAACAGTGAAGGATTTATGTAAATACTCGGTATTATATTGTTATATATATGGTTGTTAGTTCTATGCTCGGGAGTCTGATCATCAGACCGGTACAAATGTATTTATTCAGCCTTGTTAGCCACGTGGGTGGTTGACGGCGTTGTAGCACCAATCGTTTAGTTATTGTTTAGTTGTTTATTTCCGCTGCGATTCAAAGTATAGTTATGTGCGTAGTAGGGGTGTTACAAAGACCTTGTCCCATCTATAGAATCTGGTCATCCCAGTCTGTCTACTGCTACTGATTTAGGGGAATCAGAAGGTTCTCAAGCTTCTCATGAAGA
Organism: Limonium bicolor; assembly: GCA_023374045.1. Classification (NCBI taxonomy): domain Eukaryota; kingdom Viridiplantae; phylum Streptophyta; class Magnoliopsida; order Caryophyllales; family Plumbaginaceae; genus Limonium; species Limonium bicolor. The sequence goes on from CM041780.1 coordinate 21,033,463, forward strand.
AGAAACGGCACAGAAGCTTCTGAACAAGCTTGGTATGGTTTTATTTACTTATTAACTTATGAACATGTTATTTGCATCTTGTGTAACACTTTAGTCTTTATGAACATGTGGCACACAGAAGCTAAGAAGGTTAGAGGTCCTACCCGGATGGATGATATATGGAATTTTGAAAGCGAGCAGCGCGTTGATCCCAAGCTTAATGAATTTGGCCTACCAATTGGAGATGAAAGATGCGTACTAACAAGATTTCTTGTCACACTCGTGAAAATGCCTCAGCATCTTCCTATAAACTATTCTGATTGGTGAAAAGTTCCACAAGGTGTAAAAGATAACTGATGGAGCATTGTTAAGGTAATTTTATTTACCGGTTTTATAAAGTAAAATAATATATGTGATTCAAGTTATTAATATCGTTGTCTTTTAGGAGAAGTTTACATTCAATCCAGAGACAGTAGCTACAAAAAAATGGGTCATCTCTGACATGGGGAAATGTGGAGGTCTCGGAAACACGAATGGAAATCAAGTTACTTTGACCCGAGTGATACTGTTGATGAAATTCTTGCAAAAGTAATAGACCGAAGAGTTAATAAAGAACAATTAAAGGATCTCGCAACTCTTTGGGTTAAACCAAAATTTCAGGTAACTACTACTCAAGTATGTCATACATTTTTTTGATATGCACTTTTAATAGTTGTGTTGTTTAACTCATGACTTTTAGAGTCTTTGCCAACAAAAGAAAAACAACCGTTCGAAATCGGATGAACCTCATTGCACTGGAACCAAGTCCTTTGCAATGAAGAGATAAACTTATATAATAAATTTTTGTGATACTTATTGGCTATTACAAAACGTATTTCTTGCCACTTACTTTTCAGAGTTTAATGCTTTCATATTTTAATCTGTTATTGCAGGGGAAAAATAATGGAATTCCGCCTTCTCGTACTCAACTATATATGAAAAGTCACACTCGGAAAAATGGGAACATTGTGAACGCTAAAGCTACTGAAGTGATGGTAACCTTTTGATACTAAATTCCACCCTTTAACGATTTCTATGTTGGTATCCTACTAACACATTCATCTATTAGGATAACTTGAAACAACATATCGAGAACTCTAGCGACCCAACTTGGTCAACGGGGCAGGATGATTGGAAAAATGATGATTTCTCTAAAGTCAAAGGACCTCAGAAAAGCGGGTACATTAGATGCATTGAAAGAATTCCGAGAGTGAAGGAAAGTGGTGTAGCACCTTCAGAAGAATCACAAGAATTACGAACAACAATTGATGAACTTATGGCAAATCTTGCCCACACACAAGGGGCCTTTGAACAAACACAAGGATTATTGAGTAGTGTCATAGAATCTATGAAATCACATATACCATAAGCTAATTTATCAACTGTCATCAACCACCTAAATTTACAGGTAATGTTGTTGTTATACTAAAGTTATTGTTGTACAATATAAAAGTTCTCTATTGAATTAGTTTGAATGGTGACTTAAACCTGCATCAATTGTTTTATTAATTTTAGGGGATAAGCAACATTGCTAGTGGTACAAATCATTCATCCAGTGTAAATCAAGCAGATGCTTTGAATGGAGGAGTTGGCCAAGGGAAGAAATTTGATTTAAAAAATGCAAGAGGTGGTGTTATAAGGACATTGATTGATCTATTCATTTGAACATGTTGCAGCATCATTATTCACCTCTGTATTTTCAGTGTTGCTTAATTGCTGGTGCTAATTTTGCTTGTTGCTGCTGCTTATTTTCTTTGCTACTGCTACTACTTTTTTTTGCTGCTGTTCTACTACTTGTTCAATACATGCTACTGCACTGCTGCTACGGGTCACTACTAATCATGACCCTACTGTTACAATCTTTTGCTACACTGCTGCTGCAGATCAGTGATACACTATTGCTTTAGTGTTGCTACTACTTTTCCTTATAGCTTTTTTTCCTGTTTATTTGAACATGTTAAAGCTTCAATACTCACCTCTGTATTTTCACTGTTTCTTGATTGTTGTGCTAATTTTCCTTGCTGCTACTATTGTTGCTGCTTATTTTCTATGCTGAAGCTATTGCTTATTTTCTTTGGTGTTGTTACTACTAGTTTATTTCATGTTGCTTCACTGCTGATGCGGGTCACTGTTGATCATGACCCCTCTATTATCTTCCCCGCTACATGACTGCTTCTACTACTTTTCCTTTTTGCTTTTTTTAAGTAAACGTGCGTAAGATAATGACATGAGAACACATGTTAGGGAGAATGCACACAACACTGTAAATAGAAAGCAAGTTGCTCCCTTTTCCATTTATGTGCATTTTCTTTATTTTGGGAATCTAGGGTAAGTACATGTGCATCTAGGTGTAAGTAAGCTGCACCTTTTTCCATTTAAAGTTGCACTTTTTCTTATTTCTTCTGAAAAATCTTCTAGTTATTTTTGTTGCTGCCTATACCTTTGTAAACTGCTACTGCTACTTTGCTTATTTATTTTCCTACTTATTTCTTTGTGTTGTCTTCCTTACTGCTTATTCTTTTTGGTGTCTTTTATATTTCTTTGTGCAAATAGTTATTGCTTATTTATTTTTTGTTGTCTTGCTACTGCTGCTATTGTTGCTCTACTTATTTATTATTTGTTCTCTTGAGAGCATAACTATATACTCATTTGCTAAAATGTTTGTAAACGATAATGCAGCTTCTAAACATGAATGAACTATTCGGGTGACTGAATGAAGCTTTACTGAAGAATCACTACTGGAAAAAAAGAATAAATAACGCCCTTTTAAAAACGGTTATATTTGTAAATCGTTTTTTAGCATATTAAACAACGATTATAAAGTAAGGCGTTGTATTTATGGTTTAGGCCGGGCATTTTAAAAAACGCTTCAGTTAAGAAGCGTTCTTTATTGTATCCTGCCCACAGACAAAAAACGCTTGGGAAATAAGCGTTCTTTATATGAAACATATAAAGTACGCTTCATATAGAAAGCGTTTTTTATGTCTCTGGAACGCTCCGCATAAAGAACGCTTCAGTTTAGAAGCGTTCTTTATGTTTTTTACTCTCAGCATAAAAAACGCTTCTTAAGTGAAGTGTTCTTTATGTTGCCTGAGCAACACCCCACTTTCCCAAAAAAATTTAATCTCTCCCACAATCTCTGTTAAAACGTAAACCCTCTAGCTAGCTACCTCTCTCTCTCGACTGAGCTCACGAATATACGTACCCTAGTACCGTCGGCAAGCTACTGCCATCGCCGCCACTGCTGTTGCCCGTCCGTGCCGCCGCCGCTTTCCGGCTGTCTCTCACGCCTGCTATAAACGCGTTGGCTCCCGATATTTGTGCGCATGCATCTTCTTCTCTGATCATCCAAATAGTATGCATGCCTGTCGCCTCTGTTTCGGTAATTTCATCATCAAAATCTGCGAAACAGGAACATATATATATATGTTTGCTCTTTCTCTTATTAATTTTGCAACATGCGATCGAATAGGAATTAACATACATATGCCCGTCACCTCCCTTCAGTACGTACATTCTATTATTGATCATCTACAGTAATTTTACAACCCAACTGGCGTAACATCGATCCATGCTCTATCGCATATATTCTTGATTCTGCTGGAGGTAATTTTGCTAACCAAATTAACTGATCTATCAGAACATATAAACATGCTGTGGTTAGGATTAATGTGTTTATAAATTATTAGGATTAAGTGTTTGGGGAATATTAATTAATTTTGCAAACCAATTAAACTGTCGCCTGAGCTGATTTTTGGTACTTGCTGGTTGTGTCCAAATGGACTTGAGATTAATGTGTTTATTAGGCGAAAAATATAATGTGTTTGGGCATATAAATATAGCCACGTAGTTATGGTGAAATTTTGCAAAACCATGCAAACTGTCGATCAGGAACATATGTGCTCTGTTTGAGATTAATGTGTTTATTAAAATTAAGTGTTTAGGATTAATTTTGCAAACCAAACTGCCGCCTCTTGTACATACTCTATTGTGGTGAAACCCTATTTTTTTAGGGGGGATTCTATCAGATTTCCCAAAAAATTTTGTCAAACTATTGAATTATTGGATTCGTAATGAAATTATTGTTGTGTACAAACTATCTCCTGCAGGCATTGGTAGTACGTACTTTTCATTGTCTCACACCTGATACGGGCTGGTTGATTGAAGTCTAGCTTTTTCACATCAGGACTAAGCAGACTACTCGTCAAACTAAGTTAGTGTAACACCCCAACTGCTAATCACGCCATTACCTCTTAAACTGTCACAATTACCAATAAACTCGCAGCGGAACTCTAAATACAACAGAGGGTGATACAACGCCGTTAGCTACCCATATGGCTAACCAGGCTTATTTCACATACAGTAACAGTCTGATGCACTGGAACAACCGAGTACACAATACATATACAATACTCAACTCACTTCTTTACTATACCGAGTCTACAATATATGGATGCCGACAACATATTCGGTCTTACACCTCTTTCAGTACATAAGTAATTAAACCTAACTACCCATGCAACCCACCGACCCCGTCCTACTCTCGAACGGTAACATCTTCGGTGTACCTGAAAAATAAAAACGTTGCCCCTAGGGGCTCAGCTTAATGCTGCATATGAAATTCGCATACCCCGAGCGCTAACCGGGGTACGCCGACTACTTTTGTCGAGAGCATGGAGTTCATTTTAATTCAACCAACATGCATATAGTAATACATTATATATGTACACTACACAACGATTCGACAAATCAATCATGGGATACAATCCCTAACTAACATAACAAGGTTGTTAGTTGTATCATTTTACTCTTAGGCCTTGAGGGTTATACCTCACTATGCCTCGTTTACTCATTCAATATCTCACCCGTTCTCTCGGGTTACTTATTCATATACACACCCATTCTCTTGGGCTACTCATTTTATACTCACCCATTCTCTCGGGCTACTTATACTCATTATCTCACCCACACTCTTGGGTTATTTATACTCATTATCTCACCCACACTCTTTGGTTAATTATACTCAAGCTCTTGTAGATTCTCAAGACACTACAGGTCTCCTATGTCACGCTTGTTACTCTTAATACATTCTCAGGCTAAAACTCATGGATCTCGAGCATAGTCTTACTTCCCCGGTTTCGACCTTACTATAGGTCTAGCATGGTGGGAAGGTTCAACTAGCTCACAGAACTCTCTCTTAGTTCCTAACTCTTTTACATTGGTCCGACTACTCTCGGACTACTCTCATTCCCATACACTCCTCTCTCGGAGTTATAATAACATTATGTGTTTTAGTCTAGAAGCATCGCTCTCGATGTTTCTAATGACTTTGGGAACAATACACAAGTTCGGTTAATCTTAGGTTGTAAGGGTTACCCATACGTTTCATTTACTTAGACTGTCGGTTATTTTCTCATACCGGGTAAACTCCTCATATAGGAGATCGACCATGTCTCAAGGGAGCTACTAATCCCTTAGGTCTCTTTTACCTTCTTTACTAGTTCACATCTTCGAACTATCTTTAATCCTCTTGAAGGAGGTTCACTTATCTTTTCACTCTCATTTGCTTCGTGAATGGTGGCATTATGGTTTCCTAACCGTTATGGGGTAATTACTCAACCCGTACATCTCCTCACATTCTAGGGAGTTCATATGTTTGCGTTCTCGCTATACTTTAACGGATAGTTTGTGTGTTTGCACATTTTCGTTATCATAAGCATCGACCCGATCTATGGGTCTCTAGCCAAACGATACTCACTATGAGTCGGTCTTTACTCTATGTTAGACCACACCGGCGTACAAGTATGTTAGCTCATTCAACATACAACAAGGCCCACATAATCAAACAATGGATTATTTTTCATGCTTTAGTCTTGATTAAGCCGGCACACAAATACACAAATCAACGTAACTCGCTTAGCACGCGGAGTATGAGAAAATCATACCTTTCACCGGGGTTTTTACTTTTACCCTGTCATCTCACCATGCTCGGGTCACGCACGATTCTCTGATAATGTTTCAAACAGTATTATTAATACTAGGCTCATACGGTACATAATAAAATGCTACTCCCGTACTTACCCCGTTATCCCGTTACTTTGGTTAAACTTAACATTCTTATACTTTCAACCTCCTTAATTAATCCTCATACTTGTTTCCCATTTATATACTTACTTCTTTACCATTGCTACTTCATTAATGGTGTATTACTATATACATATGCATATATGTGTTTTGGCCTACATATATATAGACCTACATATGATTACTATAACCATATGATAAAACACATTTTTTTTATAAGTTTTGGGTCGACCGACCCACCGACCGACCCAACCCCTGGGTCGGTCCGTTCCAGTAAGTTTCCGTCCTCTGAAATTTCTCCCGACCGAGCCAGTACTATTCCGACCGACCCATACACCTCTGGGTCGGTCCATCCCAGCATGTTTCAGTCCCGTTGTCCAAGCTCAGACCGACCCACCGACCGACCCAACCTCGGGGTCGATCGAAGTCAGAAACTTTGACAACCGGGAATTCAAGCCCGACCGACCCACGACCGACTCACGGCTCCTGGGTCGGTCTGTTCCAGTATATTTACTTCTCGTTACTTAAGCCCGACCGACCCACCGACCGATCCAGCCTCTAGGTCGGTCGGTAGCAGAATGTTGCTACAGACCTTGTTTTTCTTCTCTTTTCTTACCCATTTCTTCCTCAATCTTCCTACATGTAATCCCACATGTTTTAGTGCCATTTAGGCATCCTAAAATACCATAATTCATCCCCCAAGTCCTCTCACAAACTTTTGATTATTTCACTCAAATTCACTTATATTTTCATAAGTAGTTCTCTTGTTCTTCTAACTTTTGTAACAAATTTTGGTATTGTCTCTTACCATTCAATACTCCACACAATGATGCCATTCCTAGCACTCCAATGACATTATCTCCATTACTAACGCACTCTTCTTCTTAGTTTGGTTATCAAACCATTAAACAACCACTTAAATCCCTTAACTCACCTAGTTTCTTCCTTAACATAAAACACTCAAGACCATCCATTCCTAGGTGAATTTTAACAGCACTTACTTGCTTTCCTAAGCATTATCACCACACTAAATATACTCACAAACACAATCTTCACCCCTGTTTTGTTTAGGCATCAATAACACATCAAATTCCCATTGTTCACACAAATACACTAGCTTAGCTTCTAGATTTCTTGCACACTCAAACCACATTAAAACATTCTCATTCCTACTCAATATTGTAGTACCATGAGTACACCAATTCAAGAACATTAAATGAACTCTAAAATCTATTTTACAAATCGAATAAACCAACTCAAGGTGAGCTTATTACCTTGTTTTATTTTCGGTTTTACTCCTCTTCTTCCTCTTTCTTTTGCTTCCTCTTCCCCATCTTGTTTTCACAACACACAAAGGGGTCTAAATTGCCATCTACAATAATATCCTCATACACACATATCAAGCTCATTAATTCAATTTCCCCTCACAAAAACTAGTATTTCAAGAGCTAGTTTTTAGGGTTTAGCTTAGAGATTACCTTCAAGTGTCCTCATGGAGAGCTTAGGCAATCAAAAGGATGAAGTTCCAGCACTCCTCAAAAGCAAGAAGAAACTGGCTGAAGCAAGGATGGATGTAACACCCCATCCAACAACAACCACGTAACAACATTCTGCAGCGGAAAATTTACTACTACACATTACTTAACTCGTTGGTGTTACACGCCGTTAACCACCCACGTGGCTAACAAGGCTATTACATAAACATTGTACCGATCTGATGGACTAGATTCCCGAGCGACTACACATTACTGACCCTTCCATTAACAATAGAAACAACATACACCTTCCAACTGTACTGAGTATTCACAAACTAATGCCGATAACAATCTCGGTCTTACTACACCTACAGTACATATACAATTTAAATGATTACCCATGTACAACGACTACCCCGTCCTACTCTCGAACGGCTTCCAGCTCTCTGTACCTGAAATAGGAAAAGAAGAGAAAGGGTGGCCCCCAAGGGGCTCAGCATCTTTGCTGGTATGGTAATCCCGCAGCCCGCATGCTACCGGGCCATGCACAACTATTTGTCGTCTTAGCATGCGGTTGATTTTATTTGAATCATGCATGTAAACTTAAACACACAACACATAACATTCCGCCTCAATGGGCTCGACGAACAGATAGCATACCCATACTTGATAGGTCACTCATGGTACTCATTACCCCTAGAGTGTTTTTCCTCTAATAGAGCTACTTCCGTAATAGACGACAACTACCCATTAATCGGGTTATCCTTAAACGCCTCTTATCACAAACTGAGATTCATATCCATGATCCACATACTCCACATTTTACAACGTATAACATTGATCGCATAACAACACATAACAACACTTTTCACGTTTCAACGTGCACATAATAACATCGCAATAGATATTGCATCATAACAACAATACGTAACATAACGGGTACGGTTCCCCTTTATGAACCGGCCCAAACATAGTCAGTTCACTTGTAGCCTAGAGAATGTTGCCAGTCTCGTGATAAGCTCATTACATAACTCGTTACCGTCTCGTTAAATGAACGGATAACTTAACACAAGGTGTCTTGGATATAATGATCCAAGCACACCGAACAAACATAACATAATATGCCCCTGTGGCCCGACGTGAGTCAGTAAAATAGCCTTGGTTAAGCTAAAGGGAGGGTTGGAAACCAAATTGGAAAACAATCATAACATACAGAGAGGATCGAACCTGATATGACAACGACCCCCATACTCACACGCGTGGCCGGAACAGACCGGACTCCTCACTTCCCCCGTTAGCACTTGTTAGAAGTTCAACATTGAACTTAATTAAACAATCACAACATTGGGTTAAGTCTTGTTAGACACACACACAAGGGAAGGGAGAGTCATACTTTCACACGCAAACATCACCCACAAACATCACCTAACTAACTCACGCATAGCCGTGGTTAGAACGTTCCTTAGGTCGGAAACGTTATCACCGGATACCGTTCTCTTTCGTTTACCAAATAGTGGTTAACTTGCCCTTCAAGCGCATTCGAGGTTACCGGTATCGGCACGTAAACATACAACAACAATAACGACTGGAAACTCGTTTCATGATTTATCTTATAACGTGGCAAACACACCGAAAAACACATTGGCATACAAGCCGGTGTAATCAGGTAGGACACAGGTTGCAAGAAAACCATACCTGTCACCGGAGTCCACTTTATCATGTCCACTTATGTTCCTCGAGCAATTCTCGAACAACTGATAACATTACATGTATTTTTATTAACATCGGGGTAACATGATTGTTTAAAGTCTAATGCTTATAACTTTTCCCCGTTAGCTTAGTTACATAACTTCACTTTTTAACTTGTTTTACTTTTATATTTTAATACAACTTTTCCCCCACTAAATTGTCATTATAACTCACATAACATGTCTTTAACAACCTTATAACATCATTACTAATCAATCCCCATCATTACATATCATTTTATAACCTTAAACAATGTTTTGGTCCGACCGACCTTACCGACTGACCTTGCACAAGGTCGGTCCATTCCATAACACATTACCGTCAAAATTTCTACTCCGACCGACCTTGTAAGTTTGGTCGCATGTTCGGTCCATTCCCGAGAGTTTCTTCCCTTTGAAAATTCAGGCCCGACCGAACTTGCCAAGTCCGGTCCCATGTTCGGTCGATTCCAGAAACTTAATCCGTACACAAAATACAAGCCCGACCGACCTTGCAAGTATGGTCCCCAAGGTCGGTCCATTCCAGAAACCAATTCTCGCAGGGTAAACTGGGCTCGACCGACCTTGGCAAGTTCGGTCGCAAGGTCGGTCTGCCCCAGACCTTTATTTTCCATTGCCCATTTGACTCCAAACTTCACCTCATATATCCTAATATGGCCTAACCTCATTTGGGCACTTCAAACCCATCTTTAGCCATGTACTAAACTCTTTAAATCACACACCATAACCATCTTATCATTCACAAATTTCTTACAAAATTCTTAGCACTTGGAATGTTTCCTCCTTAAGATTTCTAAGTGGTATTTCACCAATAATGACCACTATACCAAGGTGTTTCCTCTACACCTTAACATCATCTCTCAAACTTCTTTTCTTACTAACTAAATCTCCTTTTTCACATCTTACCTAAACATCACTTCTTCCTTGTACATGAACATTCCTAAACCTTAAACAAACTTCTCCAAGACTTAAATACATTCTCAGAAACACACATTGAATTCCTAGAACTTCCAAGATAACACCTAAATCCTTGCATCACTCTAAATCACCTTAATACATGTTTTCTTCCCAAGTAAAACATTTGTTCACCTTTAACACTTCCTAGTTCACCAAAACTTACTTAAAACACTTAGATATTCTTACACATTTTCCAAATTTGGCCATAGCTTCTCTTGTATATACTCACATCCAAACACTTAGGTTTTTACCTTATTTCATTCAAGAACACGTAAAATCCATCAAACACATTTTTATACACAAACTTCACACATTTAGCACTACATCACAATATAGTGCATACGCTTAAATTGCTTGGCACTTAGGCCCTTAAATAACATGGCTCTTAGGCCCTTAAATTGCATTAACCATAAACACTGAATCTCCACATAGTATATTGCCTTTAACCTGCAAATACACTCAACATCACATATGCCCCTTAATAGTTTCCTTGAGAGCATTTTCTAGGTCATTCACCTTTGGCTCCTTAGGTATTTTATTAAGCAAATCAAGCTCATTTTCCTAAGGCATTTCAACTACATTGAGATAGCTTGTTTACCTCTTTTTCCTCACAAACTTCTTTCTTGTTTCCTTGTAAAACCGGTAGGGTGTTTGGTTGTTTGTCAACTTCTAAACAATGTACAAATAATAGAATGAGTATTCAAGCATTGTGCTTCATCTCATTGTAAACCCTAGGCACATATATTGTCTTAACACATTAAGGTAATTGTTTTACCTTGGAATTGGAAGAGAACTTGAATAAGTATCAAGAGAGGACTCCTCCTAGCCCTTGCAAGGTTCAAATGGAGCTAAAACAAGCAAGGTAAAGACACCATTGTGAGGTGAATTTTCGGACAACACAAAACATGAAGGAAACATCATTTTTCTTTGAGTTTCCTTACCTTGAAGCAAAGGAGAACAATAATATGTGAAAAGGTGAGCTCAAGCTCCATCAATGGTGAATCTCCTTGGCACCGAAATGAGGCTTTTGAAGATTTGAAAAGATAGAAGTGTAGAGCTTGCTCCAACTAGAAGAATGGTGGTCTTGAAATTGAATTTGGACCATGGAGCTAGAAGTTACAAGTGAAAGAAGATTGAGAATTGTATATGGCTGTAGCAACCGTAGAAGAGAGCATGAAGGGAGGAAGGAGACGTGTGAAATGAAAGGAAATGAAAGAATGAAGATGAGTTCTACTTTTGGAAGATATTTATGTTAAAGTAAATAGTTCTTTTGCTTTATTACTTTCCTTAGTTATTTGATTGGCCAAGTGTGGTGAGTCACACATGGAGAAACCGGCCCCTTAATGTTTTAGGCCTAGTCATGGTCTTTGTTGACCAATTTATCTACTTATAACAACATATGTTACAACTAGCTTATTTTAGTAACTATTCACTAAAACAAGGCACATAGATGTGAAAATTTTGATTTCTCATTGATATAGACTTCCAAATGTGATACTATATAGTACACATGTTAATTAAAGAGTAATGATGGACATTTAGCCATTCAAAACTCATTTACAAGACAATTTTTCAAAAACATGCTTTAAGACTCCGTAAAGCACTTTTTGTGTTTTAACTTGTTTTCAAGCTTGGTTTTCTTTGGTAATTGATTTAATATGTTCATTAACATATTTATAAGGTATAGGTATGACCATTAGGTCTTATACAAATCTATCCCAAGCTTAGAGCACATTTTTGCTCTTTTTGACTTTAAGGTATTTTCTTATGTTTTATTTGGTTTAACTGTCTACTAAGGTTTACTAAGGACTTAATTAGCCTTATTAAATCATAATTGAATATTATTAAGTCTTGGTAGGCTCTTTGGGTCCTAACCAAGTTCACTCCAAGCTTAGAACATGTTTTTGCTCAAGCTGTGTCTTAGTGCTTATTGCATTTTACTATGGTTTAAATTGTTCACTGATGTTTCCAAGGCACTTTTAGCCTTTACAAACCATAGTTTAATATTTAAACTACATATCAAGGTTTGGGGTATTTCAATCTACCCCCCTTAAAAGAACTTCGTCCTCGAAGTTTACACTTCTCACACATCTTGGATTAAAATATGGGGATTACTTATAGAAATAAAACTTCCATAACCAAACACACTTTACACCACAACCTCGGACTTAATGGTCCGGGTAACACATTCACATCCATACATAACATAACAGATTCACATGATAACCTCGGACTCAATGGTCCGGGTATCTTAACAACATTTACACATACATAACAACCCTTGGACTCTCTGGTCTTGGGTAACATAACAACATTTAGACACATAGGTCTTGATAACATAACAGCCTTTAGACACATAGGTCTATGTAACACAACACATTTAGACTCATAGGTTGTAACACCCCATCCAACAACAAATACACAATAACCATCTGCAGCGGAAACTCAACTCATCACATTACTTATTCCAATGGTGTTACACGCCGTTAACCACCCACGTGGCTAACAAGGCTAATACATGTACATTTGTATCGGTCTGATGGACTAGATTCCCGAGCAACTACACAATACATCCTCATTCCATTTCCAACATTTATTATATACATACATTCCAATTGTACCGAGTATTTACAAACTACTGCCGATAACAATTTCGGTCTTACTACGCCTATCATACTCACGCCATTTAAATGGCTACCCATGTATAAACATCTGCCCCGTCCTACTCTCGAACGGCTTCCAGCTCTCCGTACCTGAAATAGGGAAGAAGAAAGGGTGGCCCCCAAGGGGCTCAGCACCTTTGCTGGTATGGTAATCCCGCAGCCCACATGCTACCGGGCCACGCACAACTAATTGTCGTCTTAGCATGCAGTTGATTATATTTAAATCATGCATACAAGCCATAACCATACAATACATAACATTTCGCCTCAATGGGCTCAACCTATAACCAAAACATCCACACTTAACCAACCATCCAATGATTCCTTAAACCCTAGAGTGGCTCTCCTCTAACGGAGCTACTTCCTTAACGAACGGCATGTACCCATTAATCGGGTTATCCTCAAATGCCTCTTGTCGCAAGCTGGGATTCATTTCCATGATCCACACATTCCATGTCCTACAACATAACTCATTCCACACATAACAAAACGTAACAAACCTTTCTTGCTTCGATGTACGCATGACAACATTGCATTCATTTAAAACATCCAATATATATATATATATACCAAAGCATAGCAAGGGAATTTGCATAGCATTATAACATTACACACACCATAAAAATTGGTTCTCACAAGGAACCTTCCACCATAGTTAGTATACCATGTGAGCCTAGGGATTTTTGCCAATCCCATGTTAAGCTCGTTACCATCCTCGTTACCGTCCGGTTATATAGAACGGTTAACTTATACCCAAGGTGTGTCGGATATAGTAATCCCAAGCACACCGAAATAACATACGTATGCCCCTGTGGCCCGACGTGAGTCAGTAACTAGCTTTGGATAAGCTAAGGGAAGGTAGAAACCAAATTGGAATACCACCTATACATACACCAAGAGAGCCGAACCGGATAAGATAACGACTCCCGTCCATCACACGCGTGGCCGGAACAACCGGACTCCTCACCCCCCATTAGTACACATACATTTAATATAAGTGGTTAGAGATCCATTATGGAGCCTACCACATCCACAACCATACGGTATCATAACCGAGTTAAGCACACAGGGGAGGTTCACACACTTGCATACCACAACAATATCCAACTAACTCACACATAGCCGTGGTTAGCACGTTCCCAAGGTTTGGGCCGTCAACTCCGAATACTGATCACTCATGTGTTCCTAGTTTAGTTAGCTAAGGTTTAACACATATTTGAAGTTAAACGGCATCGGATACCAAATTCGCCACATATGAATTACTATAAACTCATTACATGTTTTAATCTTACAAGGTGGCAAACACTCAAGAAAACACATATTGGCATACAAGCCGGTGTAATCCGTTAGGACACAGGTTGCAAGAAAACCATACCTGTCACCGGAGTCCACTTTACCACGTCCACTTATGTTCCTCGAGCAACTCTCGAACACTGTTGACATCACATGTTCTTTTATTAACATTGGGGTAACATGTTTGTTTAAAGTCTAACGCTTATAACTTTTCCCCGTTAACTTGGTTAAATAACTTTACATTTTAATTGTTTTACCTTCACATTTTATTACAACCTTTCACCCACTTAATCACCATTAAAAACTCACTTATGTCCTTAACAACCTATAACATACATTACCAATCCCCCTCATCTCAAATCATTTCATAACCTTAAACCATGTTCTTGGTCCGACCGACCCACCGTCCGACCCACAACTGGGTCGGTCCATTACAGACCCCTTTTACTTCCTCAAAACATGCCCGTCCGACCCACGTCCGACCCACCATTCTGGGTCGGTCCATGTGCGAACATTTTCCTTCCTTTGAAACTTGACCGACCGACCCATGTCCGACCAACCCTTTTGGGTCGGACCACTACCGAACATTTTCCCAACATCTAACAGAGGCTCGACCGACCCAAGAACGGGTCGGCCCTGGGTCGGTCGCCTTCTATACTTACCCAAACTTTGCCAATTCTTCACCAAACCTCTCCTAAGCCTCTTAATGTTTCCTAACAACATTTGGCACTTCAAACACACCCTTAAGATATTCTTAAACACTCACAAAACTATTTTTCCTAATTCCTTAAACCTTTACTTATATCTCCACAAAACTCCTAACACTTACAATGTTTTCTCCTTATGATTCTAGGTGGCATTTCACCTATAATGACCACAATAAAGGTTTCCTCTACACCTTATCATCACCTCTCGACTTCTTTTCTTACTAACTAAATCTCCTTTTTCACATCAACCCAAACACCACTTATTCCTTGAACACCAACCTTACCTAAACCTTAACAACTCCTCCAAGACTTAAACACATCTTAAGAACCCCATAGAGTTCTAAACTTCCAAGATAATGCCTAAATCCTTGCATCACTCTTAATCACTTTAATACATGTTTCCCTCTCAAGTGAACATTCATTCACCTTTAATCCTTCCTAGTTCACCAAAACTCACTTACAACACTTAGAACTTCTTACACATTTCCCAAATTTGGCCATAGCTTCTCTTGTACATACTTACATCCAAACACTTAGGTTTTTACCTTAATTCATTCAAGAACACCTAAAATCCATCAACACACTTTATACACAAACTTCACACATTAAGCACTACATCACAATATAGTGTATAACTTAAATTGCTTGGCACTTAGGCCCTTAAATGCATGGCTCTTAGGCCCTTAAATTGCATAAACCTTAAACACTGAATTTCCCACATAATAATGCCTTTGACCTGCAAATACACCCAACAATACATATTCCTTTAATAAACTCCTTGAGAGCATTTTACTAGCTCATTTACCATTTGCTCTTTAGGTAGTTTTAACAAGCATTATAAGCTTATTTCTCCTAAGGCATTAAACCACATTGAGATAGCTTGTTTACCTCTTTTCCTCACAAATTTCTTTCTTGTTTCCTTGTAAACCGGTAAGGCATTTCCTTCCTTGTCAACAACTAAACAATATACCAACATTGTAATGAGTATATAAGCTTTAAGCTTTATCTCATTGTAAACCCTAGTTACATATATTGTTTTAACACATCAAGGTAATTGTTTTACCTTTGAATGGAAAGAGAGTTGAATGAGTATCAAGAGAGGACTCCTCCTTGCCCTTGGAAGATTCAAATGAAGCTAAAACAAGCAAGATAAAGACACCATGGTGAGGTGAATTTTCGGACAACATGAAAACATGGAGGAAACATGGATTTTCTTTGAGTTTCCTTACCTTGAAGCAAAGGAGAGCATGAATATGTGAAAAGGTGAGCTCAAGCTCCTCCCATGGTGGTTTCTCTTGGCACCGAAATGGAGGTTTTGAAGTTTTGAAAAGACAAGATTGTAGAGCTTGACTTAACTAAGAGAATGGTGGTCTTGAAATTGAATTTGGACCATGGAGCTAGAAGATACAAGAGATCAAAGATGGAGTTCTTGTGTGGTACTATTGCAAACCGTAGAAGAGAATGAAGAAGAGGGTTGGAGGAGGTTGGATACGTGTGAATGAGGAGGGAAATGAGAGAATGAGGTTTGCTTTTGCTTTTAGAAGATATTTGTACTAAAGTGAAAAGTAACTTTGCTTTATCATTTAGTTAACTCATTTGTTTGTGTAGGTGTGGTGAGTCACTAAGGAAAACCGGCCCCAAATAGTAGCAAGGGTGTTTTGGTCTTTGTTGACCAATTTAATCACTTATAACATTATATGTTACAAACTAGTTATAAAAATTACTATTCACCAATAACAAGGCACATAGAAGTGAAATTTTTGATTTCTCATTGATATAGCCACCCAAATGTGATACTATATAGTACACATGTTAATTAAAGAGTAATGATGGACATTTAGCCATTCAAAACTCATTTACAAGACAATTTTTCAAAAACGTGCTTTAAGACTTCTTAAAGCACATTTTGTGTTTTAACTTGTTTTCAAGCTTGGTTTTCTTTGGTAATTGATTTATATGTTCATTAACATATAATTAAGGCATAGGTATGACCATTAGGCCTTATACACATTTATCCCAAGCTTAGAGCACATTTTTGCTCTTATTGACCTTAAGGTATTTATTTGTGTTTTGTTTGGTTTCATTGTCTACCAAAGTTTCCTAAGGACTTAATTAGCCTTATAAAGTCATAATTAAACATTATCAAGTCTTGGTAGGCTCTTTGGGTCCTAACCAAGTTCACTCCAACCTTAGAGCATGTTTTTGCTCAAACCGTGTCTTAGTGTTTTATTGTGTTTTACCATGGTTTAAATGTTCCATTTATGTTTCTAAGGCACTTTTTAGCCTTTAAATACCATAGCTTAACATTTACACAACATACCAAGGTTTGGGGTATTTCAATCTACCCCCCTTAAAAGAACTTCGTCCTCGAAGTTCACATTTCCTCGCATCTTTGGATTAGAATACGGGAATTACTTATAGCCATAAAACTTCCATTACCAACCACCCTTTACATCCAACCTCGGACTTAATGGTCCGGGCAATATATCCACATTATACATAAAATATCATATTCACATGGTAACCTCGGACTCAATGGTCCGGGTACCTTCACCACACTTGCACCCATACAATATCCCTCAGACTCTTAGGTCTGGGTGACATAACCACATTTAGACTCATAGGTCTTGATAGCACACACTTTAAGAGATCAAAGTCAAATAACCCTTATCACCCATACCAAACAACATGTCATAGCATGTATATCAAACAGAAATACCTTTTCCATCTCTCCATGGGTTCGAATCCCACGTTGAGTACATATACATTGTGATCCCGCAGAACCCGGTCGCGATGGACACTTTCTGGTCCCCGTTCCTTTGAGAGATCAAAACATTCACTCAATTTTCAACATATGTACTTCTCATGTCACCGGTCCGAAGACAAAGGCTCATGCGTCCTCAGCTCGTGAGCAAGTACTATAAAAATACTCTTTACTAGGTTAAGTATAAGAAGATCTTTTATTCAAAATATTAATCGATTGTTTGAAAACACCAATTGAAAATCCTTTTGAAAACACCATACAACTCCAAGTCCAGTTTGTGCTCCTTGTATCTTTCTTAACATGGTTATTTGTAATCACTTATAGGGAGCTTCAAGAATCATCCAACACTGATGTGATCAGCATCGGTGTTGAACTATCTTTCCACCCCAATTTGTGTTCGGCTTCCCTTGATCTCATGATAATCAAGTTTCACCTCCCACTTCATTTCAACAACCAACAATTAATTCAAGCATATCACATTTTCTATCTTTGAATCCTTCTAGTCATAATCATAACATCTCCAAGGGATAGAACTCTGTCTATCAATCATCATCCAAATCCAATCTTAATTCAAGTTACCTAGAGAATTTAATTCTCACTAGGTTCTATGTCGGTCTCATAACCCTTCATAAATCACCACATTGTATATATATACATATATTTTTTTTATCAAAATACCACACATGGCTTACATTTATGCACCATCGGGGTTTTAGTTCCCCGGGAGTTTCTTTACTCCCTTCCACTTGTACCAACACACCCACTGTTAACAAAATAAACACACTTCCCACAATGGTATTCGCATCCTCTGTGTGCAATTACCACAATTTACCCACAAATAAATGCGTATGTTTATATAACACACGCGCCAACCATCATAACAATCATTTTGTGCTATGCACACCTAGTTCGCGTACACTTGTACGGTAAAACACACTAAGTGGTTTTGCGCTCTACCCCCCCCCTTAAAAGGGATTACGCCCACGTAATCAATCACTAAACCTTGGCTTAAAATGTTCTGCCGTCGTGAAGTGTTTTAACTTCCACGCGGTCCATTACACAATGGATTCTGATTAGAGGATCTTAACCATATTGGTGTTTAGTCCCTAAACCAAGAATTCGCATTGTAGTTCTAATTCATAACCGGTTTCGGTCCTGGCCTGTGAGGCTCTTAGGAACTGATAACTAGCCATTCATTCATATTCACAATGTATACCCGGTACCTGACGCATGGGCTCACTGGCCCCTGTTGCGCAACCCTGATAATAATAGAGCTAGTTTGCTCCATTCGTTACTGTTACTGTATTGTACATCTCCAATGTATTGCCCTTATCTTGGGAACAATGGGTTCTCAACCGACGCATGGTATCTCTTACCCTGAGCGAATTCGGTGAGTTTCACAATTTTCCACCCACTTCTCCAATAGCTTACAGCGTAAACTACTATGTAATTCACAATGATTGACTTGCTTCTACCGACTTACTGTCGGTTGAGATTAAGCTACTACCAAGTGTGTAGTGCTCTCTCAGCTATTTACAATATTTGGGGTATATCCCATACCGATATTTGGCAGTTAGTGCTATTGTAGTCACTTACTGCTAATCATGTCTCCACATTCGGTTTTGTACCAGTATCCCTTTATTGGTGCGGTCTTGCATTTCCTATGCATCGGCCATTATAACATTATTCCTCCATAATTACCATGCTTCTGATTCCTAGCTATCCCACTCGATCATTACTGTGCAAGAGCAATACCAAAACACTCAGTCATACAGAGTGCAGAGGCGTAAACCCTTGACAGCAACTCTCTTATGCGATTGCGATAGGAATTTTCACTGAAATCCTTATCATTTAACACTTGCCACCGGCTTACTGCTCGGTTCGTTTGCTATCGCTTAATGTTGTACCTCCACTGGGTTTAACTCATAACTCTACTCACTCCCATTTTATCATTTAACAATACTCACACAACGGTCGCTTATTGCGCACCGTATCCTTACTCATTATATAGCATCAACTTATACTGTATCCGCTATTATATTAGCTTCTGCTATTCAGCTAGGTTTATCTGGCCACTTATTTGGCTGATTTTTTTTTTTTTTGAATATATCATTATCTTTCCCTTGAGCGTTGTTCGCTACACATTTAGCTTCACACACCTATGGTGATTGCTATCAGGCTTATTACACTTCCTGTCTACACAACTGGTACAAACATTTCCTTTCGTATTATTCTTATTCAAATCATCCTGGGGTATTAACAACATGGTCCGTCCTCCACATATTTCTTGAATTTGATTCACATAACTACCGCTCCTGCGGTCTCACAATATCGAGAGGTATTCCCACTCTTAATGCAGTGGTTCGCTTACCACTCTATTCACTTATACCACATAAACTTCTACCATCAATCGAATCTATAAAACATATCTTGTTTATGGCTCATAAGCCTTATTTGCCTTGAGCTGGGCTCATTGTAGGCTGTCCACACACATGTACTCCTCTGTATCATATTACATGTTTAGAGGTTGTAGTGGGCTCCATGACAAGGTCGTTGCATTCCGTTTCCTTTCATGGGATGCCCCTTAGGTTTGTCAGTCCGTCTCCTGACCACTTATGTCTAAACTGGGTGTTAATTTCAACCCTTGTGTTTCTGTCATGTACTTCGTTCAACAGTTGTTGATGCGCACACCCTTCGAGGACTTCTCCTGGGTGTCGTTACGTTATGCCTTACATTTGTTTCACACTTTTGGTACATTCAGTTATTATCTTCTTCTGTAAAGATCAACATTTCCAGATAGTGTAGGTACTGATTCTGGGAGTTTCATCCCGTTCATTGCACATTAATGTGTCCACATTAGGCATCTGCCTTGCCCTGCTTTCCAGCTATCATGTTTATCCCTGGGGATCCCTAAGTCACATAAGCTGTCCTTACATTCAGTTAGTGCACTTCGCACCTCCTGACTCTTAAACATTTCCTTGAAAGGAATTCACTCATTCCTTTAGTCTCGTTAACTTAACTGAGTTCCTTACTTCAAGCATTCCTTGTATTTTCTAGCTCCTGTTGATTTATACTGCTGACCGTAGACGGAGTCGACTACTTCCCGTGTTTCGGACTCTACTCGTATACACATATGGGGTATCATACTGATACATTACTACTTACCCAACTAACCTATAAGTAGGTCTGTCAGGTCCACATGCTCCTATCAGAGTGCGGTCGTCCCACAACACAGTTGGTACACTTGTAGTGTCCGTCACACGCCTAGGTGAAGTATTCTGTTGTCAACTCCCTTATATTGTCCCGCGGCAATATTCATTCCTTGCTTCCCGAACTTAATCGAGGGAAGGTTCATTCACTGTTGTATCCTTGCTAATCGCCCTTGGTTTTACTGGTTTAGTGTAAAGAAGGTTGGAAAGAAGTGTTGGTTTGAAAGAAAATCTGGTTTGAAAAGAAAAGGGTTTGTGAAAATTAGGTTTGAAAGAAAATTTTCATGGTTTCACAACATCTTCTTACCTTAGCCAAGTCTAGCTTCTTGCTGACTGGTGTGTCTCCAATTACACAGGTTAGGCTAACAGGCCCTTCCACCGTTATGACATTCACATTTAACTTTATTGTACTTTTCCAAGTATCTGTAGTGGTTATGAATTTCCCGAACAGCCCTGTTATAGCAGCACTTGCTATGGCAAGTGCGCCATGCTAACTGGCTATCGGTTTGACACATACCGATTGTGGTATTGTTTTGACCCATATTGTCATCAGTGGCCTTGTTGGCCCTCACTGATCTTACTACCTTGATAAATACTCCTATAGGTGACTTCTCACTGTATTCACATGATATTCATTAACTAGGGTGTTTCCCATTCTGGGAGACCCCTTTTTCTTAGTATTGTATTTGCTTTGTAGCCCGTTCCACGTATTTGGGCACTACGTTGTAGTTCCCTTGTCGGTCGGTATACCGTTGGTGTTTTATTTATCACTGTGGTTCCGTAGACTCTTGTCTCGGATTTTATTAATCCACTTCTTGCCTGTTGCACGGTTGGTGCGTTGCAAGCTGGTTGTACTCGACTGCTCTGCATGTCGACCCAGGTTGCCGGAAATTCTATTCCTCTTTACACAAAATCCTTCATTTGTCGCTATAGAATGCGGTTAACATTGTTTAGATGGAGACCGTCTCCGGGATTCCCAGTTTTCGGGATCTACCGTATGACAGATTCTCCGTACCCTTAAAGGTACTTACTAACAGCCAGATCGGGTATTCCCGAGTAAGAGAGGACTTTCATCTCTCTGGCGTTGTTTCCCAAGTTATATAACAGGGATTGTGGAGGGTGGGATGGATATAGTAGGTTTCCAGTATTCACTGGTAGTTCCTTACTATCGTATCTCTCACGCTATCACTCAACCCTTAACCCAAAGTACTTAAATCCTAACTCGGTACTTCCTAAGCTCGGTAATTCAGTCATCAGAGCGATACTTCGCTCTGATACCACTTTTTGTAACACCCCATCCAACAACAAATACACAATAACCATCTGCAGCGGAAACTCAACTCATCACATTACTTATTCCAATGGTGTTACACGCCGTTAACCACCCACGTGGCTAACAAGGCTAATACATGTACATTTGTATCGGTCTGATGGACTAGATTCCCGAGCAACTACACAATACATCCTCATTCCATTTCCAACATTTATTATATACATACATTCCCATTGTACCGAGTATTTACAAACTACTACAAACTACTGCCGATAACAATTTCGGTCTTACTACGCCTATCATACTCACGCCATTTAAATGGCTACCCATGTATAAACATCTGCCCCGTCCTACTCTCGAACGGCTTCCAGCTCTCCGTACCTGAAATAGGAAAAGAAGAGAAAGGGTGGCCCCCAAGGGGCTCAGCACCTTTGCTGGTATGGTAATCCCGCAGCCCACATGCTACCGGGCCACGCACAACTAATTGTCGTCTTAGCATGCAGTTGATTATATTTAAATCATGCATACAAGCCATAACCATACAATACATAACATTTCGCCTCAATGGGCTCAACCTATAACCAAAACATCCACACTTAACCAACCATCCAATGATTCCTTAAACCCTATAGTGGCTCTCCTCTAACGGAGCTACTTCCTTAACGAACGGCATGTACCCATTAATCGGGTTATCCTCAAATGCCTCTTGTCGCAAGCTGGGATTCATTTCCATGATCCACACATTCCATGTCCTACAACATAACTCATTCCACACATAACAAAACGTAACAGACCTTTCTTGCTTCGATGTACGCATGACAACATTGCATTCATTTAAAACATCCAATATATATATATATATACCAAAGCATAGCAAGGGAATTTGCATAGCTTTATAACACTACACACACCATAAAAATTGGTTCTCACAAGGAACCTTCCACCATAGTTTATACCATGTGAGCCTAGGGATTTTTGCCAATCCCATGTTAAGCTCGTTACCATCCTCGTTACCGTCCGGTTATATAGAACGGTTAACTTATACCCAAGGTGTGTCGGATATAGTAATCCCAAGCACACCGAAATAACATACGTATGCCCCTGTGGCCCGACGTGAGTCAGTAACTAGCTTTGGATAAGCTAAGGGAAGGTAGAAACCAAATTGGAATACCACCTATACATACACCAAGAGAGCCGAACCGGATAAGATAACGACTCCCGTCCATCACACACACGCGTGGCCGGAACAACCGGACTCCTCACCCCCCATTAGTACACATACATTTAATATTAAGTGGTTAGAGATCCATTATGGAGCCTACCACATCCACAACCATACGGTATCATAACCGAGTTAAGCACACAGGGGAGGTTCACACACTTGCATACCACAACAATATCCAACTAACTCACACATAGCCGTGGTTAGCACGTTCCCAAGGTTTGGGCCGTCAACTCCGAATACCGATCACTCATGTGTTCCTAGTTTTAGTTAGCTAAGGTTTAACACATATTTGAAGTTAAACGGCATCGGATACCAAATTCGCCACATAAATGAATTACTATAAACTCATTACATGTTTTAATCTTACAAGGTGGCAAACACTCAAGAAAACATATTGGCATACAAGCCGGTGTAATCCGTTAGGACACAGGTTGCAAGAAAACCATACCTGTCACCGGAGTCCACTTTACCACGTCCACTTATGTTCCTCGAGCAACTCTCGAACAACTGTTGACATCACATGTTCTTTTATTAACATTGGGGTAACATGTTTGTTTAAAGTCTAACGCTTATAACTTTTCCCCGTTAACTTGGTTAAATAACTTTACATTTTAACTTGTTTTACCTTCACATTTTATTACAACCTTTCACCCACTTAATCACCATTAAAACTCACTTATCATGTCCTTAACAACCTTATAACATCATTACCTACCAATCCCCCTCATCTCAAATCATTTCATAACCTTAAACCATGTTCTTGGTCCGACCGACCCACCGTCCGACCCACAACTGGGTCGGTCCATTACAGACCCCTTTTACTTCCTCACAAACATGCCCGTCCGACCCACGTCCGACCCACCATTCTGGGTCGGTCCATGTGCGAACATTTTCCTTCCTTTGAAACTTGACCGACCGACCCATGTCCGACCCACCCTTTTGGGTTGGACCACTACCGAACATTTTCCCAACATCTAACAGAGGCTCGACCGACCCAAGAACTGGGTCGGCCCCTGGGTCGGTCGCCTTCTATACTTACCCAAACTTTGCCAATTCTTCACCAAACCTCTCCTAAGGCCTCTTAATGTTTCCTAACAACATTTGGCACTTCAAACACACCCTTAAGATATTCTTAAACACTCACAAAACTATTTTTCCTAATTCCTTAAACCTTTACTTATATCTCCACAAAACTCCTAACACTTACAATGTTTTCTCCTTATGATTTCTAGGTGGCATTTCACCTATAATGACCACAATACCAAGGTGTTTCCTCTACACCTTATCATCACCTCTCGACTTCTTTTCTTACTAACTAAATCTCCTTTTTCACATCATACCCAAACACCACTTATTCCTTGAACACCAACCTTACCTAAACCTTAAACAACTCCTCCAAGACTTAAACACATCTTAAGAACACCCATAGATTTCTAAAACTTCCAAGATAATGCCTAAATCCTTGCATCACTCTTAATCACTTTAATACATGTTTCCCTCTCAAGTGAACATTCATTCACCTTTAATCCTTCCTAGTTCACCAAAACTCACTTACAACACTTAGAACTTCTTACACATTTCCCAAATTTGGCCATAGCTTCTCTTGTACATACTTACATCCAAACACTTAGGTTTTTACCTTAATTCATTCAAGAACACCTAAAATCCATCAACACACTTTATACACAAACTTCACACATTAAGCACTACATCACAATATAGTGTATAACTTAAATTGCTTGGCACTTAGGCCCTTAAATGCATGGCTCTTAGGCCCTTAAATTGCATAAACCTTAAACACTGAATTTCCCACATACTAATGCCTTTGACCTGCAAATACACCCAACAATACATATTCCTTTAATAAACTCCTTGAGAGCGTTTTACTAGCTCATTTACCATTTGCTCTTTAGGTAGTTTTAACAAGCATTATAAGCTTATTTCTCCTAAGGCATTAAACCACATTGAGATAGCTTGTTTACCTCTTTTCCTCACAAATTTCTTTCTTGTTTCCTTGTAAACCGGTAAGGCATTTCCTTCCTTGTCAACAACTAAACAATATACCAACATTGTAATGAGTATATAAGCTTTAAGCTTTATCTCATTGTAAACCCTAGTTACATATATTGTTTTAACACATCAAGGTAATTGTTTTACCTTTGAATGGAAAGAGAGTTGAATGAGTATCAAGAGAGGACTCCTCCTTGCCCTTGGAAGATTCAAATGAAGCTAAAACAAGCAAGATAAAGACACCATGGTGAGGTGAATTTTCGGACAACATGAAAACATGGAGGAAACATGGATTTTCTTTGAGTTTCCTTACCTTGAAGCAAAGGAGAGCATGAATATGTGAAAAGGTGAGCTCAAGCTCCTCCCATGGTGGTTTCTCTTGGCACCGAAATGGAGGTTTTGAAGTTTTGAAAAGACAAGATTGTAGAGCTTGACTTAACTAAGAGAATGGTGGTCTTGAAATTGAATTTGGACCATGGAGCTAGAAGATACAAGAGATCAAAGATGGAGTTCTTGTGTGGTACTATTGCAAACCGTAGAAGAGAATGAAGAAGAGAGGTTGGAGGAGGTTGGATACGTGTGAATGAGGAGGGAAATGAGAGAATGAGGTTTGCTTTTGCTTTTAGAAGATATTTGTACTAAAGTGAAAAGTAACTTTGCTTTATCATTTAGTTAACTCATTTGTTTGTGTAGGTGTGGTGAGTCACTAAGGAAAACCGGCCCCAAATAGTAGCAAGGGTGTTTTGGTCTTTGTTGACCAACTTAATCACTTATAACATTATATGTTACAAACTAGTTATAAAAATTACTATTCACCAATAACAAGGCACATAGAAGTGAAATTTTTGATTTCTCATTGATATAGCCACCCAAATGTGATACTATATAGTACACATGTTAATTAAAGAGTAATGATGGACATTTAGCCATTCAAAACTCATTTACAAGACAATTTTTCAAAAACGTGCTTTAAGACTTCTTAAAGCACATTTTGTGTTTTAACTTGTTTTCAAGCTTGGTTTTCTTTGGTAATTGATTTAATATGTTCATTAACATATAATTAAGGCATAGGTATGACCATTAGGCCTTATACACATTTATCCCAAGCTTAGAGCACATTTTTGCTCTTATTGACCTTAAGGTATTTATTTGTGTTTTGTTTGGTTTCATTGTCTACCAAAGTTTCCTAAGGACTTAATTAGCCTTATAAAGTCATAATTAAACATTATCAAGTCTTGGTAGGCTCTTTGGGTCCTAACCAAGTTCACTCCAACCTTAGAGCATGTTTTTGCTCAAACCGTGTCTTAGTGTTTTATTGTGTTTTACCATGGTTTAAATGTTCCATTTATGTTTCTAAGGCACTTTTTAGCCTTTAAATACCATAGCTTAACATTTACACAACATACCAAGGTTTGGGGTATTTCATAGGTCTTGATAACATACACTTTTGGAACTCAAGGTCAAAATCATATTTATTACACATACCACACAACATATCATAGCATGTATAGCAATCAAAAATATCTTTGATATACACTATGATCCCACAGAACCCGGTCGCGATGGACACCTTCCGTCCCCGTGCCTTTGGGAGATCAAAACAATCACTTAAATTTAAAATTTCCTTGCGAGGTTAACTAAGAGAACTTTAATTTTGTAAAGTATCTATCGACGTTTATAAATACCAATTCAAAATCCTTTTGAAAACACATACAACTCCAAATCCAACTTATGGTTTTTGCTTCTTTTCTTAGCGTGGTTATTTGTGACCACTTATAGGGGGCTTCAAGAATCATCCAACCCTGATGTGATCAGCATCAGTGTTGAACTATCCTTCCACTCCAATTTGTGTTCGGCTTCCCTTGATCGCATGCAAATCAAGTTCCACTCCCCACTCCATTTTCAAGCATCAAACAAAACACTCATTTCCAATTTTCTATCTTTTTAATTGTTCTAGTCATGATCATAACATCTCCAAGGGATAGAACTTCGTCTATCAGTTATTTCCATTCACTTTAATGTTGTTACCTAGGGAATCTCATTCTCACTAGGTTCTATGTCAGTTTCGTATTCTTTCATGAATCACTATATAGTATATATATACATATATATTTTATCAAAATACAACACACACACCATTTCACATTTATACACTGTCGGGGTTTTTGTTCCCCGGGAGTTTCTCTACTCCCCACACTTGTACTATCACACACAACTGTTAATAAATCAACACACTTATCACAATGGTATTCGCATCATCTGTGCGCAATTACCACAATTAAACCATGAATGGATGTGTATGTTTACGTAACACACACACCAATCATCAAAACAAATTATTGTATGCTATGCACAACATAAGTCACGTACACTTGTACGGTAATACACACTAAGTGGTTTTGCGCTCTACCCCCCATAAAAGGGATTACGCCCACGTAATCAATCACTAAACATTTGCTTAAAATGTTCTGCCGTCGTGAAGTGTTTTAACTTCTACGCGGTCTATTACACAATGGATTCTGATTAGAGGATCTTAACCATATTGGCGGTTTAGTTCCTAAACCAAGAATTCTCATTGGAGTTTGTTTAAACTCTTAGTTGGTTTCGATTCTGGCCTGTTAGGCTTCTAGGCGTTACTAATTAGCCATTCACTCATGTTCACCATGTACATTCAACACTTGAATCACTGGCTCACTAGTTTCTGCTGCGAAACTCTAGTAACTGTAGAGCTTAATTGCCCCTTTTTTGTTATTCTTACTGTATTGTACATCCCCAATTGTCACCTTCATCTTGGTAACAATGGTTTCTCAACCGACGCGTGGTATCTTTTACCGTTAGCGAATTTGGTGAGTTATAAACTTTCTATCCACTTCCATAACAATTTACTGTGTAAATAGTTATGTATTTCACAATGATTGACTTGTTCCCTTCCGACTTACTGTCGGTTGAGATTGAGCTACTACCTAGTGTGTAGTGCTCTCTCAGCTATTTACAACATTTGGGGTATATTCCATACCGATATTTGGCAGTTAGTGCTACTGTAGTCACTTACTGTTAATCATGTCTCCACATTTGGTTTTGTACAAGCACTCTTTTATTGGTGCGGCCTTGCATTTCCTATGCATCGGCCATTATAACATTATTCCTCTGCAATTAACATGTTTCCAATTCCTAGCTGTCCTACTCGATCATTACTGCGCAAGTGCAATACCAAAACACTCAGTCATACAGAGTGCAGAGGCGTAAACTCTTGACAGTAAATCCCTTATGCGATTCGCCATGGAATTCACACTGAGTTCCTCATCACATAGTACCTACCACTAGCTTATTGCCCAGTCCGTTTAACATCGCTTACCTTGCATCTCCACTGAGTTTAACTCACAACTAGTCTTATCTGCCACATTATTATTCAACAACACTTATACAACGGTCGCTTACTACACACCCTTCTTATTATATAACACTAACTTACATGGTATTTACTGTCACATTAACTTCCACACATATACTTACATCATTCGTATTATGGTTCATCACTCATTTGGATGACTACTGAATGCTCCTTGAGCATCGATCATTCGAGTCACAAGCCGGAATTATTCAGCTCGGTGTTTCACTTTATACACACATACTACTAAGCTAACTGCTCTCTTTCAATAATAACATCGTCCATCCTTAACATATTTCTTGAACTTGATTCACATAACTACCGCTCCTGCGGTCTCACAATATCGAGAGGTATCCCCACTCTTAATGTAGTGGTTCGTTTACCACTCTATTCACTTATACAACATAAACTTCTACAATCAATCGAGTTTATATAACATATCTTGCTTATGGCTTATAAGCCTTATTTGCCTTGAGCTGGGCTCATTGTAGGCTGTCCACACACATGTACTTCTCTGTACAACATTATATGGTTTGGATATTATATTGAGCTCCATGACAAGGTCGTTACATCACGTTTCCTTTTACGGGATGCCCCTTAGGATTGCTAGTCCGTCTCCTGACAACTTATGTCTAAACTAGGTGTTGGTTTCAACCCTCGTGTTTCTATCACGTTATCTTGTTCAATTATCGTTGATGCAAACACCCTTCAAGGATCGCTCCTGGGTGTTGCTAAGTTATGCCTTTACATCTAGTTCACACTTATTGGTATATTCAGTTAGCCACGCCGTTTGCGTTCTTAACTGGCTTATTATCCTCTTCTGTGAAGATCAACATTTCCTGATAGTGTGGGTACTCATTCTAGGAGTTTCATCCCGTTCATTGCACATTAATGTGTCCACATCAGGCATCTGCCTTGCCATGCACAGGCTGGGTCACCGTTCCAGCTAACATGTTTATCCCTCGTAATTCTTAAGACATGTGTGATGTCTTTACATAATAGTTAGTGCACTTCGCACCTCCTGACTCTTAAACATATCCTTGAAAGGGATTCACTACTTCCTTTAGTCTCGTTAACTTGACTTGTTCCTTAACTTTAACCATTCATGGTAATCCTTAGCTCTTGTTTGACTTTTACTGCTGACCGTAGTATGGAGTCGACTACTTCCCGTGTTCCGGACTCTACTTGTATACATATGTGGGGTACCCTACTGATACATTACTACTTACCCAACTAACCCATAAGTAGGTCTGTCAGGCCCACAAGCTCCTATCGGAGTGCGGTCGTCCCACATTTCAGTTGGTACACTCGTAGTGTCCGTGACACGCCTAGGTGAAGTATTCTGTTGTCAACTCCCTTATATTGTCCCATGACAATAAGCGTCCCGTGCTTCCCGAACTTAATCGAAGGAAAGTTTATCCACTGTTGTATCCTTGTCAACTGTCCTTGGTTTTTACTGGTTTGGTTCTTAAAAGAAGGTAGAAAGAAGCGTTGGTTTGAAAGAAAATTTTGGTTTTGAAAAGAAAGAGTTTGAATAAATCTGGGTTTGAAAGAAAATTTTCATGGTCTCACAACATCTTCTTACCTTAACCAAGTCTAGCTTCTTGCTGACTGGTGTACTTACAATTACAGAGGTTAGGCTAACAGACCCTTCCACTGTTATGACGATCACATTTAACTTTATGGTACTTTACCAAGTACTTTGTAGTGGTTATAAATTTCCCGAACAGCCCTGTTATAGCAGCACTTGCTATGGCAAGTGCGCCACGCTAACTGGCTATCGCTTTAACACATACCGGTTGTGGTATTGTTTTTACCCGCACCGTCATCAGTGGCCTTGTTGGCCCTCACTAATCTTACTGTCTTGATAATAACTCCTCTAGGTGACTTCTCACTGTCTTCACATGATAATTATCAACTGGGGTGTCTCCCACTCTTGGAGTTCCCTTTTACTTAGTATTGTTTCCTCTTCGTAGCCCGTTCCACGCATTTGTCGTGGTTACTGAGACTTGTCTCTTGTTTGGGTACTACGTTGTAGTTCCTTAGTTGGTTGGTATACCGTTGGTGTCTTATTTAACAACTGTGGTTCCGTAGACACTTGTCTCGGGGTTCATTATTCCACTTCTTGCCTGTTGCACGGTTGGTGCGTTGCAAGCTGGTTGTTCTCGACTGCTCAGCATGTCGACCCAAGTTGTCGGAAATTCTATTCTCTTATACACAAAATTCTTCATTCTTCGCTATTAAATGTGGTTAACAATGTTCAGATGGAAACCGTCTCCGGGATTCCCAGTTTTCGGGATCTACCGTATGACAGGTTCTCCGTACCTTTAGAGGTATTTAATAACAGCCCGATCGGGTATTCCCGAGTAAGAGTGGACTTCCATCTCTCTGGCGTTGTTGCCCAAGTTATAAAACAGGGATTGTGGAGGGTGGGATGGATATTGTAGGTTTCCAGTACACACTGGAAATTCCTATCTAGCGTATCTCTCGCGCTATCACTCAACCCTTAACCCAAAGTACTTAAATCCTAACTCGGTACTTCCTAAGCTCGGTAATTCAGTCATCAGAGCGATACTTCGCTCTGATACCACTTTTTGTAACACCCCATCCAACAACAACCACGTAACAACATTCTGCAGTGGAAAATTTACTACTACACATTACTTAACTCGTTGGTGTTACACGCCGTTAACCACCCACGTGGCTAACAAGGCTATTACATAAACATTGTACCGGTCTGATGGACTAGATTCCCGAGCGACTACACATTACTGACCCTTCCATTAACAATAGAAACAACATACACCTTCCAACTGTACCGAGTATTCACAAACTAATGCCGATAACAATCTCGGTCTTACTACACCTACAGTACATATACAATTTAAATGATTACCCATGTACAACGACTACCCCGTCCTACTCTCGAACAGCTTCCAGCTCTCTGTACCTGAAATAGGAAAAGAAGAGAAAGGGTGGCCCCCAAGGGGCTCAGCACCTTTGCTGGTATGGTAATCCCGCAGCCCGCATGCTACCGGGCCACACACAACTATTTGTCGTCTTAGCATGCGGTTGATTTTATTTGAATCATGCATGTAAACTTAAACACACAACACATAACATTCCGCCTCAATGGGCTCGACGAACAGATAGCATACCCATACTTGATAGGTCACTCATGGTACTCATTACCCCTAGAGTGTTTTTCCTCTAATAGAGCTACTTCCTTAATAGACGACAACTACCCATTAATCGGGTTATCCTTAAACGCCTCTTATCACAAACTGGGATTCATATCCATGATCCACATACTCCACATTTTACAACGTATAACATTGATCACATAACAACACATAACAACACTTTTCACGTTTCAACGTGCACATAATAACATCGCAATAGATATTGCATCATAACAACAATACGTAACATAACGGGTACGGTTCCCCTTTATGAACCGGCCCAAACATAGTCAGTTCACTTGTAGCCTAGAGAATGTTGCCAGTCTCGTGATAAGCTCATTACATAACTCGTTACCGTCTCGTTAAATGAACGGATAACTTAACACAAGGTGTCTTGGATATAGTGATCCAAGGACACCGAACAAACATAACATAGTATGCCCCTGTGGCCCGACGTGAGTCAGTAAAATAGCCTTGGTTAAGCTAAAGGGAGGGTTGGAAACCAAATTGGAAAACAACCATAACATACAGAGAGGATCGAACCTGATATAACAACGACCCCCATACTCACACGCGTGGCCGGAACAGACCGGACTCCTCACTTCCCCCGTTAGCACTTGTTAGAAGTTCAACATTGAACTTAATTAAACAATCACAACATTGGGTTAAGTCTTGTTAGACATACACATAAGGGAAGGGAGAGTCATACTTTCACACGTAAACATCACCCACAAACATCACCTAACTAACTCACGCATAGCCGTGGTTAGAACGTTCCTTAGGTCGGAAACGTTATCACCAGATACCGTTCTCTTTCGTTTACCTAATAGTGGTTAACTAGCCCTTCAAGCGCATTCGAGGTTACCGGTATCGGCACGTAAACATACAACAACAATAACGACTGTAAACTCGTTTCATGATTTATCTTATAACGTGGCAAACACACAGAAAAACACATTGGCATACAAGCCGGTGTAATCCGGTAGGACACAGGTTGCAAGAAAACCATACCTGTCACCGGAGTCCACTTTATCATGTCCACTTATGTTCCTCGAGCAATTCTCGAACAACTGATAACATTACATGTATTTTTTATTAACATCGGGGTAACATGATTGTTTAAAGTCTAATGCTTATAACTTTTCCCCGTTAGCTTAGTTACATAACTTCACTTTTTAACTTGTTTTACTTTTATATTTTAATACAACTTTTCCCCCACTAAATTGTCATTATAACTCACTTAACATGTCTTTAACAACCTTATAACATCATTACTAATCAATCCCCATCATTACATATCATTTTATAACCTTAAACAATGTTTTTGGTCCGACCGACCTTACCGACTGACCTTGCACAAGGTCGGTCCATTCCATAACACATTACCGTCAAAATTTCTACTCCGACCGACCTTGTAAGTTTGGTCGCATGTTCGGTCCATTCCCGAGAGTTTCTTCCCTTTGAAAATTCAGGCCCGACCGAACTTGCCAAGTCCAGTCCCATGTTCGGTCGATTCCAGAAACTTAATCCGTACACAAAATACAAGCCCGACCGACCTTGCAAGTCCGGTCCCCAAGGTCGGTCCATTCCAGAAACCAATTCTCGCAGGGTAAACTGGGCTCGACCGACCTTGGCAAGTTCGGTCGCAAGGTCGGTCTGCCCCAGACCTTTATTTTCCATTGCCCATTGACTCCAAACTTCACCTCATATCCCTAATATGTCCTAAACTCATTTGGGCACTTCAAACCCATCTTTAGCCATGTACTAAACTCTTTAAATCACACACCAAACCATCTTATCATTCACAAATTTCTTACAAAATTCTTAGCACTTGGAATGTTTCCTCCTTAAGATTCTAAGTGGTATTTCACCAATAATGACCACTATACCAAGGTGTTTCCTCTACACCTTAACATCATCTCTCAAACTTCTTTTCTTACTAACTAGATCTCCTTTTTCAATCTTACCTAAACATCACTTCTTCCTTGTACATCAACATTCCTAAACCTTAAACAAACTTCTCCAAGACTTAAATACATTCTCAGAAACACATTGAATTCCTAGAACTTCCAAGATAACACCTAAATCCTTGCATCACTCTAAATCACCTTAATACATGTTTTCTTCCCAAGTAAACATTTGTTCACCTTTAACACTTCCTAGTTCACTAAAACTTACTTAAAACACTTAGAACTTCTTACACATTTTCCAAATTTGGCCATAGCTTCTCTTGTATATACTCACATCCAAACACTTAGGTTTTTACCTTATTTCATTCAAGAACACCTAAAATCCATCAAACACATTTTTATACACAAACTTCACACATTTAGCACTACATCACAATATAGTGCATAAGCTTAAATTGCTTGGCACTTAGGCCCTTAAATAACATGGCTCTTAGGCCCTTAAATTGCATAAACCTTAAACACTGAATCTCCACATAGTATATTGCCTTTAACCTGCAAATACACTCAACATCACATATGCCCCTTAATAGTTTCCTTGATAGCATTTTCTAGGTCATTCACCTTTGGCTCCTTGGGTATTTTATTAAGCAAATCAAGCTCATTTTCCTAAGGCATTTAAACTACATTGAGATAGCTTGTTTACCTCTTTTTCCTCACAAACTTCTTTCTTGTTTCCTTGTAAAACCGGTAGGGTGTTTGGTTGTTTGTCAACTTCTAAACAATGTACAAATAATAGAATGAGTATTAAAGCATTGTGCTTCATCTCATTTTAAACCCTAGGCACATATATTGTCTTAACACATTAAGGTAATTGTTTTACCTTGGAATTGGAAGAGAACTTGAATAAGTAACAAGAGAGGACTCCTCCTAGCCCTTGCAAGGTTCAAATGGAGCTAAAACAAGCAAGGTAAAGACACCATTGTGAGGTGAATTTTCGGACAACACAAAAATGAAGGAAACATCATTTTTCTTTGAGTTTCCTTACCTTGAAGCAAAGGAGAACAATAAAATGTGAAAAGGTGAGCTCAAGCTCCATCAATGGTGAATCTCCTTGGCACCGAAATGAGGCTTTTGAAGATTTGAAAAGATAGAAGTGTAGAGCTTGCTCCAACTAGAAGAATGGTGGTCTTGAAATTGAATTTGGACCATGAAGCTAGAAGTTACAAGTGAAAGAAGATTGAGAATTGTATATGGCTGTAGCAACCGTAGAAGAGAGCATGAAGGGAGGAAGGAGACGTGTGAAATGAAAGGAAATGAAAGAATGAAGATGAGTTCTACTTTTGGAAGATATTTATGTTAAAGTAAATAGTTCTTTTGCTTTATTACTTTCCTTAGTTATTTGATTGGCCAAGTGTGGTGAGTCACACATGGAGAAACCGGCCCCTTAATGTTTTAGGCCTATTCATGGTCTTTGTTGACCAATTTAATTACTTATAAAACATATGTTACAACTAGCTTATTTTAGTTACTATTCACTAAAACAAGGCACATAGATGTGAATTTTTTGATTTCTCATTGATATAGACTTCCAAATGTGATACTATATAGTACACATGTTAATTAAAGAGTAATGATGGAAATTTAGCCATTCAAAACTCATTTACAAGACAATTTTTAAAAAACGTGCTTTAAGACTCCTTAAAGCACTTTTTGTGTTTTAAACTTGTTTTCAAGCTTGTTTTCTTTGGTAATTGATTTTATGTTCATTAACATATTTATAAGGTATAGGTATGACCATTAGGTCTTATACAAATTTATCCCAAGCTTAGAGCACATTTTTGCTCTTATTGACTTTAAGGTATTTTCTTATGTTTTATTTGGTTTAACTGTCTACTAAGGTTTACTAAGGACTTAATTAGCCTTATTAAATCATAATTGAATATTATTAAGTCTTGGTAGGCTCTTTGGGTCCTAACCAAGTTCACTCCAAGCTTAGAACATGTTTTTGCTCAAGCTGTCTTAGTGCTTATTGCATTTTACTATGGTTTAAATTGTTCACTGATGTTTCCAAGGCACTTTTAGCCTTTACAAACCATAGTTTAATATTTAAACTACATATCAAGGTTTGGGGTATTTCAATGGAGAAGGAGCTCACGTTGGAATTTTCCAAAAATCAAAGGGAGTTAGACAATGGAGAATTTGAGCTTGCTTTTCTTACCTTAAGGAACCAAGGAGTGGTTTTAGAACAAGATGGCACCTTCAACCTTCATTTCCAAGTTTTTTCCATGGAGGTCAAGTGTGAGCTTTTTGGATTTTGAAGGGAGGGAAATGTTCCCCAAGTTGAAAGGAATCCAATGGTGAAATTATTTTGCAATTTGGTGTTGATTTGAACCTTGTAGAAGAAGGAGAAGAAGAGAGCTGATGAAGGCTCTTGCAAATCGCCATGGAGCTTTGGTGAGGAAGAAGAGTGCTCAGGTGGGAAGTGGGAAAAGAAAACGTGAGTGATGGAATGAAGAGCAAGAGAGAGGTTAAGTGGGTTTGTACTATTTACTTTTGCTTTAGCTTTTCTTTTCTTTCTTCCTTTATTTACTAGCTAATATTAGAGAGGTGGAAGGCTACCAAGCCCATTAAAATCGGCCCCACCTATATGTGTGAACTGGAGCGTTTTTCGGTTTCTGACAGAAAACGCTCATTATTTTACCCGGTTTGGCACTATTCACTAACCGGGCCCGTTTTTCGGATTTTTCCCGTTTCTTTATTTTTAATGGTTATTAAGCTTCCATTAATGCTTATTTATAGTTATTTAATCAACTATAATTTTCACGGGTCCGTTTGACCACTTAAAGTCATGTTTTCGGGTTTCTCGAAAAACGTGCTTTAAAACTCCGTTAGCGTTTTAATCCATTATTTGGATCCATTTTCTTCGGAAATCACTCCCGTATACTAATTAGGCCTAACTAAGCCTTAGGAATCCATCTCGGACCCTAATGAGATCATATATCTCTTATATTTATTTAATGCGCGTTTTAGTGTTTTTCACGTTTTACACATTTTCTCTTTTCTTTTGGTTTTATTTCCCTTACCAATACTCTTTTGGCACCATTAGGCCTTTAACAATCATATAAGAGTAATTTAATCACAATTTTTAGATCTGGGGTATTAAAATCTACCCCCCTTAGGAACTTTGTCCTCAAAGTTGGTGAATCTTATATCGTTACTCTCATGGGCACGCTATGCCAAGGTTATAATACATGTATAACCTTACAGACTCCACAAGGCAGTCTCATTTCACACTACACATACCACACACATATCACAGCATGTATAGCAATCAAAAATACTTTTTTTACTCTCTCAATGGAATCGGTTCGAAGACAAGAAGGCACTACAGTCCTCGAATCCATATTGAGTAATATACTACTGATCCCTCAGGTACCGGTCACGTTGGACACTTACACTCTCTGGTCCATGGCCATTTCATGATAAATGGGCACTTACTCTCTCAGGCCCACGGTCCCTTCGGTTCTGATCAAAACGTTACACATATACATATCCTCAGGCACTCTGGTCGACTCACTTAACACAGGATCGTCTCAGGGTACTCTCCCCGTCCCACTGCCTTTGGAAAAATCACACACTGAAACCGCCCCAACCGGTCACTTAGGACCGCCGCACGTACGGTGCAATGGTTTCAAAACTAATACACGCCCACCGTTCTACCAGTCATCAAGACTTGAGGCTCAGCCATCGGCGGGTGATAGCGGTTTTAAAACCAATTTTCGTTTCCATCTCCATACTCGAAGAAAATCCTTTTTTCAAATTCTGTTTGAAAATTCTTTTTAAAACATCACACAACTCCAAATCCATTTATGATTGTTGCCTCTTTTCTTAGCGTGATTACTTGTGACCACTTATAGGGAGCTTCAAGAATCATCCAACCCTGATGTGTTCAGCATCAGTGTTGAACTATCCTTCCACCCCAATTTGTGTTCGGTTTCCCTTGATCGCTAGCAGATCAAGTTCCACCTCCCACGTCAATTTCAAACAAATAGATAGTCAAACATTTTCGTTTTCTATCTTTTACTCTTCCTAGTCATATTCATAAAACAATTCATTTTAACTTTTTTTTTAGAACTTAAGTCATCCATTATTCTCTATTCGATTCACTTTCCTTGCCTTGGCATTACATACTTATGGCCTCATTAATCAAATTGTTACTCAATTTAAAACATACCACATACAACTCCAAAGGATGGAACTCACTCCATCAATCATTCTCAAATAAAATCACCTAGGGAACTCACTCCATACAAGGTTACACATCGGTTTCATACCGATTCATACTCATTATGTCTCATGTCTAATCTCACAAGACATAT
The DNA here is from genome assembly GCA_023374045.1 of Limonium bicolor. Lineage (NCBI taxonomy): Eukaryota > Viridiplantae > Streptophyta > Magnoliopsida > Caryophyllales > Plumbaginaceae > Limonium > Limonium bicolor. The sequence continues at coordinate 21,071,748 of CM041780.1, forward strand.
ACTATAGGGATTCTCATTCCCCAGGAGTCTCTCTACTCCTCGTTTCATACATATTATATACACATTACACGCATCTCACATGCGCAATAACCATAATTACACAATGAATGGGTACACATGTTTATGTAGCATGAGTTCCATTCATTAAAACAATTTCTTTTTGTGCTATGCACATAGAAGTTTACGCACCTATACGTAAAATATTCTAAGCGGTTTCTCGCCCTACCCCCCTTAAAAGGGGTTACGCCCGCGTAATCGACCATATGTGTGAGCCTCGATTTTAAACCCTATCCTATGTTGATTAAAGCTGATTAGGATCAAACCGGGTTTTTAGGTCCACTTATAACCTAAGATTAATAACTATGTCATAAAACAATTTTTAAAACCTAAGCTAGCTCACTGGAACCTATTATGAGTCGCCACCTAATTTTAACCTAGATCAAATTAGGAAAGGAGAGTTCGGGTTCGGGGGCTTGATATTCGACTTATTTAGGTTTAAATTACTTTCATTACCCCTAGAAGTCGTTTTTTCCTCTACTTAGTTTAGTTACGGCTTATTACGAGTCGTTTTAACCTAAGTGCGCGAGCTTCTGTTTTGTTTTTTTTGTTTTAGCATTTTTTGACAGAGAATTAAAGTGAAATTAAAAGCTACCTAAACTAGGTTTCGGAGGCAGAATTAGGTCAAATTTTGCTTACGTCCGTAGCCACGGACCAAACGTCCGAGACCACGGACCCCATTAACCTAAATTACAGAAAAGTCGAAATTAAAGGAAACAAAATTTGCAAAGTCCGGGGCCACGGACAGGATGTCCGTGGGCCCGGACATTATTAGAAAACCTAAATTTTGAATTTTTAAAAGCCCGCCGCCGTCCGTGGGTGTCCGAGCTTACGGACAGGGAGTCCGGGACCCCGGACACGACGTCCGTGGGTGCGGACAGCCCTCGGACGGCGGCTTTGAGGCTGTTCCCGAGGGTGTTTGAGCTCAAATTTTATGGGTGTGTAGCCTGAAAGATGTACAAGACGTTAGTGATTGAAAGTTTCAATTTGAATTCGAATTAAGCACGAAACTTAGCAAACAAGTTATCTGACAGAGGCTTAAACAACAGCAATACAGAAGCCCACGAAGGTTAGTTTGAGCTCAAATTTCGAGGCAGACAGATAAACCGTGGAGAATTAGGGAAGCTGAGTTTCTACCCGTTTTACCTTCGATTCACAACGTTTCTTCACACCGGGATTCTTCGGCTCCGATGATGCCGGTTCCGGATTGAGTTCGACCCGGGCTTCTGGTTGTTGATTGTTGATGATGTTCTTCACGTTTTGAGGTGGTTTGGTTGATGTTTGATGATTGTTGATGTGTTAGGAGGAAAAGTGTGTTTAGGCGGTGATTTCGAGAGATTTTGGATGTGATTTTGGTGCTTGGATGTGTAAAAACGTGAGGAAATGAGACGGCTAGGTTTTCTGGTTGCTTAGGTTCTTGAGGTTCTCTTTGATCATGGATAAGGTTCCTTATATAGACCTCTTAAAGATAGAAAAATCCGGTAAAAACCGAGATTTACCGACGTTTTAGCTCAAGGGCTTCCAAAGGAATTTGGATTATGAAATTTCACACATGGGTAAAGGATGATATTTCTGATTTTTCTAAAGTGGAATCGAATTTTTTGGATATTGGAATATTTTTAAATTCAATTCTCGTCAGATTCAATCAGAAATTGCTAGAAAATTATTGGAAATTCGAAAAATCAAAATTCCAACGCCATTATGCTTAAAATGTCATCCTCTATCATGGGTTAAATATCAAGCATTTCAAGTTGATTTGACCCTTATTTGGAGGAGAGAAAGCCTATAGGGGGCTTAGGAGCCTTGAAAATTACGAAAATGCCCCTGGAGATGACTAAGCTGTCCCTAGTACTCTGAAATGTGCCGATCGAACTGGGAACCCTTGCTACTAGCCTATTAGTAGAGACTCTCCTCCGGGGGGTTGAAATTTTGGGTATAACAGATTGCCCCCCGTCAACTAGACTTTGTAATGGAAATGGAAAAGGCTAGTTGATGCTTGAGTGAATACCCCAAAATTTGGATCTTAAAAGGCCCCTCGTGCAACTGAAATCCGACAAGTTGTGTCGAGCTATTCTAAGGCGCTGACTACCTATGAGTAAAGTGGAAGGGTGTCGAGTGGTTCTAAGGTGTCGACCACCTAAAGGTAATGATGAAGTAATGTCAGACTATTCTAAGGCGTCGACTACCTATAAGGATGATATGATGTCAAGCTATTCTAAGGCGTTGACTACCTATAAGGATGATATGTTGTCGAGCTATTCTAAGGCGCTGACTACCTAAAGTGATGATATGCTGTCGAGCTATTCTAAGGCGCTGACTACCTAAAGTGATGAAAATGATGTCAAGCTATTCTAAGGCGTTGACTACCTAAAATGTGGAAATGAGATAATGTCAAGCGATTCTAAGGCGTTGACAACCTAAAAGGATGATATGATGTCAAACTATTCTAAGGCGTTGACTACCTTTAAATGGAATGAAGTACGCCGAGCATTCTAAGGTGTCGGGAACCTGAAAGCGAATGAAATACGCCGAGCATTATAAGGTGTCGGGAACCTGAGATTAAACGGGACACGCCGGGCATTATAAGGTGTCGGGAACCTGGAATACGCCGAGCATTATAAGGTGTCGGGAACCTGGAATGCGCCGAGCATTATAAGGTGTCGGGAACCTGGAATGCGCCGAGCATTATAAGGTGTCGGGAACCTGGAATGCGCCGAGCATTATAAGGTGTCGGGAACCTGGAATGCGCCGAGCATTATAAGGTGTCGGGAACCTGGAATGCGCCGAGCATTATAAGGTGTCGGGAACCTGGAATGCGCCGAGCATTATAAGGTGTCGGGAACCTGGAATGCGCCGAGCATTATAAGGTGTCGGGAACCTGGAATACGCCGAGCATTATAAGGTGTCGGGAACCTGGAATTGAGAAGAGATGTAATGAGGTTGATGTGATGTGTGCCTAAATTGACGAATGTAAAGTAGGACCTATGGGTGCCTAAGTGGAATGGTAGGAAATTAGGTTCACGACGAGCCTGAGGTTGAGTTCATCTATTCTGGTGAATCTGAATCTTTGGCTGAGAATCTGCATCTCTGAAGAATTTGTACCTTCGGCTGAGAATCTGTATCCCGGAAGAATCTGCACCTTCGGATGAGAATCTGCATCTCTGAAGAATCTGTACCTTCAGCTGAGAATCTGTATCTCTGGTCTATGATGAGGAGTTTCGTACAGACGGATGCAAGGTAAACTTTATGCAAATGATCATGATGAAAGCTGATTATGAAAGTGCCCAACGTGGCAAAGATGATATGCATGTCAAAATACAATCAAAGTGTATGTAGGAAACTTGTCCAAAACAAGAAATCGTTGGAAAATGTGCCAAACATGGCAACATTAAGGGTCAAAAATTGTCCAAAGCAAGACATTGCTAGAAAGTGTGCCAAATGTGGCCATAATGAGGTTTATGAAACCGAAGTGTTTGAGGGAAAGTTGTTCAAGACAAGAAATTGTTGAAAGAGGTGCCGAATGTGGCAGTGTTTGAAGAAAATTCTGTTTAGTGAAAAGGAAAGTGAATTATCATTCCCTAACTATAGACTTTGGACTTGTAATTTATCTCCTACGAGATGAACATGCCGCCGGTGGGGTATGGTGTATGATGTGAAGGTAAGGGCTTATGTGGGCCTGTGGTGTTTGATGTGCAGGTAAGGGCTTGTGTGGGCCAGTGTGGTGTATGAAGTGAAGGTAAGGGCTTATGTGTGCCTGAGGTGCTTGACGTGGTGGTAAAGGCTTATGTGTGCCTATGGTGGGATGATGGTGGTAAGGGCTTATGTGTGCCTGTGGTGGGATGATGGTGGTAAGGGCTTATGTGTGCCTGTGGTGGGATGATGGTGGTGATGTTTGAGCTTTGGGTTCCAATTGGTGTTGTCATAGCAATTGTTGGAACCAACAATTGCCCCCAGTATTTTTCCTTTAAGACAATCTGAGCTAAAGTTCATGGCAATCGATCACTCCGATCGATTGCCCCCAGTATTTTCTTTGATCAAACGTGCGAACGAGTCTCGTCCTCACAGGGTCAAGGCTTATGTTCTGATTTGGTGCTTCCTAACCTACACTCGACGTGTTTGGTGTTTACACTCGTTTCTCACTTACGGTCACAACTTCTAGACCATTGAATTTGATATTTGATGAATTTACGCATTCGATCTGTTACTTTCGCGTGATTGGATACACAACTACCAAGTCGGAAGTCTTCGAGGCTTATAACGTGGCCATAGGGTGTGATGAAAGACGACGGGATCATGGAGGGATATTTGAGGTATGTGGAGCTTAAATGGGTGACCAAAGCTGCAACTTGCGTCTTCTCTCGGATTCATCTTCCTTGTCTTGAAGTCGTCTGGCTACTTCATGTTGACGTTGTTTTCGAGCTTCTGGACCTGGACTTTTGAAGTTGTCCTTTACACTATTTGGATTTCTTCGAGGCACTTCGGGTTTGCCTTTTGTTTTATCCTTTCTTGGTCTTGCCTTCGGGGTTCTTGTGTTTCCCGGTTTTGGGCTTCGAGAGCTCTTTTGATCCTGTGTCACTCTGGGACCATTTGCGGATCGCTTTGTCATGCTGATAGCGGCATTGCTTCTTTGGACTGATGAGAATGTTATCTGAGAGTCGGGCTCCTTGCGTCCTTTGGTCACCGGGTCGGACATTCATCATTGGCTGGGTTATTTTGTGGAGTTCATAATGTCGAAAAGGGATATATGGAAGGCTCAGCGGGGGTGCCTAGGGTTTAATGTCAGGGTTTAAAAGCTTTTGGCTATGTGGTGCTGTACCTAGGTGCTTCGTCATTCCTGATAGTTGTATATCCGTTCTTTGTTACTTTTCACAGGTCTAAGCGTAAATTTACAAATTATCTCCTTCGGTCGGAGTTATACCGTTTACCTCACCTTTGAATGTGGACTCACCGGAGTCGTGTAAAAATGACACGCTCGTTCACTCATGGTTTTTCCGCTCAAGACACTCTCGCGAATTTCACTCAAAGACCAGTTCACACGTTTAAACAAAAGATTCGAAGACAATGATTCTAAACTCAGATTGCCCCCAGTATTGATTTGGGGTTTGTGACAACAGTTTGATAGATGTGGGCCTTGAACCTCATTGTGGGTTGTTTGGTTATTATGTGGTGAGTTGTGGTGTTTGGTTAGGCATGTTCAAATTTTTAGAAACAAGAGACAAGTCGTTCCATTGCATAGTCAGAAAATGATTACTTCGTGATCCTTGAAAGACGTGAGTACTCTTTTTTTAAATTTTTTCGAATAAACGAATGATGCTTTGTATAAAAATTATGAAAACGGAACTATGTTTTATTCAACAAAAAGAATAATGTTGGAAATTACAAACTCAGGAAAACTACCGAAAATGATAAAGGAAACTAACTACTACAAACATTGGAAAAACATAAAAATGACTAGTAAAGAGAAGAAATCGGATAAAACACTTGAAGATAGCACTCTCTGATGGTGCTTGACCTGGGATTCCTACTCGGGGAGTTGAAAACCTTGATTGATAAGATCTTGGATGTGCTGCTTCAAAATTTTGCAGTTGTCGGTGTCATGACCGGGAAGCTGGTGATACTGACAATACTGGTTCAGATTCCTTCCTTTTTGGGGGTCCCTTTGTCGAGGGGTGAGAGGTTGCAGCATGTTTCGTTCCTGGAGTCTTCCAAAAGCCTGGCTCAATGGCTGACCGATGTTTGTGAACTCTCTTCGACGGGAGCTCTTTCGGGATGATTCCACTGCCCCAACGATTTGTCCTGGTCCTTTTACCTGTCGAACGGTGTTTACCTCATGCTGCCTAGTTCTCTTTCGGGTGCCACTTTGGATACAGGCTGCTGTCCCCGAGCCATTCCCGGTGTTTTTTGAGTTCCCAAGTTTTAACTCCCCTTGGTGAATCATTTCTTCTAGGACATCAACTTGTCCCATCAGCATGTCGAAGCTAGGAAAGTATGTGAATTTCAGCTCGTCACTGTATTGCTTCTGCATATTTTTAATTACCATTCGGATTTGCTCTTGTTCGTCCATCTGTGTGAGCATTGCGGCTGCCTTCATCCTCCAACGCTTGACAAAATTAGACATTGATTCACCTTCTGTTTGTTGTGCTTGCCAGATCAGCCCTGGTGACTCCAAAACTTCTAGCGTACTCAAAATGATGCAGAAAAGCTTCACATACCTCCTCGTAGGTCTTGGTATTTATCCTTTGAGTTATGTACCAATGCTGAGGGGTCTCGTCAAGATAGTGAGCAAACACCTTGGCCTTCTGCATGTCGTTTAGCGAAAGGATGGACATTTCCCTATCGAACATTGCCAAATGAAGTTGTGGGTCGGAGGAACCTTTGTATAGAGGAAGTGTTGGCAATTTCAACCTTGGAGGGAGATCAACCTTGGGATATAATCCAGTGGAAAAGTAGTCAAAACCGGCTGGCTTGTTGGCCCTCTCCATGCGCTCAATCTTTTCCAGCATCCCGTTGAATTCTTCGGCTAACTGGGCATCCATGTTGATTGGATTTCCTCCCTCTGCCATTCTTTGAGATTTGGGCTTATCTGCTGGAAAACGAGAAGTGACCTGAGCTAAAAATTCTGGGCCGCAAAGAAGTTTCAAGCCAAGACTTGTTTGGGCTGCAAGAAAAGCACATGAGCTGGGATGTTTTGAAAATTGTGGGTTGGCACTGAGGCCCGAAATGAGTTGGAAGAGAGGCACATGGGCCGGAATGATTCATGAGCTGTGAACTGGTACCTAGGCTGAAATGTTCTGAGAATTGGGCGCTTGGGCCAGAATGTGTTTGGGTTAAAAGTAAAACGCATGGGCTGAAGTGATTTCTAAACCATGTTCTGGATGTGAACTGGAATTTGGGCCGAGTAATTATGATTGGGGCTGAAGATGATACCCGTGTCTAGGATCGTGGGTCAAAGCCCGAGTGAAAAGTCTTCCTGGACTAGAATGGGCCTTGAAATGGAAAGGCCTGATGGATTTTTATGGATTGCTTCAGGTGGATTTGTTTTCCGTGGGCCTAGAACTAAATTGGTAATTCAAATTGAGCTGAAAGATAAATCACCTAAATCTAAACTTTTGGGCCGAAGCCCGAACAAATAACTCACACATTCAAATCAAGCAGGGTCTTTGCAAACAATATAGCCGCGATATTGGGTTGGGCTGAGTTGATGTAGGAGAAATTCCTATCAATTTCTAGGCTGGGTAGTGGGCCGGTCATGCAGGTAAACACGGCCCACACAAATTCAACATGTCCTCACTAGTGTTAAGATTAAACCAGGTACGGATCGATCCGGAGAGGTGCTTGGGGCATGGGCCCAGGTCGCCACAAAGGAATAGGGCTTGCACGCTATTCTCTTTGGGCTTCCCCACTTTTTTCACATCACCTGAAGGTGTGCGTCTACGGTCGGGTCTTTGACTGACCAAACAATGGGCTAGGTAAGGGCACTGCCAGGAAAACGCTTGGGGCTAAAGCCCAGGTATTAAGGGGATGTGGTTAGACGACATCCTCCTCTTTTCCCCCGCTTATTCACATCACCTAAAAGGTGTGAGTCCCTGACAGGGGACCCTCAAACGGGTCCCGGGGTGAAATCGGTTCGCGTGGACCCTCGCTCTCACATGATGCAATGGTGCCGAAATTAAAGTGCACACAAAAGTAAACAAACAAAGTAATAAAGCCATATATAAACAATTTCAAGTTAAGCCCTCTTTCTTAAAATTAAACAAGTTAAAATTAAGAAGTTTGTCCCCAGCAGAGTCGCCAGTCTGTGAGCCTCGATTTTAAACCCTATCCTATGTTGATTGAAGTTGATTAGGATCAAACCGGGTTTTAGGTCCACTTATAACCTAAGATTAATAACTATGTCATATAACAATAATTATTAAAACCTAAGCTAGCTCACTGGAACCTATTACGAGTCGCCACCTAATTTTAACCTAGATCAAATTAGGAAAGGAGAGTTCGGGTTCGGGGGCTTGATATTCGACTTAATTAGGGTTCAAATTACTTTCATTACCCCTAGAAGTCGTTTTTCCTCTACTTAGTTTAGTTACGGCTTATTACGAGTCGTTTTAACCTAAGTGCGCGAGCTTCTGTTTTTTTTTGTTTTTAGCATTTTTTGACAGAGAATTAAAGTGAAATTAAAAGCTACCTAAACTAGGGTTTCGGAGGCAGAATTAGGTCAAATTTTGCTTACGTCCGTAGCCACGGACCAAACGTCCGAGACCACGGACCCCAGTTAACCTAAATATACAGAAAAGTCGAAATTAAAGGAAAACAAAAATTTGCAAAGTCCGGGGCCACGGACAGGATGTCCGTGGGCCCGGACATTATTAGAAAAACCTAAATTTTGAATTTTTAAAAGCCCGCCGCCGTCCGTGGGTGTCCGAGCTTACGGACAGGGAGTCCGGGACCCCGGACACGACGTCCGTGGGTGCGGACAGCCCTCGGACGGCGGCTTTGAGGCTGTTCCCGAGGGTGTTTTGAGCTCAAATTTTATGGGTGTGTAGCCTGAAAGATTACAAGACGTTAGTGATTGAAAGTTTTCAATTTGAATTCGAATTAAGCACGAAACTTAGCAAACAAGTTACTGACAGAGGCTTAAACAAACAGCAATACAGAAGCCCACGAAGGTTAGTTTGAGCTCAAATTTCGAGGCAAGACAGATAATACCGTGGAGAATTAGGGAAGCTGAGTTTCTACCTGTTTTACCTTCGGATTCACAACGTTTCTTCACACCGGGATTCTTCGGAGGCTCCGATGATGCCGGTTCCGGATTGAGTTCGACCCGGGCTTCTGGTTGTTGATTGTTGATGATGTTCTTCACGTTTTGGAGGTGGTTTGGTTGATGTTTGATGATTGTTGATGTGTTAGGAGTTGAAAAGTGTGTTTAGGCGGTGATTTCGAGAGATTTTGGATGTGATTTTGGTGCTTGGATGTGTAAAAACGTGAGGAGAATGAGACGGCTAGGTTTTCTGGTTGCTTAGGGTTCTTGAGGTTCTTCTTTGATCATGGGATAAGGTTCCTTATATAGACCTCTTTAAAGATAGAAAAATCCGGTAAAAACCGAGATTTACCGACGTTTTAGCTCAAGGGCTTCCAAAAGGAATTTGATTATGAAATTTCACACATGGGTAAAGGATGATATTTCTGATTTTTCTAAAGTGAATCGAATTTTTTGGATATTGGAATATTTTTAAATTCAATTTCTCGTCAGATTCAATCAGAAATTGCTAGAAAATTATTGGAAATTCGAAAAATCAAAATTCCAACGCCATTATGCTTAAAATGTCATCCTCTATCATGGGTTAAAATATCAAAGCATTTCAAGTTGATTTGACCCTTATTTGGAGGAGAGAGAAAGCCTATAGGGGGCTTAGGAGCCTTGAAAAATTACGAAAATGCCCCTGGAGATGACTAAGCTGTCCCTAGTACTCTGAAATGTGCCGATCGAACTGGGAACCCTTGCTACTAGCCTATTAGTAGAGACTCTCCTCCGGGGGGTTGAAATTTTGGGTATAACAATATGTTACCTCTGAACATTGGTTCACTAATTCGGGTATCATGAAGTGTTTTAACTTCGCTGCGGTTAATTTACTCATAACCGGGTTCGGTTCTAGCCTCTAAGGCTTCAAGGCGTTTATGATTAGCTATTTACTCACATATGCTAGGTATACTTAACCTTTGAATTACGGTCCACAAGCTTCTGCTGCGTGACCTGATAACTAGAGCTTAATTCACCCTTTTGGTATTCCCAATGTATTATTTACTCCCTTTAATCCCTTTCTATCTTGGGAATAAGGGTTTCTTAATCGTCGCTTGGTATCTCTTACCGTATGCGAATTCGATGAGTTATAGATTTTCTCTCCAATTCTCTGGAAATCTATTTCGTATAGCATTGTATACCTCATGATTATTCACTTACTTTTCCCGACTTGTTGTCGGTTGAGGTCAAGCTACTACTAAGCATGTAGTGCTTCCTCATTTAATGATTTCTGAATCATGTTTGTTTATTTGTTTCTGTACATGAATTCCTCATTCGTACTACTCTGCCTGTACCATTCATCGGTCCTGGGACGTATGGGTTACGGCCCACATTCTTCGTGCATCTTTGGCCAATGGCCGCACGGTCATTTCTCTAAATTTTGCTCAACAGGTTCCGTTGACATTTCTCAATTCCTGACTCTCCCACTCGATCATTACCGCACAAGTGCAATACTAAAACACTCAGTCATATAGAGTGCAGAGGCGTAAACCCTTGATAGTAAATCTCTCATGAGATAGGAATGAATATGTCTCCTTTACCTCATTTTCTCATCAGCTTCATATCATTATCTGGCTATACTCTTACAACGGCCGCTTGTTGCGTACCATGTTCCTACTCATTTTCATGGCATCCACTACTACTTTAGCTTCCGCTCATATACTTCCGCCATTTATACTATGGCTTGCCATTCACTTGGCTCAATAGGATTTACTACTCTAAACTCTCTACGCTTGCTGCACATTGCTTACTCTGCAATTCACATTGCACACGTACCGTGTTTACTACTCATCCGATTACTCTCTCGGTTTCCTTCCATTTCAATCAAAGCCTTTCTACATACTATTTTTTGTTCATATACTCCTTGGCAATATACACATGCTCAGGTTTCACTACACCGCTTTAGCGGTTTCATATTACATACTTAGGTGGTAGCCTTTCTCTGGAGGATTCACGCAATTGCCGCTCCCTAGGCCCCACAATAACAAGTGGTATCCCCCACTCTAAGGTAGTGGTTCGTTCTCCACAATTCCTTTTTATGCCTTTATGCATAAGTTTGCAACGTTTAAATCTACGAATGGTAGTTGGCTTACTGGCTTACAAGCCACCTTGCCTCGAGCCATGGTCTGTGTGGCTGTTTATACAAGTTTCTTCTTCTCCGTACACCATTAAATGGTTTGGAGATAATACTGGGCTCCTTGATATGATTGTCTCATCACGCTTCCGTACATGGAAGGCCCTTTAAGCATCTTGATATTAATTCATGCCTTTTGGCAATCTAGGGTACCCTGTGTTACGTGGGATCCCTTCGAGTTTTACCCGAGTGTTCGCTTTAACACTTGTGTTCTCAACAAAATGTTTCGTTCAACTACTGTTGACACCGGCACCCTTCACGGATTGCTCCTGGGTGTTACTGAGTTACGCCATTACATCTGGCTTGAACTCATGGGTATATTCAGTTACTTTCTCCGCCTTGCGGTCACCTATATTTGAAATATCCCATTTAGGGTTGTAATGTCTCCCGTCATTGGGTAGATCATTGGTACTTTTCCTTTATCTTCATGGTTAGGTCGTCATTCCCTTCAGTGAAGTATACTATGGGAATTCTATCTTGTAACACCCCAACCGTTAAGCTCGTCATTACCTCTCAAATTGTCACCAAATACTCTTACTCACGCAGCGGAACTCTAATTACAACGAGGGGTGAAACAACGCCGTTAGCCACCCATATGGCTAACCAGGCCTATCTCACACACAGTAACGGTCTGATGGACTGGAACAACCGAGTACTTCATACAACACAATACTCAATTCCTTTCTTACTATACCGAGTCTACAATATACGGATGCCGATAACATACTCGGACTTACACCTCTTCAAATGCATTAGTAATTACTATCTAACTACCCATGCTTCATAGCAGTCCCCGTCCTACTCTCTCGAACGGTGGTCAGCTTCAAGTACCTGCACACTAAAAACGTTCCCCCTAGGGGGTCAGCTTACGCTGAATATGAAATTCGCATATACCGCGTGCTAACCGCGGTACGCCGACTACTTTGGGTCGGATATACATGGAGTTCATTTTAATCAAACAACATGCATCATGGCAATACAATATATATGTATATTACACAAGGAATCTACATCCAATCACGGAACACGATTCCTAACTAACATAACAATGTTGTTAGTGGTAACTGGTACTCTGCAAACGAGAAATTTGACCTATTAATTACTAATAAATATCCTAGAAAATAACAAATCAAAAGACCGTCGGGTTGCAAATAAATCCCGGTTATTGTAGTAGAGTTTATGGGAACCAGGTATCGAACCGTGGGACTATGTGAAAATAATCTAGTCTTTGCAGAGGTAGTAAATTGTGGGGGAAATTGTTTTGTTCTAAACTGAAATACCCCAAACCTTGGCATGTTGGTTAAACATTAAAACATGATATATTAAGACTAAAAAGAGTCTTAGAAACCTTAGTAAACAAATTTAAACAAAAGGAAACACAAATGTGCTTTAAAGTCAATAAGAGCCAAAATGTGCTCTAAGCTTGGGATAGACTTGAGTAAGACCTAATGAGCTTACCAAGACCTCATTTATATACTAATGAACATATTAAACCAATTACCAAAGAAAACCAAGCTTGAAAACAAGTTAAAACATAAAATGTGCTTTAAGAAGTCTTAAAGCACGTTTTTGAAAAATTGTCTTGTAAATGAGTTTTGAGTGGCTAAATGTCCATCATTACTCTTAAATATATATGTGTACTATATAGTATCACATTTGGGTGGCTATATTAGTGGGAAATCAAAAATTTCACTTCTAAGTGCCTTGTTTAGGTGAATAGTGATTTTTATAAGCTATTTTAACATATGTTGTATAAGTAATTAAATTGACAAATGAAGACTATAATACCCTCATATTAATAAGGGGGCCGGTTTTCCTTAAGTGTGGTGACTCACCACTCTCTTATTAATGTATTAAGTAAGTAAAGATAAGTAAATAAACTACTTTTTACTTTATTACTACAAATATCTCTTAAAAGCAAATTCTATCTCATTCTCATTTCTTTCCTTCATTCCCACGGTTTGCAAACACCTCTCTTCTTCCTTCTTCCTTGTTCTCTCTCGGTAATACTACTACCACCATGGAAGTTCCAACTTTGACCACTTGCTAAATCTAGCTCACTTGTCCAAATCAAAAACAAAGACCACCAATCTCTTCCTCTCATCAAGCTCTTCATTCCTATCTTCTCAAACTCCAAGAGCTCCATTTCGGTGCCAAGGTGTTCCACCATTGAAGGAGCTTGAGCTTGTATTTTGACATATTGTTGATCTCCTTTGCTTCTAGGTAAGGAATCTCAAAGAAAAATCATGTTTCCCCCATGTTTTTGCCTTGACCGAAAATACACATTGATATAACTCTTTGTGTGACTTTGTTCTAGCTTCATTTCAACTCTTCATGGACTAGGTGGAGTCCTCTCTTGTTATATATTCAAACTCCCTTCAAAGATCAAGGTAAAATGACTACATTAATGTTTTTGAAACAATGTCAAATTAGGGTTTACAATGAGATGAAGCTCAAAGCTTGAATACTCATTATGGTGTTTGTATATTGTCTAGAACTTGACAAGGAATCAAATTATCATACGGTTTTGTAAGGAATCAAGGAGGAAGTATTTTGGGAAAAGAGGTAAATCTACTACTAACAATTTGTTTAATGCCTTAGGAGAAATGAGCTTATAAATGCTTATTAAAACTACCTAAAGAGCAAATGGTGAATGACTTAGTAAAGTGTTCTCAAGAGACTAGTAAAGGGCATATGTGTGTTGAGTGTATTTGCAGGTTAAACGCATATATATTGTGGAAATTCAGTTTATGATTTAAGCACTTTAAGGGCCTAAGAGCCATGCATTTTAAGGGCCTAAGTGCCATGCAATTTAAATATGCACTATATTGTAATGTGGTGTAAATTTGGTGTGAAATTGTGTATGAGGGGTGTTCTTGGTGATTTTAGGTGTTCTTGTGTGTTTAAGGAAGGTAAAGTGTTTAGGCTTAGTAATGTTCTAGGGGAACCCATGTCAAAATTTAGGTAGGAAGTAAGAAGTTCTAAGTGTTTACATAAGGTTTTGGTGAGTTAGAAAGTGTAGGAGATGAATAAGAAGTTCATGATGTTCTTAAGGAATTTTGATGTACTAGGAAGTACTCTAGGGTGTAATATAGGACTTAGACATGATCTTAAGATTTTGAGTACCAAAGTCACTTTGGGACTTAGGTAAATACCTAGGCAAACTTTGGTAAACAAGGAGAAGTGTACACTAGGAAAAGAGTTTCAAGAAGGAGATAAGGAATTAGTTGTGAAAGAGGGTGCTTGGGAGATGATGTTAAGTTAAGGAGAAAGCATTTTGGGATAGTAGTTATCATAGGTATGAAACACCACTTGGAAACTAGGAGAAAACATTGTAAGTGTTAGGAATTTTGTGAAGGAATAAGTAAAGGCTTAAGAATTAGATAATGAGTTTTATGAGTGTTTAAGGATGTCTTAAGGTGTGTTTGAAGTGCCCAATGAGATTAGGGGGTACTAGTTTGTATGGGGTGAAGTTTGGAGTTGAATGTAAAAAGGAAAACAAAGGTCTGGGGAAGACCGAACTTGCGACCGAACTTGCAAGTTCGGTCGAGCCCAGTTTACCCTGCGAGAATTGGCTCTGGAAAAGGCCGACCTTGGGGACGGACTTGCAAGGTCGGTCGGGCCTGTATTTTGAGTACGGATTGAGTTACTGGAAAAGACCGAACATAGGACCGGACTTGTAAGTTCGGTCGGGCTAAATTTACAAAGGGGAGAAACTCTCGGGAAAAGGCCGAACATAGGACCGGACTTGGTAAGTTCGGTCGGAGTAGAAAATTTTGACGGAAATGTGTTCTGGAATCGACCGAACTTGGACAAGTTCGGTCGGCAAGGTCGGTCGGACCTAAACTTGTAAAAAAAAAAAACAGGAAAGAATGTGACTTATGTAGTTAACCCTAGGATGTATAATGAAGGTAACCTAGGGTAAGGTAGACATTAAAACATGTCATACAATCATGTTAAATACTTAGTAAGTGTGAAGTTAAATAAATAATTAACCGACGTTACTAATGTGTATAGGATTCTCTCAAGGTGGAAACGAAACAAGGCAAGGACCAAGGTATGGTTTTCTTGCAGTCTGTTGCCTAACGGTTTACACCGGCTTGGGTGTTGATTGTTTTCTGCGTGTCTACGACCTTATAAGATTAAGGCATGAAAAGAACTTACAGTTGTTATATATTATGATGTTGTGTTATTATGACTCCTTTCCCTTGGTGTGTCTAACAAGACCTAAATGTTGCTTGTATGTGACTTAACAAAACATTGTGTGATCACTAACAAGTGCTAACCGGGGGAGTGAGGAGTCCGGTTGTTCCGGCCACGCGTGTGATGGATGGGGGTCGATATCATATCCGGTTCGGCTCTCTTGGTGTATGTATAGGTGGTATTCCAATTTGGTTTCTACCTTCCCTTAGCTTATCCAAAGCTAGTTACTGACTCACGTCGGGCCATAGGGGCATACGTATGTTATTTCGGTGTGCTTGGGATTACTATATCCGACACACCTTTGGTATAAGTTAACCGTTCTACATAACCGGACGGTAACGAGGATGGTAACGAGCTTAACATGGGATTGGTAAAAATCTCTAGGCTCACATGGTATACTAACTATGGTGGAAGGTTCCTTTTGAGGACCGAGCTTATGGTGTTATGTATTGATGTTGTGATGCTATGCAATTTCCCTTGCTATGCTATGGTATATATATATGTTGGATGTTCTAAAATGAATGCCATGTTATTATGACAATTGGTTGCGCGTATCCCGGTAGTCGATGGGCCGCGCGTTAGCCATACCAGCAAAGGTGCTGACCCCCTCGGGGGCTCCATATTTTTATTGCAGGATGAGGATCGAAGAGGCAGAGTGGCTCTAGGTCCTAGGTTGTTGATATACTTTTGGATAAGTAGGTTGTTGAGCCCGGGATGCGTCTGTGCTCCCGAGGCGTTACATTTTGATGCCGTTGTTATACAGTGTTGGATGATTATGTTTGGAGATGTGTTGTAAATTAAATACTCGGTATGGTTGGTTATGTTTATATATGGATGTTAGCTACTATGCTCGGGAGTCTGATCATCAGACCGGTACAATTGTATTTATTCTGCCTAGTTAACCACGTAGGTGGTTAACGGCGTTGTAACACCAAAGCGAATAGTTATTGTTTGGTTGGTTATTTCCGCTGCGATTTCGGTAGACGATAGGGGCGTTGTAGGGGTGTTACATAAACTGTAAATTAAAATAAAAACAACGAGAATTTAAATAACAACTAAAAATTAAAATAACAAAATATTAAAAGTGGTTTGTGAAAATGGAAGAACGGACTCTGGGTTCAGGTTTTACTCGTTTGATTAATTATGCTATTCTACCGGTTTAATTAAGAATAAATTGGCAAAATTCCTTTTAAAATCTTCAGACTTAAATCCTAAATTCTAATGACCTCGTTTACCAGAACATGCAAGGTTTGATATAAACTCAAGCAAAACACATGTAAACGGCTAAGTAAAAAGAAATATTTTTTGCATCTGAAATATTAGACTTATTCAATCAGAATAAATTTTTCCACAGACATAACAATTAATATGACCTATCTATTTATCACGAATCTGATTAAAATAGATTTCGTAAAGCGATTTAATAAACACATGTAATTTATTAAAAAGCGAGAGAATAACATTAATTGTATCAAATTATAATTAATTTAAACCGGTAAAATAAAGCGCACAATTAAAACAAACTAATAATAACCATTCCCCAGAGTATAAATAATCTAGCCGGACATATTAAATAAATAAGCAGAGACGAGAGTAAAAGAAATCATCTGTTTCGCTGACTCCTGAAGCTGCTCCGTTATTTTGACAGACCGGAATAGAATTGTGGCAGATGGATAATAAAACTGGAGATGGTTAATTAAGTGGTAAATGGTGGGGCGTGATTGTTGTAGTGGTGGTGGTCGGAGGTTTATGAATTTGGAATTGTGAAATGGGTTTGTGAGTGTACGTAATGTGTTTGGAAAATGGAAAGTAAAAAGTGATGGTGGGGTTTGGACTAAGTGGAAGTGGGGTTTGTTTTATGTGAATGAAATTGTGGATGAGTGATACGTAGAGTAGAGAATTGAAATGGAAAAAGGGAGATAGTGGGGTAGTGGTGGTATAGTGTAATGGAATGGTGTGTCGGGTGATTTGTAAAATGAATTCGTGGAGTGATGCAGATTGTGAGTGTTCTGGTGGGGGTGTCGAGTGAGTGTGTAGCAGATTGGTGGGGGAGAGTGCTTTATTTATAGACATGCAGAGGGGAAGCAGACAAGGCTGCGTATTGAAGCAGTCAAGGGAGTAGGTAACCGTCTGAAGAAAATTGCAGTGGCGGCGCAGCTATTGGAGAAAATAACTGGAGACGGTGCCGACTGAGAAGTTGAAGAATACACGCGTGGGACGGTGCAGAATAAATTGATCGTTGAATTCTGGAATTTGTCCCACGATTTTAATGCGTGTCCGAGTATGGCTGTGATGATTTTAACCATCATTATTTTCCTCCAAAGCTGCTGTGATGATGTTAATAATCACCTAATCATGTGCTGGAGTAGTAGTGGGGCGGTTAGGGCTCCTGTGCTCTGTGACCCACGTGCTGTTGCAAAACATTGAAAAATCTTGAGCAGTCATGATAAAAAATTACCGTGAATGAATTATGCTGCACAAGTGACTCATGAATATCAATTATATGTTAATAATTATTAAATAATGTAGTAATGATTGTGTAATCATGTGACATTATAATAATAATATCAAACATGATTATTTTACTAATGATTATACCAATGACGTGATAATGATGAATATACAATTGGTATACATTACCGTGTGAGTGTTCGAGTGGTATGCAGCATAATTCATTATCATTATATAATCATGAATCGGTCATTATTATAATCATGATATAAATGGAAGACAGATCTTAAACAGGTTTAGATTTTTTCGTTTGGACTCTGTTTTGTTCCCTGTTTGTTGCGTTAGGATCCTCGTGAGGAGAACTATGCATTTTCATCATTATTTCCTGATTTTATCATATAATTTGTCATTAGTTCTTACCCAAAGTAAGAGTTACGAAAAGCACAGGATAAGTGTGAGAAGGTGTGTAAAAAGTTACATAAATTAATGATCTAGCACCTATGAAACTATATAAATTTCACACTTATCAAATCACCCCACACTTAGCCTTTTGCTTGTCCTCAAGCAAACCTCTCAAACACAAGTTCAAGCCAAGCGAATGAATTTCAACTCAAAAGGAAGAGCACAGAAGAAGGACTACTAGTTTTACCAATAAAGGGGCATTTATTATTTTTAAGCGCAATTCATTTTTTTTTCAAACGAGAAGTCATTCAAAGTTAACAATAGAGAAACAAAACCATAAGAACCTCGCCTTTAGCAATGAGCCAATCCACCTTTTTTCATTCACAAACCATTAGAACGACAAGGGGCATGAAGTAAGATCTTATTCCATCATACCTTTCAATGCCACATACTCTTGATCCATAAAGAGAAATAAATATTCATTCAGCTCAATTGCACTTTTTTTTTTTAAGCGCTTTTAATTTCTTTCACCACAGACTTTTCTCTCCACCCATGTAACGACTTTGGGTCAACTATCCCAGATCACAAGGACCTTAGGTAGCTAGGTGATGAGGCACCCCAAAGGACTTAATAACCAAGTGGACGAGGCCCGATTTTGGATCAGAATTAAAATGAAGCATGCTTAGGATCAGCGGAGTACCTTGCCTTGTTCTTTTTCCAACCATTTCAATCCAGACATTCCAAGGCTCAAGGCTAAAAACAGGGTTCACATGGTGAGTATTCTCAATCATTATAGCATTCACAGAACATAGACTTTATTTTAATCAATTAAAACCAGAAAAAATTAAAAATTTTGCACCCCAAGATCAGCTAACCAATTATTCTTCCTCTATGGCTTCCTTCCAAGTTGAGCAACACAGCAAGACTTAAACAAATGCAAGAGAAAAGAGCTCAAAGACACACAAAAAGTAAGCGGCGATGGAGCTTACCCCACCCCACACTTAGAGTAAAGCAATGTCCTCATTGCTTAGGAAGAATTAACATTGTGCAAGCAATCCAACGGGGAAACAAAATTACACATAACAGTTCAGAGGGGAGCATATAAAATATTCAAGAGTGAAAGGATGTAGAATACTCCCCAGAGTTCGTTCAGGGTGTGCTGCACGGCTCACCCCACACTTGAGTTCTGCTGTAGAATCGCGCAAGATGTGCCTGGAAAGAATTTTCTAAACAGCCAGAAGAACTCAAGTTATTGCACCTTGTGCGCGACCGCGCCCTAATATAGATATATAAGAAAAATAGATAAAATCAATTTTTTTTTGACTAAACATATTATTTAAGCACACATAATTCGGAAAGGAAATGTAAGTTCAAGAAAATAGGGTAGAGAATTCTTCCTGTAAATTGAAAATAAGTGGTGGGTTGCCTCCCACCAAGCTGCTCTGTTTTATAGTCTCAAGCTAGACTCATCAGTCCGATTAGGAGAAAGAGGAAGAGGAGTGGGAAGGGGTCCCACAACTTCCTAGAACTAAGTTGCGTAGCTTACGGAACTTATGTTTTAACCGCCATGGGAGAGACTTCTTTTTAGGTGGCGCCGACTCCGAAACAGGGGAAGAAAGATCCTGCTGTACCTGGACAAAAGAAACTCCAAGCAAGTTAGTAGAAACATCAGCAGGACAAGTATACCTTTTCAGACGGGCCCCATTAACTTTGAAGGTTTCACCCTTCTTGTTCTGCAGTTCGTAGGCTCCAAATGAAGTAACCCCTACCACCTTAAATGGTCCTGCCCAGTGAGATTTAAGCTTTCCTGGAAAGATCTTCAATCTGGAATTGTAGAGGAGCACCCAATCTCCAACTTTGAAGTCACGTTTCTGGATCATTTGATCGTGGAGCTTCTTGGTGCGCTCCTTGTAGATTCGAGCACTATTGTAAGCTTGATCTCTTAGTTCTTCAAGCTCTGAAAGCTGAAATTTGCGTTTCTCACCAGCAGCAAGTATGTCAAAGTTTAGGGCCTTAAGTGCCCAGTATGCCTTATGCTCCAACTCAACAGGTAGATGGCAAGATTTCCCATATACCAGCCTAAAAGGAGACATCCCGATGGGTGTCTTGAATGCTGTCCTGTAGGCCCAGAGAGCGTCATCTAACCGTAGAGACCAGTCCTTCCTTGAAGAGTTTACTGTCTTTTGGAGAATCCACTTCAACTCTCGATTGGATATTTCAGCTTGTCCATTTGTTTGTGGGTGATACGGTAGTGCAACCTTATGACGTACTCCGTACTTAGCCAGCAAGGCATCGAATGAACGGTTGCAAAAATGTGATCCCCCATCACTGATAATTGCTCGTGGAACTCCGAAGCGAGTGAAGATGTGCTTTTTGATAAACTTGACCACGGTCTTTGAATCAGCATTCTGGCATGGTATGGCTTCAACCCACTTGGACACGTAGTCCACTGCCACCAGAATGTATTGATAACCTTGTGAAGAGGGAAATGGCCCCATAAAATCGATACCCCAGCAGTCAAAAAGTTTAACCTCCAAAATGCTTTGCTGAGGCATCTCATGTCGCCTTGAAGTATTGCCCATGCGCTGACAGCTATCACAACTAGCCACAAAGGTTTGGCAGTCTTTATGGAGCGTGGGCCAATAAAATCCGGACTCCAAAACCTTGGCTGCCGTCCGATGGGATCCATGATGGCCTCCAGCTTCTCTGGAGTGACAAAACTCCAGAACACTGGGTACCTCATCATCAGGGAGACACCTGCGAATTAAGCTATCTGCACACACTCGAAACAAGTGAGGGTCTTCCCAGATATAATGGCGTGAGTCAGAAAGGAATTTCTTTTTCTGAGCATATGATAAGTCATGAGGAACAACTCCAGAAACAAGAAAATTAGCCATATCAGCACACCATGGCTCTTGCACCTTTTTCAAACTGAAGACGGCTTCATCGGGAAAAAATTCATTAATAGGAATACCGTCGTCAGGAGTTACCATCCGAGATAGATGGTCAGCAACAACATTCAGTTTACCACTCTTGTCCCTCACTTCTATATCGAATTCCTGTAAAAGAAGAATCCAACGTAACAAGCGAGGCTTGGCCTCTTTCTTGGCAAACAAATATTTAAGAGCAGAGTGGTCAGTGTGGATAATCACTTTACTTCCCCATAAATATGATCGAAATCTATCTAAGGAGAAGACCACTGCCAGGAGCTCTTTCTCAGTTGTTGTGTAGTTTCTCTGGGCATTATCTAGAGTTTTGCTGGCATAAGCAATAACTCTCAACACCTTATCTTTCTTTTGGCACAGGGCTGCACCTACTGCAAAGTCACTAGCATCACACATAATTTCAAATGGCAATGACCAGTCAGGAGAAACAACGATAGGGGCAGCTACCAATTTTTGCTTAATTAAATTAAAGGCAGAAATACAATCTTCAGAAAATAGAAATGAAACATCTTTCATTAGCAAATCAGTTAATGGTTTAGCTATTTTAGAGAAGTCTTGAATAAACCTTCGATAAAAACCAGCATGCCCAAGAAACGATCTTACATCCTTTACACAAGTGGGCGCTTGAAGCTTCTCTATAACCTCCACTTTTGCTTTATCAACCTCAATCCCTTTAGCAGACACCTTGTGGCCGAGCACTATCCCATCCTTTACCATAAAATGGCATTTCTCTTCTCCCGTTGAGAACTAGGTTGGTCTCTTCGCACCGTCCAAGGATAAGATCAAGCTGTGTTAGACAAACATCAAAGTCAGAGCCATAGACAGAAAAATCGTCCATAAATACCTCTATACTCTGTTCAATGAAGTCTGCAAAGATGGCCTGCATGCAGCGCTGGAAAGTGGCAGGGGCATTGCATAAACCAAAGGGCATTCTTTTGTATGCAAAGGTACCATATGGACAAGTAAAGGTAGTCTTGTCCTGGTCCTCAGGTGCAATAGGAATTTGAAAGTACCCTGAAAAACCATCTAAAAAGCAGTAATACTCCTGCCCAGCCAATCTCTCGAGCATTTGATCAATAAAGGGGAGTGGGAAATGATCTTTCCTGGTGGCTGAATTCAAACGCCTATAATCTATACACATACGCCATCCAGTGATCTTTCGTTGCGGAATGGACTCACCTTTGTCGTTCAGAACAGCTTCAAAACCTCCTTTCTTAGGAACTACCTGTACAGGACTTACCCATGTGCTGTCTGATATAGGGTAAATGATCCCAGCGTCCAGAAGCTTCAACACCTCTGTCTTGACAACTTCCTTCATGTTAGGGTTGAGCCGACGCTGGGGTTGTCTGACAGGTTTGTAGTCTTCCTCCATATAGATATGATGTGTACAGAAGGCCGGGTTGATGCCTTTGATATCAGCTAGAGTCCATCCGATGGCTCTCTTATGTCTTCTCAGAATCTCAAGTAACCTGCTTTCTTGCCCAGAAGTCAAAGAAGATGAAACAATGACAGGCAAATAATTATCATTAGCTAAAAAGCAGTACTTGAGATTAGAGGGGAGCTCCTTAAGCTCAAGTACTGGAGGTTGCTCTATAGAAGGAACAGGTCTTTGGATTTCTTTATCAAGTCTCTCCAAAGGAGGGCGATAGGCTTGACAACCTGGTTTTCCTCTCTCTACATGTGCTAGAGCTGTATTAACATCCATATTAAAAGTTTTATCCTCAACAGAAGATATAAGAACATGTTCTAAAGGTTCGAAATCTGAAAAAGTAGAGGAAAGTATAGAATAAATCTCATCATCAGTAGAAAGTTCACATACCTCGCCATCCTCATCTTGTATACTTACCGACATAACTGAATGAGCTGAAGTAGAACTTAACTTCATCATCTTTTTCATATCAAACTCTATCTTCTCATCTCCGTACCTCAAGGTGATTCTGCCATCATGCACGTCAATGACCGCCTTGGCAGTACTCAGGAAAGGACGACCCAAAATGAGTGGGACTTCCACATCATCATCTATGTCTAAAACGACAAAATCCGCAGGAAAGATGAAGCGGTCAACTCCCACTACAAGATCTCGCACAATTCCCATCGGTTTTATTCGGATCTGTCGGCCAGCTGGAGTTTAAAAGGGACTGGGTGAAGCTCTCCCCCTTTTACCTTCAAGAAGGTTGCATATGGCATGATGTTGATGCTTGCACCCAGGTCACACAGGCCACTTCCACAGTCTATATCTCCGATAAACAAGGGACAATAGGGGTGCCCGGATCCTTCTGCTTAGGGGGAAGTGCTCGAAGTAACGCAGTAGAGCATTCCTCTGTAAGGTGGACAGTCTCCTTGTCTTGCTTTTTCTTCTTCTTTGTCACGAGATCCTTAAAAATTTTGCATAATTAGGCATCTCCTGTAGAGCATCAATTAAAGGTATATCGATAGTTAGTTTCTTAAATATACTTAAGAATTTATTGAACTGCTCATCTAAGCACTTCTTTTTCATCCTATTTGGAAATGGAAGTTCTATTTGCTTAGGAGTAGAAGAAGGTACATCAATTTGAATAGAAGATGGAGAAGGGGAAGAATTGATTGGAGCCTGTATCTCCTAGAAACTACCACTGGTGGGACCGAAGGCTCTGATGATTTATTAGAATGGGTGATCTTTTCACCGGTTTGTTGTGCAGTCACTTGCTCTTGATTACTTCTCACTGCTTGTCGCTTCTTAACGTCACGGCTGCACTGAGCTCATCCTCAGGTTGGATTTCGAGGATGCACCACAGTTGCAGATCTTAAGGCCTTGGCCGTCTCTCTCGGATTCTGCTGAGGTTGAGATGGAAATGAGCCCGGCTGCCTTTGGTGCTGGTTGGTAAGTAGCTGGTTTATCTGCTGCTCTAGATTTCTTTGACTATCCATCAGGGATTGGTTGAGAGTTTGTTGTTCCTTCTGGGTGGTAGCCATTGAAGTGATTATATCCTGGAGCCTTTCCATTTTTCATCAGTGTTGATTTAACAGGTGGCTGGTAGGAATTCTGGCCCTGTCCCATCTGCATCTGAGGACGAGCTTGATTGTATGGTTGCCTAGAGAAGCCTGGGGGTCCCTGCACATTACTTTGTAAAAGATTGAATTTAAAGCATTGTTGGGATTACCATACCTGAGATTTGGATGTTGATTTCGGTTCCAGGGTTGTTGGTAATTCCCTTGTCCTACAAAGTTGGCTTCTTCAGCAATCCGTATCTCCTCCAGATAAGGGCATACTTCAAACGAGTGGTCACCACCACAATGAGAGCACAGAGGCTCAGATGAGGATGAAGAAGCTATCCTCTTTACCTGCTGAGAAGGCTGACCATTAATTAGAAAATCGTCAAATCTTTTTACTAGTGAGCTTACCAGTGTGGATTGTTGAGCTTGTGACTCTGCCATCTGCTCCATCCAAGGATCTATATTCCTTGCACCTTTTGCACCCATTGTCATAGTTCTGCCACCTTCGGTGCCCCACTGACGGACCTCTTCAATGTACGTCTCCATGGACGCCATGAAATCATTCCAGATCGGTTGAGGATGTTTCCTCCCAAAGCTGATCTAACTTCGGCTTGATGTATATGCTGCAACCCATTAAAGAACGTCATAGCAATACACGTGAGATCTTGTCCGTGATGAGGACACTGTCGGAGCATTTCTTTAAAACGATCCCATGCCTCACAGATAGTCTCAGCACCTCCCTGTTTGAAAGCAAGTAAGGCAGCAACCAAATTCCTAGTTCTAGAAATAGGATAATATTTTTCATAGAACCTGGTTGTCATCTCCTCCCAACTAGTGATAATACCAGAGGGAAGACAGTAGAACCATTTCATTGCTTCACCAGTGAGGCTGCTAGGAAATAAACTCATTCTAGCATACTCCAGGAGACTATCTGAGCACCCAATTTGATCAATATTTATTAGAAATCGGTTGACATGATCTAGGGCGTCGTTGGGGTTGGAACCGTCAAATGTGCCTGAGGGCATCTCTCGTATGACTTTGTTCTGATGTGAAGGCTTCAGATCCTTCCATTCCTTCATTAAGTGGGGGTAGCGTAGGAAGAGCTACTGGGCTTCTTCTGGAATGGCCGCTGGTCTACTAAATTGCCTCATTGCTTGGCTACCGTTTGTAGGAGTTGCCATTTGTATTTCTCTTTGGAACCTCTGTTGACGTCTGGCTAGCTGAGCGGTACGTTCGATTTCCGGGTCAAGGATTTTGTCCCAGTCGAGATGAGTGTCTGACCAAGAACGGGTGTACACCATTAATTATCTGCAAAAGAGAAGGACAAAACTCCACAAAAGTTTGCAAGCAGAGTAAAATGAAATAAAAGTAATATAGCTAAAATAAAGAAAATTAACTTAAAATTAGAAACTAAATAAAAATAGATAGATAAAAATAATAGTAATAATAATAGAAATCAATAATTTTTTTTTTTTAAAAAATAAAACCCAAGCTAAGGACTAGACAGGAATCTAGTCCCCGGCAACGGCGCCAATTTGCAAACGAGAAATTTGACCTATTAATTACTAAGAAATATCCTAGAAAATAACAAATCAAAAGACCGTCGGGTTGCAAATAAATCCCGGTTATTGTAGTAGAGTTTATGGGAACCAGGTATCGAACCGTGGGACTATGTGAAAATAATCTAGTCTTTGCAGAGGTAGTAAATTGTGGGGGAAATTGTTTTGTTCTAAACTGTAAATTAAAATAAAAACAACGAGAATTTAAATAACAACTAAAAATTAAAATAACAAAATATTAAAAGTGGTTTGTGAAAATGGAAAGAACGGACTCTGGGTTCAGGTTTTACTCGTTTGATTAATTATGCTATTCTACCGGTTTAATTAAGAATAAATTGGCAAAATTCCTTTTAAAATCTTCAGACTTAAATCCTAAATTCTAATGACCTCGTTTACCAGAACATGCAAGGTTTGATATAAACTCAAGCAAAACACATGTAAACGGCTAAGTAAAAAGAAATATATTTTTGCATCTGAAATATTAGACTTATTCAATCAGAATAAATTTTTCCACAGACATAACAATTAATATGACCTATCTATTTATCACGAATCTGATTAAAATAGATTTCGTAAAGCGATTTAATAAACACATGTAATTTATTAAAAAGCGAGAGAATAACATTAATTGTATCAAATTATAATTAATTTAAACCGGTAAAATAAAGCGCACAATTAAAACAAACTAATAATAACCATTCCCCAGAGTATAAATAATCTAGCCGGACATATTAAATAAATAAGCAGAGACGAGAGTAAAAGAAATCATCTGTTTCGCTGACTCCTGAAGCTGCTCCGTTATTTTGACAGACCGGAATAGAATTGTGGCAGATGGATAATAAAACTGGAGATGGTTAATTAAGTGGTAAATGGTGGGGCGTGATTGTTGTAGTGGTGGTGGTCGGAGGTTTATGAATTTGGAATTGTGAAATGGGTTTGTGAGTGTACGTAATGTGTTTGGAAAATGGAAAGTAAAAAGTGATGGTGGGGTTTGGACTAAGTGGAAGTGGGGTTTGTTTTATGTGAATGAAATTGTGGATGAGTGATACGTAGAGTAGAGAATTGAAATGGAAAAAGGGAGATAGTGGGGTAGTGGTGGTATAGTGTAATGGAATGGTGTGTCGGGTGATTTGTAAAATGAATTCGTGGAGTGATGCAGATTGTGAGTGTTCTGGTGGGGGTGTCGAGTGAGTGTGTAGCAGATTGGTGGGGGAGAGTGCTTTATTTATAGACATGCAGAGGGGAAGCAGACAAGGCTGCGTATTGAAGCAGTCAAGGGAGTAGGTAACCGTCTGAAGAAAATTGCAGTGGCGGCGCAGCTATTGGAGAAAATAACTGGAGACGGTGCCGACTGAGAAGTTGAAGAATACACGCGTGGGACGGTGCAGAATAAATTGATCGTTGAATTCTGGAATTTGTCCCACGATTTTAATGCGTGTCCGAGTATGGCTGTGATGATTTTAACCATCATTATTTCCTCCAAAGCTGCTGTGATGATGTTAATAATCACCTAATCATGTGCTGGAGTAGTAGTGGGGCGGTTAGGGCTCCTGTGCTCTGTGACCCACGTGCTGTTGCAAAACATTGAAAAATCTTGAGCAGTCATGATAAAAAATTACCGTGAATGAATTATGCTGCACAAGTGACTCATGAATATCAATTATATGTTAATAATTATTAAATAATGTAGTAATGATTGTGTAATCATGTGACATTATAATAATAATATCAAACATGATTATTTTAATGATTATACCAATGACGTGATAATGATGAATATACAATTGGTATACATTACCGTGTGAGTGTTCGAGTGGTATGCAGCATAATTCATTATCATTATATAATCATGAATCGGTCATTATTATAATCATGATATAAATGGAAGACAGATCTTAAACAGGTTTAGATTTTTTCGTTTGGACTCTGTTTTGTTCCCTGTTTGTTGCGTTAGGATCCTCGTGAGGAGAACTATGCATTTTCATCATTATTTCCTGATTTTATCATATAATTTGTCATTAGTTCTTACCCAAAGTAAGAGTTACGAAAAGCACAGGATAAGTGTGAGAAGGTGTGTAAAAAGTTACATAAATTAATGATCTAGCACCTATGAAACTATATAAATTTCACACTTATCAAATCACCCCACACTTAGCCTTTTGCTTGTCCTCAAGCAAACCTCTCAAACACAAGTTCAAGCCAAGCGAATGAATTTCAACTCAAAAGGAAGAGCACAGAAGAAGGACTACTAGTTTTACCAATAAAGGGGCATTTATTATTTATTAAGCGCAATTCATTTTTTTTTCAAACGAGAAGTCATTCAAAGTTAACAATAGAGAAACAAAACCATAAGAACCTCGCCTTTAGCAATGAGCCAATCCACCTTTTTTCATTCACAAACCATTAGAACGACAAGGGGCATGAAGTAAGATCTTATTCCATCATACCTTTCAATGCCACATACTCTTGATCCATAAAGAGAAATAAATATTCATTCAGCTCAACGATTGCACTTTTTTTTTTAAGCGCTTTTAATTTCTTTCACCACAGACTTTTCTCTCCACCCATGTAACGACTTTGGGTCAACTATCCCAGATCACAAAGACCTTAGGTAGCTAGGTGATGAGGCACCCCAAAGGACTTAATAACCAAGTGGACGAGGCCCGATTTTGGATCAGAATTAAAATGAAGCATGCTTAGGATCAGCGGAGTACCTTGCCTTGTTCTTTTTCCAACCATTTCAATCCAGACATTCCAAGGCTCAAGGCTAAAAACAGGGTTCACATGGTGAGTATTCTCAATCATTATAGCATTCACAGAACATAGACTTTATTTTAATCAATTAAAACCAGAAAAAATTAAAAATTTTGCACCCCAAGATCAGCTAACCAATTATTCTTCCTCTATGGCTTCCTTCCAAGTTGAGCAACACAACAAGACTTAAACAAATGCAAGAGAAAAGAGCTCAAAGACACACAAAAAGTTAGCGGCGAGGGAGCTTACCCCACCCCACTTAGAGTAAAGCAATGTCCTCATTGCTTTAGGAAGAATTAACATTGTGCAAGCAATCCAACGGGGAAACAAAATTACACATAATAGTTCAGAGGGGAGCAGATAAAATATTCAAGAGTGAAAGGATGTAGAATACTCCCCAGAGTTCGTTCAGGGTGTGCTGCACGGCTCACCCCACACTTGAGTTCTGCTGTAGAATCGCGCAAGATGTGCCTGGAAAGAATTTTCTAAACAGACAGAAGAACTCAAGTTATTGCACCTTGTGCGCGACCGCGCCCTAATATAGATATATAAGAAAAATAGATAAAATCAATTTTTTTTGACTAAACATATTATTTAAGCACACATAATTCGGAAAGGAAATGTAAGTTCAAGAAAATAGGGTAGAGAATTCTTCCTGTAAATTGAAAATAAGTGGTGGGTTGCCTCCCACCAAGCTGCTCTGTTTTATAGTCTCAAGCTAGACTCATCAGTCCGATTAGGAGAAAGAGGAAGAGGAGTGGGAAGGGGTCCCACAACTTCCTAGAACTAAGTTGCGTAGCTTACGGAACTTATGTTTAACCGCCATGGGAGAGACTTCTTTTTAGGTGGCGCCGACTCCGAAACAGGGGAAGAAAGATCCTGCTGTACCTGGACAAAAGAAACTCCAAGCAAGTTAGTAGAAACATCAGCAGGACAAGTATACCTTTTCAGACGGGCCCCATTAACTTTGAAGGTTTCACCCTTCTTGTTCTGCAGTTCGTAGGCTCCAAATGAAGTAACCCCTACCACCTTAAATGGTCCTGCCCAGTGAGATTTAAGCTTTCCTGGAAAGATCTTCAATCTGGAATTGTAGAGGAGCACCCAATCTCCAACTTTGAAGTCACGTTTCTGGATCATTTGATCGTGGAGCTTCTTGGTGCGCTCCTTGTAGATTCGAGCACTATTGTAAGCTTGATCTCTTAGTTCTTCAAGCTCTGAAAGCTGAAATTTGCGTTTCTCACCAGCAGCAAGTATGTCAAAGTTTAGGGCCTTAAGTGCCCAGTATGCCTTATGCTCCAACTCAACAGGTAGATGGCAAGATTTCCCATATACCAGCCTAAAAGGAGACATCCCGATGGGTGTCTTGAATGCTGTCCTGTAGGCCCAGAGAGCGTCATCTAACCGTAGAGACCAGTCCTTCCTTGAAGAGTTTACTGTCTTTTGGAGAATCCACTTCAACTCTCGATTGGATATTTCAGCTTGTCCATTTGTTTGTGGGTGATACGGTAGTGCAACCTTATGACGTACTCCGTACTTAGCCAGCAAGGCATCGAATGAACGGTTGCAAAAATGTGATCCCCCATCACTGATAATTGCTCGTGGAACTCCGAAGCGAGTGAAGATGTGCTTTTTGATAAACTTGACCACGGTCTTTGAATCAGCATTCTGGCATGGTATGGCTTCAACCCACTTGGACACGTAGTCCACTGCCACCAGAATGTATTGATAACCTTGTGAAGAGGGAAATGGCCCCATAAAATCGATACCCCAGCAGTCAAAAAGTTTAACCTCCAAAATGCTTTGCTGAGGCATCTCATGTCGCCTTGAAGTATTGCCCATGCGCTGACAGCTATCACAACTAGCCACAAAGGTTTGGCAGTCTTTATGGAGCGTGGGCCAATAAAATCCGGACTCCAAAACCTTGGCTGCCGTCCGATGGGATCCATGATGGCCTCCAGCTTCTCTGGAGTGACAAAACTCCAGAACACTGGGTACCTCATCATCAGGGAGACACCTGCGAATTAAGCTATCTGCACACACTCGAAACAAGTGAGGGTCTTCCCAGATATAATGGCGTGAGTCAGAAAGGAATTTCTTTTTCTGAGCATATGATAAGTCATGAGGAACAACTCCAGAAACAAGAAAATTAGCCATATCAGCACACCATGGCTCTTGCACCTTTTTCAAACTGAAGACGGCTTCATCGGGAAAAAATTCATTAATAGGAATACCGTCGTCAGGAGTTACCATCCGAGATAGATGGTCAGCAACAACATTCAGTTTACCACTCTTGTCCCTCACTTCTATATCGAATTCCTGTAAAAGAAGAATCCAACGTAACAAGCGAGGCTTGGCCTCTTTCTTGGCAAACAAATATTTAAGAGCAGAGTGGTCAGTGTGGATAATCACTTTACTTCCCCATAAATATGATCGAAATCTATCTAAGGAGAAGACCACTGCCAGGAGCTCTTTCTCAGTTGTTGTGTAGTTTCTCTGGGCATTATCTAGAGTTTTGCTGGCATAAGCAATAACTCTCAACACCTTATCTTTCTTTTGGCACAGGGCTGCACCTACTGCAAAGTCACTAGCATCACACATAATTTCAAATGGCAATGACCAGTCAGGAGAAACAACGATAGGGGCAGCTACCAATTTTTGCTTAATTAAATTAAAGGCAGAAATACAATCTTCAGAAAATAGAAATGAAACATCTTTCATTAGCAAATCAGTTAATGGTTTAGCTATTTTAGAGAAGTCTTGAATAAACCTTCGATAAAAACCAGCATGCCCAAGAAAGATCTTACATCCTTTACACAAGTGGGCGCTTGAAGCTTCTCTATAACCTCCACTTTTGCTTTATCAACCTCAATCCCTTTAGCAGACACCTTGTGGCCGAGCACTATCCCATCCTTTACCATAAAATGGCATTTCTCCCAGTTGAGAACTAGGTTGGTCTCTTCGCACCGTCCAAGGATAAGATCAAGCTGTGTTAGACAAACATCAAAGTCAGAGCCATAGACAGAAAAATCGTCCATAAATACCTCTATACTCTGTTCAATGAAGTCTGCAAAGATGGCCTGCATGCAGCGCTGGAAAGTGGCAGGGGCATTGCATAAACCAAAGGGCATTCTTTTGTATGCAAAGGTACCATATGGACAAGTAAAGGTAGTCTTGTCCTGGTCCTCAGGTGCAATAGGAATTTGAAAGTACCCTGAAAAACCATCTAAAAAGCAGTAATACTCCTGCCCAGCCAATCTCTCGAGCATTTGATCAATAAAGGGGAGTGGGAAATGATCTTTCCTGGTGGCTGAATTCAAACGCCTATAATCTATACACATACGCCATCCAGTGATCTTTCGTTGCGGAATGGACTCACCTTTGTCGTTCAGAACAGCTTCAAAACCTCCTTTCTTAGGAACTACCTGTACAGGACTTACCCATGTGCTGTCTGATATAGGGTAAATGATCCCAGCGTCCAGAAGCTTCAACACCTCTGTCTTGACAACTTCCTTCATGTTAGGGTTGAGCCGACGCTGGGGTTGTCTGACAGGTTTGTAGTCTTCCTCCATATAGATATGATGTGTACAGAAGGCCGGGTTGATGCCTTTGATATCAGCTAGAGTCCATCCGATGGCTCTCTTATGTCTTCTCAGAATCTCAAGTAACCTGCTTTCTTGCCCAGAAGTCAAAGAAGATGAAAAATGACAGGCAAATAATTATCATTAGCTAAAAAGCAGTACTTGAGATTAGAGGGGAGCTCCTTAAGCTCAAGTACTGGAGGTTGCTCTATAGAAGGAACAGGTCTTTGGATTTCTTTATCAAGTCTCTCCAAAGGAGGGCGATAGGCTTGACAACCTGGTTTTCCTCTCTCTACATGTGCTAGAGCTGTATTAACATCCATATTAAAAGTTTTATCCTCAACAGAAGATATAAGAACATGTTCTAAAGGTTCGAAATCTGAAAAAGTAGAGGAAAGTATAGAATAAATCTCATCATCAGTAGAAAGTTCACATACCTCGCCATCCTCATCTTGTATACTTACCGACATAACTGAATGAGCTGAAGTAGAACTTAACTTCATCATCTTTTTCATATCAAACTCTATCTTCTCATCTCCGTACCTCAAGGTGATTCTGCCATCATGCACGTCAATGACCGCCTTGGCAGTACTCAGGAAAGGACGACCCAAAATGAGTGGGACTTCCACATCATCATCTATGTCTAAAACGACAAAATCCGCAGGAAAGATGAAGCGGTCAACTCCCACTACAAGATCTCGCACAATTCCCATCGGTTTTATCTCGGATCTGTCGGCCAGCTGGAGTTTAAAAGGGACTGGGTGAAGCTCCCCCTTTTACCTTAAGAAGGTTGCATATGGCATGATGTTGATGCTTGCACCCAGGTCACACAGGCCACTTCCACAGTCTATATCTCCGATAAAACAAGGGACAATAGGGGTGCCCGGATCCTTCTGCTTAGGGGGAAGTGCTCGAAGTAACGCAGTAAGTAGAGCATTCCTCTGTAAGGTGGACAGTCTCCTGTCTTGCTTTTTCTTCTTTTTGTCACGAGATCCTTTAAAATTTTGCATAATTAGGCATCTCCTGTAGAGCATCAATTAAAGGTATATCGATAGTTAGTTTCTTAAATATACTCAAGAATTTATTGAACTGCTCATCTAAGCACTTCTTTTTCATCCTATTGGAAATGGAAGTTCTATTTGCTTAGGAGTAGAAGAAGGTACATCAATTTGAATAGAAGATGGAGAAGGGAAGAATTGATTGGAGCCTGTATCTCCTTAGAAACTACCACTGGTGGGACCGAAGGCTGATGATTTATTAGAATGGGTGATCTTTTCACCGGTTTGTTGTGCAGTCACTTGCTCTTGACTTCTCAACTGCTTGTCGCTTCTCTAACGTCACGGCTGCACTGAGCTCTCCTCAGGTTGGATTTCGAGGATTGCACCACAGTTGCAGATCTTAAGGCCTTGGCCGTCTCTCGGATTCTGCTGAGGTTGAGATGGAAATGAGCCCGGCTGCCTTTGGGCTGGTTGGTAAGTAGCTGGTTTATCTGCTGCTCTAGATTTCTTTGACTATCCATCAGGGATTGGTTGAGAGTTTGTTGTTCCTTCTGGGTGGTAGCCATTGAAGTGAAGTGATTATATCCTGGAGCCTTTCCATTTTCTCAGGTGTTGATTTAACAGGTGGCTGGTAGGAATTCTGGCCCTGTCCCATCTGCATCTGAGGACGAGCTTGATTGTATGGTTGCCTAGAGAAGCCTGGGGGTCCCTGCACATTACTTTGTAAAAGATTTGAATTTAAAGCATTGTTGGGATTACCATACCTGAGATTTGGATGTTGATTTCGGTTCCAGGGTTGTTGGTAATTCCCTTGTCCTACAAAGTTGGCTTCTTCAGCAATCCGTATCTCCTCCAGATAAGGGCATACTTCAAACGAGTGGTCACCACCACAATGAGAGCACAGAGGCTCAGATGAGGATGAAGAAGCTATCCTCTTTACCTGCTGAGAAGGCTGACCATTAATTAGAAAATCGTCAAATCTTTTTACTAGTGAGCTTACCAGTGTGGATTGTTGAGCTTGTGACTCTGCCATCTGCTCCATCCAAGGATCTATATTCCTTGCACCTTTTGCACCCATTGTCATAGTTCTGCCACCTTCGGTGCCCCACTGACGGACCTCTTCAATGTACGTCTCCATGGACGCCATGAAATCATTTCCAGATCGGTTGAGGATGTTTCCTCCCAAAGCCGATCTAACTTCGGCTTGATGTATATGCTGCAACCCATTAAAGAACGTCATAGCAATACACGTGAGATCTTGTCCGTGATGAGGACACTGTCGGAGCATTTCTTTAAAACGATCCCATGCCTCACAGATAGTCTCAGCACCTCCCTGTTTGAAAGCAAGTAAGGCAGCAACCAAATTCCTAGTTCTAGAAATAGGATAATATTTTTCATAGAACCTGGTTGTCATCTCCTCCCAACTAGTGATAATACCAGAGGGAAGACAGTAGAACCATTTCATTGCTTCACCAGTGAGGCTGCTAGGAAATAAACTCATTCTAGCATACTCCAGGAGACTATCTGAGCACCCAATTTGATCAATATTTATTAGAAATCGGTTGACATGATCTAGGGCGTCGTTGGGGTTGGAACCGTCAAATGTGCCTGAGGGCATCTCTCGTATGACTTTGTTCTGATGTGAAGGCTTCAGATCCTTCCATTCCTTCATTAAGTCGGGTGGTAGCGTAGGAAGAGCTACTGGGCTTCTTCTCGGAATGGCCGCTGGTCTACTAAATTGCCTTATTGCTTGGCTACCGTTTGTAGGAGTTGCCATTTGTATTTCTCTTTGGAACCTCTGTTGACGTCTGGCTAGCTGAGCGGTACGTTCGATTTCCGGGTCAAGGATTTTCCCAGTCGAGATGAGTGTCTGACCAAGAACGGGTGTACACCATTAATTATCTGCAAAAGAGAAGGACAAAACTCCACAAAAGTTTGCAAGCAGAGTAAAATGAAATAAAAGTAATATAGCTAAAATAAAGAAAATTAACTTAAAATTAGAAACTAAATAAAAATAGATAGATACAAAAATAATAGTAATAATAATAGAAATCAATAATTTTTTTTTTTAAAAAAAATAAAATAACCCAAGCTAAGGACTAGACAGGAATCTAGTCCCCGGCAACGGCGCCAATTTGCAAACGAGAAATTTGACCTATTAATTACTAAGAAATATCCTAGAAAATAACAAATCAAAACCGTCGGGTTGCAAATAAATCCCGGTTATTGTAGTAGAGTTTATGGGAACCAGGTATCGAACCGTGGGACTATGTGAAAATAATCTAGTCTTTGCAGAGGTAGTAAATTGTGGGGGAAATTGTTTTGTTCTAAACTGTAAATTAAAATAAAAACAACGAGAATTTAAATAACAACTAAAATTAAAATAACAAAATATTAAAAGTGGTTTGTGAAAATGGAAGAACGGACTCTGGGTTCAGGTTTTACTCGTTTGATTAATTATGCTATTCTACCGGTTTAATTAAGAATAAATTGGCAAAATTCCTTTTAAAATCTTCAGACTTAAATCCTAAATTCTAATGACCTCGTTTACCAGAACATGCAAGGTTTGATATAAACTCAAGCAAAACACATGTAAACGGCTAAGTAAAAAGAAATATATTTTTGCATCTGAAATATTAGACTTATTCAATCAGAATAAATTTTTCCACAGACATAACAATTAATATGACCTATCTATTTATCACGAATCTGATTAAAATAGATTTCGTAAAGCGATTTAATAAACACATGTAATTTATTAAAAAGCGAGAGAATAACATTAATTGTATCAAATTATAATTAATTTAAACCGGTAAAATAAAGCGCACAATTAAAACAAACTAATAATAACCATTCCCCAGAGTATAAATAATCTAGCCGGACATATTAAATAAATAAGCAGAGACGAGAGTAAAAGAAATCATCTGTTTCGCTGACTCCTGAAGCTGCTCCGTTATTTTGACAGACCGGAATAGAATTGTGGCAGATGGATAATAAAACTGGAGATGGTTAATTAAGTGGTAAATGGTGGGGCGTGATTGTTGTAGTGGTGGTGGTCGGAGGTTTATGAATTTGGAATTGTGAAATGGGTTTGTGAGTGTACGTAATGTGTTTGGAAAATGGAAAGTAAAAAGTGATGGTGGGGTTTGGACTAAGTGGAAGTGGGGTTTGTTTTATGTGAATGAAATTGTGGATGAGTGATACGTAGAGTAGAGAATTGAAATGGAAAAAGGGAGATAGTGGGGTAGTGGTGGTATAGTGTAATGGAATGGTGTGTCGGGTGATTTGTAAAATGAATTCGTGGAGTGATGCAGATTGTGAGTGTTCTGGTGGGGGTGTCGAGTGAGTGTGTAGCAGATTGGTGGGGGAGAGTGCTTTATTTATAGACATGCAGAGGGGAAGCAGACAAGGCTGCGTATTGAAGCAGTCAAGGGAGTAGGTAACCGTCTGAAGAAAATTGCAGTGGCGGCGCAGCTATTGGAGAAAATAACTGGAGACGGTGCCGACTGAGAAGTTGAAGAATACACGCGTGGGACGGTGCAGAATAAATTGATCGTTGAATTCTGGAATTTGTCCCACGATTTTAATGCGTGTCCGAGTATGGCTGTGATGATTTTAACCATCATTATTTTCCTCCAAAGCTGCTGTGATGATGTTAATAATCACCTAATCATGTGCTGGAGTAGTAGTGGGGCGGTTAGGGCTCCTGTGCTCTGTGACCCACGTGCTGTTGCAAAACATTGAAAAATCTTGAGCAGTCATGATAAAAAATTACCGTGAATGAATTATGCTGCACAAGTGACTCATGAATATCAATTATATGTTAATAATTATTAAATAATGTAGTAATGATTGTGTAATCATGTGACATTATAATAATAATATCAAACATGATTATTTTACTAATGATTATACCAATGACGTGATAATGATGAATATACAATTGGTATACATTACCGTGTGAGTGTTCGAGTGGTATGCAGCATAATTCATTATCATTATATAATCATGAATCGGTCATTATTATAATCATGATATAAATGGAAGACAGATCTTAAACAGGTTTAGATTTTTTCGTTTGGACTCTGTTTTGTTCCCTGTTTGTTGCGTTAGGATCCTCGTGAGGAGAACTATGCATTTTCATCATTATTTCCTGATTTTATCATATAATTTGTCATTAGTTCTTACCCAAAGTAAGAGTTACGAAAAGCACAGGATAAGTGTGAGAAGGTGTGTAAAAAGTTACATAAATTAATGATCTAGCACCTATGAAACTATATAAATTTCACACTTATCAAATCACCCCACACTTAGCCTTTTGCTTGTCCTCAAGCAAACCTCTCAAACACAAGTTCAAGCCAAGCGAATGAATTTCAACTCAAAAGGAAGAGCACAGAAGAAGGACTACTAGTTTTACCAATAAAGGGGCATTTATTATTTATTAAGCGCAATTCATTTTTTTTTCAAACGAGAAGTCATTCAAAGTTAACAATAGAGAAACAAAACCATAAGAACCTCGCCTTTAGCAATGAGCCAATCCACCTTTTTTCATTCACAAACCATTAGAACGACAAGGGGCATGAAGTAAGATCTTATTCCATCATACCTTTCAATGCCACATACTCTTGATCCATAAAGAGAAATAAATATTCATTCAGCTCAACGATTGCACTTTTTTTTTTAAGCGCTTTTAATTTCTTTCACCACAGACTTTTCTCTCCACCCATGTAACGACTTTGGGTCAACTATCCCAGATCACAAAGACCTTAGGTAGCTAGGTGATGAGGCACCCCAAAGGACTTAATAACCAAGTGGACGAGGCCCGATTTTGGATCAGAATTAAAATGAAGCATGCTTAGGATCAGCGGAGTACCTTGCCTTGTTCTTTTTCCAACCATTTCAATCCAGACATTCCAAGGCTCAAGGCTAAAAACAGGGTTCACATGGTGAGTATTCTCAATCATTATAGCATTCACAGAACATAGACTTTATTTTAATCAATTAAAACCAGAAAAAATTAAAAATTTTGCACCCCAAGATCAGCTAACCAATTATTCTTCCTCTATGGCTTCCTTCCAAGTTGAGCAACACAGCAAGACTTAAACAAATGCAAGAGAAAAGAGCTCAAAGATACACAAAAAGTAAGCGGCGAGGGAGCTTACCCCACCCGACACTTAGAGTAAAGCAATGTCCTCATTGCTTTAGGAAGAATTAACATTGTGCAAGCAATCCAACGGGGAAACAAAATTACACATAACAGTTCAGAGGGGAGCAGATAAAATATTCAAGAGTGAAAGGATGTAGAATACTCCCCAGAGTTCGTTCAGGGTGTGCTGCACGGCTCACCCCACACTTGAGTTCTGCTGTAGAATCGCGCAAGATGTGCCTGGAAAGAATTTTCTAAACAGACAGAAGAACTCAAGTTATTGCACCTTGTGCGCGACCGCGCCCTAATATAGATATATAAGAAAAATAGATAAAATCAATTTTTTTTGACTAAACATATTATTTAAGCACACATAATTCGGAAAGGAAATGTAAGTTCAAGAAAATAGGGTAGAGAATTCTTCCTGTAAATTGAAAATAAGTGGTGGGTTGCCTCCCACCAAGCTGCTCTGTTTTATAGTCTCAAGCTAGACTCATCAGTCCGATTAGGAGAAAGAGGAAGAGGAGTGGGAAGGGGTCCCACAACTTCCTAGAACTAAGTTGCGTAGCTTACGGAACTTATGTTTTAACCGCCATGGAGAGACTTCTTTTTAGGTGGCGCCGACTCCGAAACAGGGGAAGAAAGATCCTGCTGTACCTGGACAAAAGAAACTCCAAGCAAGTTAGTAGAAACATCAGCAGGACAAGTATACCTTTTCAGACGGGCCCCATTAACTTTGAAGGTTTCACCCTTCTTGTTCTGCAGTTCGTAGTGTAACACCCAACCGTTAATCTCGTCATTACCTCTTAAACTGTTACTAATTACTCTACTCCTACTCACGCAGCGAACTCTAATTACAACGAGGGTGAAACAAACGCCGTTTAGCCACCATGTGGCTAACCAGGCCTTTCTTACATACCGTAACGGTCTGATGAACTGGAACAACCCGTTACTTCATACAATACAATACTCAATTCATATCTCTACTATATACCGAGTCACATGTACGGATGCCGATAACATACTCGGACTTACACCTCATTCAAACGCATAAGTAATTACGATCTAACTACCCATGCTCACAGCATCCCCGTCCTCTCTCCTCTCGAACGGTGGTCAGCTTCAAGTACCTGCACACTAAAAACCCCCCCTAGGGGGTCAGCTTACGCTGCGCATGAAATTCGCATATACCGCGTGCTAACCGCGGTACGACGCCGACTACTTTGGGTCGGATATACATGGAGTTCATTTTAAACAAACCACAGCTCATGTCAATACAATATATATGTATATCACACAAGGAATCTACATCCAATCACGGAACACGATTCCTAACTAACATAACATGTTTTAGTGGTAACTGGTTCTCTTAGGCATTGAGGGTTATTCCTCACTATGCCTTGTTTACTTATTCATACCTCACCCTCTCTCTCTCGGGTTACTTATTCTTATACTTACCCGTTCTCTCGGTTACTCATTCGTATACACACCCATCTCTTGGGCTACTCATTCTTATACATACCCGTTCTCTCGGGTTACTCTCACATATACACGCCCCTTTCTCTCGGGTTATGTATACTCGTTATCTCACCCGCACTCTCGGGTTATTCACTCAAGCTCTTGTAGATTCTCGAGACACTACAGGTCTCCTACGTCACGCTTGTTACTCTCTTTACATACTTAAGCCAAAACTCATGGCTCTCTAGCAAGTCTTACTTCCCCGTTTCGACCCTACTCTGGGTCTAGCATGGTGGGAAGGTTCAACTAGCTCACGGAACTCTCTCTTAGTTCCTAACTCTTTTTACATAGGTCCGACTATCTCGGACTACTCACATTCCCATATACTCCTCTCTTGGAGTATAATTGTATCCTGTATATTAGTCTAGAAGCATCATTCTCCGATGTTTCTAATGACTTAGGAACTTACTCAAGTTTGGTTAATCTTAGGTTTTAAGAGTTACCTTTACACTACATGTACTCATACTTTTGGTTATATCTTATACCGGGTAAACCCTCTTATAGGAGGTTGACCATGTCTCAAGGAGTTACTAATCCCCTAGGTCTCTTTTACCTTCTTTATAATTTCCATTATTGGATTAACTTCAATCCTCTCGATGGAGGTTCATTTGTCTCTCCACTCATATTTATTTCGTGATTGTTTCAATAAGGTTTTCTAACCGTTATCGGGTATCTACACAACCCGTTCATCTCCTCACATTCTAGGGAGTTTATACGTTTACGATATCGTTATACTTTAATCGATAGTTTATGTGTGTTTTGCATATTTCCATTGCTTAAGAGACTACCCGTACTACGGGTTTTAGTCATCAATACTCACTAAGATCGGTCTATGCACTAAGTTAGACCACACCGGCATACAAGTATTTAGCTCATTCACACATACAACAATGCATGCATAATCAAACACGGGATTATTTTCATGCTTTAATCTTGATTAAGCCGGCACACAACACCAAATCAGTGTAACTCGGTTAGCATACGGGGCATGAGAAAATCATACCTTTTCATCCGGGGTTGTTTTACTTTACCGTGGCATCTCACCAAGCTCGGGTCACGCACGGTTCTCTGATAATGTTTCAAACATTATTGTTAATACTAAGCTTATACGGAACATAATTAAATGTTACTCCCGTAGTTACCCCCGTTATCCCGTTATCTCGGTTTTCACTTTTATTAATTGAGTTCTCACTTCTCAATCACTTCTAACACTTTCTTACACTTCCTAGGGCCTTTACATGCCACAAACGGCCTAAACCATCTAACATCATTAACATTCAAACCCCCATCATTTACAACTTTTAAAAACTCTCTGTAGGTTTCTGGGGGGTCCGGACTTGGTCCCCACCCTAAGTCCCGGACCATCATAAGCATAACTCTCCGGCATTATTTCACTTTGGTCCGGGACTTCATTCTGGAGCTAAGTCCCGGACCATAATGCAGGGAAAATCTCGTTTAAAAATGGTATGGGTCCGGACTGACTTTGGGCATGGAACTAGGACCCGGACCAACATAGCAGGGAATTCTCGGTTGAAAAGTGCACATGGTCCGGACTTGCTCATGGGTTAAGACCCGGACCGAACAAACACACAACTCTCGGGGGTAAATAGGGGTGGTCCGGGACTTGGTCCTGGACCTAGGTCCCGGACCCTGCTACAAGATTTTGCAAATTTTGCAATTTTCCAACTCTGTTACAGGTATCCCTTTGCCCATTCATTACCCACCTTCACCAACTTAAACTTCATGTTTTT
The DNA here is from genome assembly GCA_023374045.1 of Limonium bicolor. Classification (NCBI taxonomy): domain Eukaryota; kingdom Viridiplantae; phylum Streptophyta; class Magnoliopsida; order Caryophyllales; family Plumbaginaceae; genus Limonium; species Limonium bicolor. Next base: position 21,113,011 of record CM041780.1, read on the forward strand.
GACTAATTCCCCACCTTAATCACCTTAAACCAAACACCAAGTACACTCACCAATCTAGCTCATTTTACTTAGATTCTTTTACCTTCCAACCTTGTTTTCCTCTCATGTTTTTCTATCGGTTTGTAACAGATTTTGGTTTCCTCTTTAAACCATTCAAACCTCACATACTGATGCCATAACTAACTCCCAAATGACATTATTTGCCCATAGAACACTCTTCTTCTTTGTTGGGCTCTCAAAACATTAACCCTCATCTTAACCTTCTTAAACAACCTAATTCTTCCTTTAAACAGAACACTCAAACTATGCATTCCTAGGTGAATTTTGAGAGCACCTACTTGCTTTCCTAAGCATTTTCACCACACTAAACAGCTCACAACACTCTTCTCCCACCTGTTTTGCTTTAAGCATTGATAAACTCACTAAATTCCCATGGTTCACACATATAACACTAGTTTATTTTCTAGGTTTATTTGCACACATAACCTCATTAAAACATTCTCTTCAACTAACATATTGTAGTATCATTACTACTCAATTCAAGGTTGTTCATACAGCACCCACATAAGTTTCACAAGGAAAACAAAACCAACACAGGTAAGCTCTTTACCTTGCTTATTTTCGGTTTTTCACCCTCCCCTTCTTCTTTCTCTTCTTCCTCTCTTCCTCTTCTTGTTTTCCACACCACACAAGGCTATGGATTGCCACTACAATCGCAGCCCTCAACACACATTCACAGCCATTCATTTTCCTCCTCAAACCTAATGTATATTAGTGCTAGTTTTCAAAGTTTAATCTATATTTACCTTAGAGAAACCAAATGGTTGGATTAAGTATCATTGGAGAAGTTTCCAACACCCCCACAAAACTATGCTCTCTCGGCTGAAATAGAGGGAAATTTCCCAACGTGAGGAGAAGTCTCACAAATGGTAGATAGGCTTGAAATGGTATAAACTTACTTATATATACCTTAAGACACTAAGGAAGAGAAGGAGGGTTGAAATCTCCTCTTCAGCTCCAAAAGCTCCCACGTCCATGGAGATGAAAATGGAGAAATCAAAACTTTGATGGGTGGATCGAAGCCCTCACCGAGACGAATTCAACGGTACCAATTTCGTGTGATTCGGTGGAGGAATGAGCAAGTTATGGTGACACAAAGAGGGGTCTGGGTGCTGTTTGTGTCGCGAGGAAGAAGGAGAAGCATGGAGGTCTGGGCAGAATTAGACGTGAATGAAGAGTAAAATGGGAAGGTAAGTTCTTATTTGCTTTTTAACTTTATACTATTCACTTACTTTATTTATTTGTCCTCATATTACTAAATAGCTAGCAAGCTATTAATATGTATACATATTAACTAAAACCGGCCCACAAAAATTAGTACCCGGGTCGTTTTTCGTCTTTTCGAATTAAACGTGTTTCGTCTCCCGGTTTCGTCACTATTCACTTACCGGGTCCGTTTTCCGGAATTTTCTCGTTTAATTAATTTAATGGTTTTAAGCTTCCATTAATATTTAATTATAGTTATTTAATCAACTATAATTTTTACGGGTCCGTTTGACCACTTAAAGTCACGTTTTCGGGTTTTTCTCGAAAAACGTGCTTAAAACTCCGTTAGCATTTTTTAATCCATTATTTGGATCCGTTTTCTTCGGGAATCATTCCCGTATACTAATTAGGCCTAACTAAGCCTTAGGAATCATCTCGGACCCTCTCGAGATCATATATCCCTTATACTCATTTAACGCGCATTTTTTAGCGTTTTTCGCTTCAAGCGTTTTCTCTTTTCTTTTGGTTTTATTCCTTTTACCAATATTTTCTAGGCACCATTAGGCCTTTAATAATTTTATTAGAGTAAATCACCATTTTTAATCCGGGTATTAAAATCTACCCCCCTTAGGAACTTGTCTCAATTGGTGAATCTAGATGGTTACTCTCATGGCGTACTATGCCAAGGTTATAATACATGTACAACCTTACTGACTCCACAAGTCAGTCTCATTTCATACTACACATACCACACACATATCACAGCATGTATAGCAATCAAAAATACTCTTTTACTCTCTCCATGGAATCGGTCCGAAGACAAGAAGGCACTACAGTCCTCGAATCCACGTTGAGTGATATACTACTGATCCCTCAGGTACCGGTCATGTTGGACACTTACGCTCTCTGGTCCACGGTCCCTTCGGTTCTGATCAAAAACATTACACATATACATATCCTCAGGCACTCTGGTTGACTCACTCAACACAGGAACACTCAGGGTACTCTCCCCGTCCCGCTGCCTTTGGAAAAACCACACACTGACACCGCCCCAACCGGTCGCTTAGGACCGCCGCACGTACGGTGCAATGGTTTCAAAACTAATACACGCCCACCGTTCTACCGGTCATCAAGACTTAAGGCCACAGCCATCGGCGGGTGATAGCGGTTTCAAACCAATTTTCATTTCCATCTTATACTTGAAGAAAATTCTTTTTCCAAAATCTGTTTGAAAATTCTTTTTAAAACATCACACAACTCCAAATCAGATTTATGGTAGCTGTATCTTTCTTAGCGTGATTACTTGTGACCACTATAGGGAGCTTCAGGAATCATCTAACCCTGATGTGATCAGCATCAGTGTTGAACTATCCTTCCACCCCAATTTGTGTTCGGTTTCCCTTGATCGCTAGCAGATCAAGTTCCACCTCCCACGTCGTTTCAAACAATCAGATAGTCAAACATTTTCGTTTTCTATCTTTTACTCTTTCTAGTCATATTCATAAAACAATCTGTTCGATTTATCTTTATCATGGAACTTAAGTCATCCATTATTCTCTATTTGTTTCACTTACCTTGCCTAGGCATTCCATACTTGTGGCCTCATTAGTCAAATTATTATTCAACTTAAAACTACAACATACAACTCCAAAGGATGGAACTCACTCCATCAATCATTCACAAATAAAATCACCTAGGGAACTCACTCCCTCTTAGGTTACACATCGGTTTTCATGCCGATTCATACTCATTGTCTCATGTCTAATCTCACTAGACATATACTATAGGGATTCTCATTCCCAGGAGTTCTCTACTCCTCTTTTCATATTTATTACATACACATTACTCGCATCTCTCATGCATAATACTCATACTTACACGATGAATGGTAGACATGTTTACGTAACATGAGTTCCAATCATCAAATAATTTCCTTTGTGCTATGCACATAGTAGTTTACGCACCAATACGTAAAACATACTCTAAGCGGTTTCTCGCCCTACCCCCCTTAAAAGGGGTTACGCCCGCGTAACCAACCATATGTTATCACTGAACATTGGTTCATTAATTCGAGTATTATGAAGTAACCGGGTTCGGTTCTAGCCTCTAAGGCTTCAAGGGGTTTATGACATAGGTATACTTAACCTTGAATCATGGTCCACAAGCTTCTGCTGCGTGACCTGGTAAGAGCTTAATTCGCTCTTTGGTATTCTCAATGTATATCAATCGTCGCTTGGTATCTCTTACCGTATGCGAATTCGATGATTTATAGATTGCCTCTCCAGTTCTCTGGGAATCTACTTCGTATAACACTGTATACCTTTGTGATTATTCACTTATTTTTCCCGACTTATTGTCGGTTGAGGTCAAGCTGCTACTTAGCATGTAGTGCTTCCTCATTAATAGTGGCTCATGGGTTATGTTTGTTTCTTGGTTCTGTGCCAGAGTTCTTCATTCATACTACTCTTCATTTTTCCACATATCGATCCTGGGATCTGTGGGTTGGGCCCACCACGCTTCCGCTGCGCACTGCTTACTCAACTGATGGCACTTGCGCACTGCTACTCTGCAGTTCATATGGTACACATACAGTGTTCACTACTCAACTGATTACTCTACTATAGTTCGTATACTCATTGGCAATATACACATGCTCAAGTTTGCTACACCACTCTAGCGGTTTCACATTACATACTTAGGTGGTAGCCTTTCTCTGGAGGATTCACGCAAATGCCGCTCCATAGGCCCCATAATCACAAGTGGTATCCCCACTCTAAGGTAGTGGTTCATTCACCCCTGTTCCTCTTGTGCCTTTATGCATATGTTTTACAATGTTTGGATCTACGTATTGTAGTTGGTTTTATCGGCTTCAAGCCACCTTGCCTCGAGTCATGTTCCATGCGGGTGTTTATATAGGTTTCTCCTTTACCATATGTCATTAAATGGTTTGGAAGGTATTACTGGCTTTTGATGTGGTTGTCTCACCACACTTCCGTACATGGAAGGCCCTTTTTAAATAACTTGATAGTTGTTTATGCCCTCTGGCAATCTAGGGTATCCCGTGCTACGAGGGATCCCTTCGGGTTCTACCCGAGTTTGCTTAAACACTTATGTTCTCAACACGATGTTTCGTTCAACTACTGTTGATTCCAGCACCCTTCTCGGATTGCTCCTGGGTGTTACTGAGTAATGCCATTACATCTGGCTTGTACTTGTGGTTATGCTCGGTTCGACTTCGCCTTGCGGCTATGTCCTTGACTATCCCGTTTAGGGTTGTAATGTCTCCCATTATTGGGTAGATCCTTGGTACCTTCTAATACCTTCTGGGTTAGGTCATTATTCTCTTCAGTGAGGTATAAAGTGGGAATTCTATCCCGTTTATCGTACATTAATAAGTTCATTTAGGCATTCGCCGTATTATTTACACTGGTATTCACCCAGTTATTAGGTATTTCCTGAGACATTCCCAATGTCTGTGTTTAATACTTTGTGCCTCTCGCGTTTATTAACGCTATGTTCTTAGATCCATCATCTTACTGGATTCTTGACTCCCTTAACTTGGTAAGCTTCCTTTTCTTCGATCATTCGAGATATCCAACTGTCTTGGTTTGGATGGCTCTTTCGTCCGTAGTATGGAGTGGGTACTTCCCGTGTACCGTACTCTACTTGTATACAACATGGAGTATCTTATTGATACATTACCACTTACCCGACTAACTCATAACTGGTCTGTCAGGCCCGCAAGCTCCTTTGGAGTGCGGTTGTTCCATGTCTCGTTTGTGTACACTTGTAGTGTCGGTCACGCCTAAGTGAAGTATTCTGTTGCCAACTCCTCTTATATGGTCCTATAATGACTTACCGTGATTCTCTGGTTTGGTTTAAAAAAATTCGGGGGTTTTTGGAAAATTCGTGTTTGAAAGAAAATTCGGGTTTTAAAAATAAACTCTTCATGGCATTTCAATGCCGGCTGATTCTTATCCAGTCCAGCTTCTTGCTGGCCGGTATGTCCTTTATACAGTGACTAGGCTGTTAGGCCTTTTCAAGGTTTCATTTCAGAATCCTTAAGGTTCGAGTTGCTATATTGGCTTCATTCGCCATTCTGGTACTTTGCTAAGTACTGATAGTTTGTCAAAGCTCTTCTATTGGTCCCGCTATTACTGCACTTGCCGTGGCAAGTGCGCGGTACTGGCGGTTTTTGGGTTAACTCATACCGGTCACGGTATTGTTCACATTATATTTGGTAGCCTCGTTGGCTCTTCCTCGATCCCCTAGTTGGATAACTGCTCCTTGGAGCTGCTTCTCATTCCTCTTGACATGACTGTCATTCATTTAGGTGCTCCTCCACTCTCGGAGTTCCTTAATTACTTAATTCTATGCTTTACCTCGTTGCTCGTTCCCACGTCTTTACTGTGGTTACCGAGGTTTAGCTTATTTAGGTACTACTTTTGTAGTCCTATTCGGGTATATCCGTAGTTATGCTCGTAGCTCTCTAAGCTGTGCCCGTTAGGTATTGCAACCTCTTCGGGTGTGGCAGGGTGGGTGTACCAACTCTCAACTATGTTCTTAATTGATTGGTATACCCTTAGGGGTATTACATATCATGGCGGTCCGTAGACATGTGTCCCGGTTCGTTATTTCTCATGTATCCGCCTTGTTGCACGGTTGGTGCATGCTTCTCACTACTACTCGGCCTATTGGGTTCTCGCGACTGCTAAGCATGTCGCCCCAAGTTGCCACAGATTTCAATCTCCTTGGATTAGGATTTCTCGATTTCCGCCATTATGTGCGGTCATTGTCATTCCAGCGGGATCCGTCTCCGGGCTTTCCGGTTCTCGGGACTTACCGCATGACAAGTTCTAGTTCAGAATGAAATATTAAATAAGCCAGATTGGGTTTCCCCGTCTCTCTGGCGTTCTTCCCCAAGCTTTTAATGCGGGGGTTGTGGAGGGCGGGTCTGGTATTGTAGGTATCCAGATCATACTGGAAGTTCCTATCTAGCGCATCTCTCACGCTACCACTCAACCCATAGCCCTAAGTCTCTATATCCTAACTCGGTATTTCCTCAGCTCGGTATTTCCAGTCATCAGAGCGATACTTCGCTCTGATACCATTTTTGTAACACCCCAACCGTTAATCTCGTCATTACCTCTTAAACTGTTACTAATTACTCCTACTCACGCAGCGGAACTCTAATTACAACGAGGGGTGAAACAACGCCGTTAGCCACCCATGTGGCTAACCAGGCCTTTCTTACATACCGTAACGGTCTGATGAACTGGAACAACCGAGTACTTCATACAATACAATACTCAATTCATATCTCTACTATACCGAGTCTACAATGTACGGATGCCGATAACATACTCGGACTTACACCTCATTCAAACGCATAAGTAATTACGATCTAACTACCCATGCTCACAGCAGTCCCGTCTACTCTCTCGAACGGTGGTCAGCTTCAAGTACCTGCACACTAAAAACGTTCCCCCTAGGGGGTCAGCTTACGCTGCGCATGAAATTCGCATATACCGCGTGCTAACCGCGGTACGCCGACTACTTTGGGTCGGATATACATGGAGTTCATTTTAAACAACAACATGCATCATGTCAATACAATATATATGTATATCACACAAGGAATCTACATCCAATCACGGAACACGATTCCTAACTAACATAACAATGTTGTTTAGTGGTAACTGGTTACTCTTAGGCATTGAGGGTTATTCCTCACTATGCCTTGTTTACTTATTCAATCCTCACCCTCTCTCTCGGGTTACTTATTCTTATACTTACCCGTTCTCTCGGGTTACTCATTCGTATACACCCCATTCTCTTGGGCTACTCATTCTTATACATACCCGTTCTCTCGGGTTACTCTCACATTACACGCCCCTTTCTCTCGGGTTATTTATACTCGTTATCTCACCCGCACTCTCGGGTTATTCATACTCAAGCTCTGTAGATTCTCGAGACACTACAGGTCTCCTACTCACGCTTGTTACTCTCTTTACATACTTAAGCCAAAACTCATGGCTCTCTAGCATAGTCTTACTTCCCCGGTTTCGACCCTACTCTGGGTCTAGCATGGTGGGAAGGTTCAACTAGCTCACGGAACTCTCTCTTAGTTCCTAACTCTTTTTACATAGGTCCGACTACTCTCGGACTACTCACATTCCCATATACTCCTCTCTTGGAGTTATAATTGTATCATGTATATTGTCTAGAAGCATCATTCTCGATGTTTCTAATGACTTAGGGAACATTACTCAAGTTTGGTTAATCTTAGGTTTTAAGAGTTACCTTACAATACATGTACTCTACTTTTGGTTATATTCTTATACCGGGTAAACCTCTTTAAGGAGGTCGACCATTTCTCAAGGGAGTTACTAATCCCCTAGGTCTCTTTTACCTTCTTTATAAGTTCACATTATTGGATTAACTCAATCCTCTCGATGGAGGTTCATTTGTCTCTCCACTCATATTTATTTCGTGGATTGTTTCAATAAGGTTTTCTAACCGTTATCGGGTATCTACACAACCCGTTCATCTCCTCACATTCTAGGGAGTTTATACGTTACGATATCGTTAACTTTAATCGATAGTTTATGTGTGTTTGCATATTTCCATTGCTTAAGACTACCCGTACTACGGGTTATTAGTCAATCAATACTCACTAAGAGTCGGTCTATGCACTAAGTTAGACCACACCGGCATACAAGTATGTTAGCTCATTCAACATACAACAATGCATGCATAATCAAACAAGGGATTATTTCATGCTTTAATCTTGATTAAGCCGGCACACAAACACACAATCAGTGTAACTCGGTTAGCATACGGGGCATGAGAAAATCATACCTTTCACCGGGGTTTTACTTTACCGTGGCATCTCACCAAGCTCGGGTCACGCACGGTTCTCTGATAATGTTTCAAACATTTTGTTAATACTAAGCTTATACGGAACATAATTAAATGTTACTCCCAGTTACCCGTTATCCCGTTATCTCGGTTTCACTTTTATTAAATTGAGTTCTCACTTCTCAATCACTTCTAACACTTTCTTACACTTCCTAGGGCCTTTACATGCCACCAAACAAGGCCTAAACATCATCTAACATCATTACATTCAAACCCCCATCATTTACAACTTTTAAAATACTCTCTGTAGGTTTCTGGGGGTGGTCCGGGACTTGGTCCCCACCCTAAGTCCCGGACCATCAAAGGCATAACTCTCGGGCATTATTTCACTTTGGTCCGGGACTTCATTCTGGAGCTAAGTCCCGGACCATAATGCAGGGAAAATCTCGGTTTAAAAATGGTATGTGGTCCGGGACTTGGGCATGGAACTAGGACCCGGACCAACTAGCAGGGATTCTCTGGTTGAAAAGTGCACATGGTCCGGGACTTGCTCATGGGGTTAAGACCCGGACGAACAAACAAACAACTCTCGGGGGGTAAAATAGGGGTGGTCCGGGACTGGTCCTGGACCTAGGTCCCGGACCCTGCTACAGATTTTGCAAATTTGCAATTTTCCAACTCTGTTACAGGTTATCCCTTTGCCCATTCATTACCCAACCTTCACCAACTTAAAACTTCATGTTTTAGTGACTAATTCCCCACCTTAATCACCTTAAACCAAACACCAAGTACACTCACCAATCTAGCTCATTTTACTTAGATTCTTTTACACTTCCAACCTTGTTTTCTCTCATGTTTTCTATCGGTTTGTAACAGATTTTGGTTTCCTCTTTAAACCATTCAAACCTCACATACTGATGCCATACCTAACTCCCAAATGACATTATTTTGCCCATAGAACACTCTTCTTCTTTGTTGGGCTCTCAAAACATTAACCACTCATCTTAACCTTCTTAAACAACCTAATTTCTTCCTTTAAAAACAGAACACTCAAACTATGCATTCCTAGGTGAATTTTGACAGCACCTACTTGCTTTCCTAAGCATTTTCACCACACTAAAGCAGCTCACAACACTCTTCTCCCACCTGTTTGCTTTAAGCATTGATAAACTCACTAAATTCCCATGGTTCACACATATACACTAGTTTAGTTTCTAGGTTTATTTGCACACATAAACCTCATTAAAACATTCTCATTCAACTAACAATATTGTAGTATCATTACTACTCAAGTTCAAGGTTGTTCATACAGCACCCACATAAGTTTCACAAGGAAAACAAAACCAACACAAGGTAAGCTCTTTACCTTGCTTATTTCGGTTTTTCACTCCTCCTCTTCTTCTTTCTCTTCTTCCCTCTTCCTCTTCTTGTTTTCCACACCACACAAGGCTATTGATTGCCAACTACAATCGCAGCCCATCACACACATTCAACAGCCAATTCATTTTTCCTCCTCAAAACCTAATATGTATATTAAGTGCTAGTTTTCAAAGTTTAATCTATATTTACCTTAGAGAAACCAAATGGTTGGATTAGTAATCAGTTGGAGAAGTTTCCAACGCCCCACAAAACATATGCTCTCGGCTGAAATGAGAGGGAAATTTCCCAACGTGAGGAGAAGTCTCACAAATGGTAGATTAGGCTTGAAATGGTATAAATACTTACTTATATATACCTTAAGACACTAAGGAAGAAAGAGGGTTGAACTCCTCTTCAAGCTCCAAAAGCTCCACGTCCATGGAGATGAAAATGGAGAAATCAAAACTTTGATGGGTGGAGATCGAAGCCCTCACCGAGACGAATTCAACGGTACCAATTTCGTGTGATTCGGTGGAGGAATGAGCAAGTTATGGTGACACAAAGAGAGGGTCTGGGTGCTGTTTGTGTCGCGAGGAAGAAGGAGAAGCATGGGGTCTGGGCAGAATTAGACGTGAATGAAGAGTAGAAATGGGAAGGTAAGTTCTTATTTGCTTTTTAACTTTATACTATTCACTTACTTTATTTATTTGTCCTCATATTACTAAATAGCTAGCAAGCTATTAATATGTGTATACATATTAACAAAACCGGCCCACAAAAATTAGTAGCCCGGGTCGTTTTTCGTTTTTCGAATTAAACGTGTTCGTCTCCCGGTTTCGTCACTATTCACTTACCGGGTCCGTTTTCCGGAATTTCTCGTTTAATTAATTTTAATGGTTATTAAGCTTCCATTTATTTAATTATAGTTATTTAATCAACTATAATTTTTACGGGTCCGTTTGACCACTTAAAGTCACGTTTTCGGGTTTTTCTCGAAAAACGTGCTTAAACTCCGTTAGCATTTTTTAATCCATTATTTGGATCCGTTTTCTTCGCGGAATCATTCCCGTATACTAATTAGGCCTAACTAAGCCTTAGGAATCCATCTCGGACCCTCTCGAGATCATATATCCCTTATACTCATTTAACGCGCATTTTTAGCGTTTTTCGCTTTTCAAGCGTTTTCTCTTTTCTTTTGGTTTTATTCCTTTTTACCAATATTTTCTAGGCACCATTAGGCCTTTAATAATTTTATTAGAGTAATTTAATCACCATTTTTAGATCCGGGGTATTAAACGTAGGCTCCAAATGAAGTAACCCTACCACCTTAAATGGTCCTGCCCAGTGAGATTTAAGCTTTCCTGGAAAGATCTTCAATCTGGAATTGTAGAGGAGCACCCAATCTCCAACTTTGAAGTCACGTTTCTGGATCATTTGATCGTGGAGCTTCTTGGTGCGCTCCTTGTAGATTCGAGCACTATTGTAAGCTTGATCTCTTAGTTCTTCAAGCTCTGAAAGCTGAAATTTGCGTTTCTCACCAGCAGCAAGTATGTCAAAGTTTAGGGCCTTAAGTGCCCAGTATGCCTTATGCTCCAACTCAACAGGTAGATGGCAAGATTTCCCATATACCAGCCTAAAAGGAGACATCCCGATGGGTGTCTTGAATGCTGTCCTGTAGGCCCAGAGAGCGTCATCTAACCGTAGAGACCAGTCCTTCCTTGAAGAGTTTACTGTCTTTTGGAGAATCCACTTCAACTCTCGATTGGATATTTCAGCTTGTCCATTTGTTTGTGGGTGATACGGTAGTGCAACCTTATGACGTACTCCGTACTTAGCCAGCAAGGCATCGAATGAACGGTTGCAAAAATGTGATCCCCCATCACTGATAATTGCTCGTGGAACTCCGAAGCGAGTGAAGATGTGCTTTTTGATAAACTTGACCACGGTCTTTGAATCAGCATTCTGGCATGGTATGGCTTCAACCCACTTGGACACGTAGTCCACTGCCACCAGAATGTATTGATAACCTTGTGAAGAGGGAAATGGCCCCATAAAATCGATACCCCAGCAGTCAAAAAGTTAACCTCCAAAATGCTTTGCTGAGGCATCTCATGTCGCCTTGAAGTATTGCCCATGCGCTGACAGCTATCACAACTAGCCACAAAGGTTTGGCAGTCTTTATGGAGCGTGGGCCAATAAAATCCGGACTCCAAAACCTTGGCTGCCGTCCGATGGGATCCATGATGGCCTCCAGCTTCTCTGGAGTGACAAAACTCCAGAACACTGGGTACCTCATCATCAGGGAGACACCTGCGAATTAAGCTATCTGCACACACTCGAAACAAGTGAGGGTCTTCCCAGATATAATGGCGTGAGTCAGAAAGGAATTTCTTTTTCTGAGCATATGATAAGTCATGAGGAACAACTCCAGAAACAAGAAAATTAGCCATATCAGCACCATGGCTCTTGCACCTTTTTCAAACTGAAGACGGCTTCATCGGGAAAAAATTCATTAATAGGAATACCGTCGTCAGGAGTTACCATCCGAGATAGATGGTCAGCAACAACATTCAGTTTACCACTCTTGTCCCTCACTTCTATATCGAATTCCTGTAAAAGAAGAATCCAACGTAACAAGCGAGGCTTGGCCTCTTTCTTGGCAAACAAATATTTAAGAGCAGAGTGGTCAGTGTGGATAATCACTTTACTTCCCCATAAATATGATCGAAATCTATCTAAGGAGAAGACCACTGCCAGGAGCTCTTTCTCAGTTGTTGTGTAGTTTCTCTGGGCATATCTAGAGTTTTGCTGGCATAAGCAATAACTCTCAACACCTTATCTTTCTTTTGGCACAGGGCTGCACCTACTGCAAAGTCACTAGCATCACACATAATTTCAAATGGCAATGACCAGTCAGGAGAAACAACGATAGGGGCAGCTACCAATTTTTGCTTAATTAAATTAAAGGCAGAAATACAATCTTCAGAAAATAGAAATGAAACATCTTTCATTAGCAAATCAGTTAATGGTTTAGCTATTTTAGAGAAGTCTTGAATAAACCTTCGATAAAAACCAGCATGCCCAAGAAACGATCTTACATCCTTTACACAAGTGGGCGCTGAAGCTTCTCTATAACCTCACTTTTGCTTTATCAACCTCAATCCCTTTAGCAGACACCTTGTGGCCGAGCACTATCCCATCCTTTACCATAAAATGGCATTTCTCCCAGTTGAGAACTAGGTTGGTCTCTTCGCACCGTCCAAGGATAAGATCAAGCTGTGTTAGACAAACATCAAAGTCAGAGCCATAGACAGAAAAATCGTCCATAAATACCTCTATACTCTGTTCAATGAAGTCTGCAAAGATGGCCTGCATGCAGCGCTGGAAAGTGGCAGGGGCATTGCATAAACCAAAGGGCATTCTTTTGTATGCAAAGGTACCATATGGACAAGTAAAGGTAGTCTTGTCCTGGTCCTCAGGTGCAATAGGAATTTGAAAGTACCCTGAAAAACCATCTAAAAAGCAGTAATCCTGCCCAGCCAATCTCTCGAGCATTTGATCAATAAAGGGGAGTGGGAAATGATCTTTCCTGGTGGCTGAATTCAAACGCCTATAATCTATACACATACGCCATCCAGTGATCTTTCGTTGCGGAATGGACTCACCTTTGTCGTTCAGAACAGCTTCAAAACCTCCTTTCTTAGGAACTACCTGTACAGGACTTACCCATGTGCTGTCTGATATAGGGTAAATGATCCCAGCGTCCAGAAGCTTCAACACCTCTGTCTTGACAACTTCCTTCATGTTAGGGTTGAGCCGACGCTGGGGTTGTCTGACAGGTTTGTAGTCTTCCTCCATATAGATATGATGTGTACAGAAGGCCGGGTTGATGCCTTTGATATCAGCTAGAGTCCATCCGATGGCTCTCTTATGTCTTCTCAGAATCTCAAGTAACCTGCTTTCTTGCCCAGAAGTCAAAGAAGATGAAACAATGACAGGCAAATAATTATCATTAGCTAAAAAGCAGTACTTGAGATTAGAGGGGAGCTCCTTAAGCTCAAGTACTGGAGGTTGCTCTATAGAAGGAACAGGTCTTTGGATTTCTTTATCAAGTCTCTCCAAAGGAGGGCGATAGGCTTGACAACCTGGTTTTCCTCTCTCTACATGTGCTAGAGCTGTATTAACATCCATATTAAAGTTTTATCCTCAACAGAAGATATAAGAACATGTTCTAAAGGTTCGAAATCTGAAAAAGTAGAGGAAAGTATAGAATAAATCTCATCATCAGTAGAAAGTTCACATACCTCGCCATCCTCATCTTGTATACTTACCGACATAACTGAATGAGCTGAAGTAGAACTTAACTTCATCATCTTTTTCATATCAAACTCTATCTTCTCATCTCCGTACCTCAAGGTGATTCTGCCATCATGCACGTCAATGACCGCCTTGGCAGTACTCAGGAAAGGACGACCCAAAATGAGTGGGACTTCCACATCATCATCTATGTCTAAAACGACAAAATCCGCAGGAAAGATGAAGCGGTCAACTCCCACTACAAGATCTCGCACAATTCCCATCGGTTTTATCTCGGATCTGTCGGCCAGCTGGAGTTTAAAAGGGACTGGGTGAAGCTCTCCCCCTTTTACCTTCAAGAAGGTTGCATATGGCATGATGTTGATGCTTGCACCCAGGTCACACAGGCCACTTCCACAGTCTATATCTCCGATAAAACAAGGGACAATAGGGGTGCCCGGATCCTTCTGCTTAGGGGGAAGTGCTCGAAGTAACGCAGTAGAGCATTCCTCTGTAAGGTGGACAGTCTCCTTGTCTTGCTTTTTCTTCTTCTTTGTCACGAGATCCTTTAAAAATTTTGCATAATTAGGCATCTCCTGTAGAGCATCAATTAAAGGTATATCGATAGTTAGTTTCTTAAATATCAAGAATTTATTGAACTGCTCATCTAAGCACTTCTTTTTCATCCTATTTGGAAATGGAAGTTCTATTTGCTTAGGAGTAGAAGAAGGTACATCAATTTGAATAGAAGATAGAAGGAGAAGGGGAAGAATTGATTGGAGCCTGTATCTCCTTAGAAACTACCACTGGTGGGACCGAAGGCTCTGATGATTTATTAGAATGGGTGATCTTTTCACCGGTTTGTTGTGCAGTCACTTGCTCTTGATTACTTCTCAACTGCTTGTCGCTTCTTAACGTCACGGCTGCACTGAGCTCATCCTCAGGTTGGATTTTCGAGGATGCACCACAGTTGCAGATTCTTAAGGCCTTGGCCGTCTCTCTCGGATTCTGCTGAGGTTGAGATGGAAATGAGCCCGGCTGCCTTTGGTGCTGGTTGGTAAGTAGCTGGTTTATCTGCTGCTCTAGATTTCTTTGACTATCCATCAGGGATTGGTTGAGAGTTTGTTGTTCCTTCTGGGTGGTAGCCATTGAAGTGATTATATCCTGGAGCCTTTCCATTTTCTCATCAGGTGTTGATTTAACAGGTGGCTGGTAGGAATTCTGGCCCTGTCCCATCTGCATCTGAGGACGAGCTTGATTGTATGGTTGCCTAGAGAAGCCTGGGGGTCCCTGCACATTACTTTGTAAAAGATTGAATTTAAAGCATTGTTGGGATTACCATACCTGAGATTTGGATGTTGATTTCGGTTCCAGGGTTGTTGGTAATTCCCTTGTCCTACAAAGTTGGCTTCTTCAGCAATCCGTATCTCCTCCAGATAAGGGCATACTTCAAACGAGTGGTCACCACCACAATGAGAGCACAGAGGCTCAGATGAGGATGAAGAAGCTATCCTCTTTACCTGCTGAGAAGGCTGACCATTAATTAGAAAATCGTCAAATCTTTTTACTAGTGAGCTTACCAGTGTGGATTGTTGAGCTTGTGACTCTGCCATCTGCTCCATCCAAGGATCTATATTCCTTGCACCTTTTGCACCCATTGTCATAGTTCTGCCACCTTCGGTGCCCCACTGACGGACCTCTTCAATGTACGTCTCCATGGACGCCATGAAATCATTTCCAGATCGGTTGAGGATGTTTCCTCCCAAAGCGATCTAACTTCGGCTTGATGTATATGCTGCAACCCATTAAAGAACGTCATAGCAATACACGTGAGATCTTGTCCGTGATGAGGACACTGTCGGAGCATTTCTTTAAAACGATCCCATGCCTCACAGATAGTCTCAGCACCTCCCTGTTTGAAAGCAAGTAAGGCAGCAACCAAATTCCTAGTTCTAGAAATAGGATAATATTTTTCATAGAACCTGGTTGTCATCTCCTCCCAACTAGTGATAATACCAGAGGGAAGACAGTAGAACCATTTCATTGCTTCACCAGTGAGGCTGCTAGGAAATAAACTCATTCTAGCATACTCCAGGAGACTATCTGAGCACCCAATTTGATCAATATTTATTAGAAATCGGTTGACATGATCTAGGGCGTCGTTGGGGTTGGAACCGTCAAATGTGCCTGAGGGCATCTCTCGTATGACTTTGTTCTGATGTGAAGGCTTCAGATCCTTCCATTCCTTCATTAAGTCGGGTGGTAGCGTAGGAAGAGCTACTGGGCTTCTTCTCGGAATGGCCGCTGGTCTACTAAATTGCCTCATTGCTTGGCTACCGTTTGTAGGAGTTGCCATTTGTATTTCTCTTTGGAACCTCTGTTGACGTCTGGCTAGCTGAGCGGTACGTTCGATTTCCGGGTCAAGGATTTTGTCCCAGTCGAGATGAGTGTCTGACCAAGAACGGGTGTACACCATTAATTATCTGCAAAAGAGAAGGACAAAACTCCACAAAAGTTTGCAAGCAGAGTAAAATGAAATAAAAGTAATATAGCTAAAATAAAGAAAATTAACTTAAAAAATTAGAAACTAAAAAAATAGATAGATACAAAATAATAGTAATAATAGAAATCAATAAATTTTTTTTTTTAAAAATAAATAACCCAAGCTAAGGACTAGACAGGAATCTAGTCCCCGGCAACGGCGCCAATTTGCAAACGAGAAATTTGACCTATTAATTACTAAGAAATATCCTAGAAAATAACAAATCAAAAGACCGTCGGGTTGCAAATAAATCCCGGTTATTGTAGTAGAGTTTATGGGAACCAGGTATCGAACCGTGGGACTATGTGAAAATAATCTAGTCTTTGCAGAGGTAGTAAATTGTGGGGGAAATTGTTTTGTTCTAAACTGTAAATTAAAATAAAAACAACGAGAATTTAAATAACAACTAAAAATTAAAATAACAAAATATTAAAAGTGGTTTGTGAAAATGGAAGAACGGACTCTGGGTTCAGGTTTTACTCGTTTGATTAATTATGCTATTCTACCGGTTTAATTAAGAATAAATTGGCAAAATTCCTTTTAAAATCTTCAGACTTAAATCCTAAATTCTAATGACCTCGTTTACCAGAACATGCAAGGTTTGATATAAACTCAAGCAAAACACATGTAAACGGCTAAGTAAAAGAAAATATTTTTGCATCTGAAATATTAGACTTATTCAATCAGAATAAATTTTTCCACAGACATAACAATTAATATGACCTATCTATTTATCACGAATCTGATTAAAATAGATTTCGTAAAGCGATTTAATAAACACATGTAATTTATTAAAAAGCGAGAGAATAACATTAATTGTATCAAATTATAATTAATTTAAACCGGTAAAATAAAGCGCACAATTAAAACAAACTAATAATAACCATTCCCCAGAGTATAAATAATCTAGCCGGACATATTAAATAAATAAGCAGAGACGAGAGTAAAAGAAATCATCTGTTTCGCTGACTCCTGAAGCTGCTCCGTTATTTTGACAGACCGGAATAGAATTGTGGCAGATGGATAATAAAACTGGAGATGGTTAATTAAGTGGTAAATGGTGGGGCGTGATTGTTGTAGTGGTGGTGGTCGGAGGTTTATGAATTTGGAATTGTGAAATGGGTTTGTGAGTGTACGTAATGTGTTTGGAAAATGGAAAGTAAAAAGTGATGGTGGGGTTTGGACTAAGTGGAAGTGGGGTTTGTTTTATGTGAATGAAATTGTGGATGAGTGATACGTAGAGTAGAGAATTGAAATGGAAAAAGGGAGATAGTGGGGTAGTGGTGGTATAGTGTAATGGAATGGTGTGTCGGGTGATTTGTAAAATGAATTCGTGGAGTGATGCAGATTGTGAGTGTTCTGGTGGGGGTGTCGAGTGAGTGTGTAGCAGATTGGTGGGGGAGAGTGCTTTATTTATAGACATGCAGAGGGGAAGCAGACAAGGCTGCGTATTGAAGCAGTCAAGGGAGTAGGTAACCGTCTGAAGAAAATTGCAGTGGCGGCGCAGCTATTGGAGAAAATAACTGGAGACGGTGCCGACTGAGAAGTTGAAGAATACACGCGTGGGACGGTGCAGAATAAATTGATCGTTGAATTCTGGAATTTGTCCCACGATTTTAATGCGTGTCCGAGTATGGCTGTGATGATTTTAACCATCATTATTTTCCTCCAAAGCTGCTGTGATGATGTTAATAATCACCTAATCATGTGCTGGAGTAGTAGTGGGGCGGTTAGGGCTCCTGTGCTCTGTGACCCACGTGCTGTTGCAAAACATTGAAAAATCTTGAGCAGTCATGATAAAAAATTACCGTGAATGAATTATGCTGCACAAGTGACTCATGAATATCAATTATATGTTAATAATTATTAAATAATGTAGTAATGATTGTGTAATCATGTGACATTATAATAATAATATCAAACATGATTATTTTACTAATGATTATACCAATGACGTGATAATGATGAATATACAATTGGTATACATTACCGTGTGAGTGTTCGAGTGGTATGCAGCATAATTCATTATCATTATATAATCATGAATCGGTCATTATTATAATCATGATATAAATGGAAGACAGATCTTAAACAGGTTTAGATTTTTTCGTTTGGACTCTGTTTTGTTCCCTGTTTGTTGCGTTAGGATCCTCGTGAGGAGAACTATGCATTTTCATCATTATTTCCTGATTTTATCATATAATTTGTCATTAGTTCTTACCCAAAGTAAGAGTTACGAAAAGCACAGGATAAGTGTGAGAAGGTGTGTAAAAAGTTACATAAATTAATGATCTAGCACCTATGAAACTATATAAATTTCACACTTATCAAATCACCCCACACTTAGCCTTTTGCTTGTCCTCAAGCAAACCTCTCAAACACAAGTTCAAGCCAAGCGAATGAATTTCAACTCAAAAGGAAGAGCACAGAAGAAGGACTACTAGTTTTACCAATAAAGGGGCATTTATTATTTATTAAGCGCAATTCATTTTTTTTTCAAACGAGAAGTCATTCAAAGTTAACAATAGAGAAACAAAACCATAAGAACCTCGCCTTTAGCAATGAGCCAATCCACCTTTTTTCATTCACAAACCATTAGAACGACAAGGGGCATGAAGTAAGATCTTATTCCATCATACCTTTCAATGCCACATACTCTTGATCCATAAAGAGAAATAAATATTCATTCAGCTCAGCGATTGCACTTTTTTTTTTTAAGCGCTTTTAATTTCTTTCACCACAGACTTTTCTCTCCACCCATGTAACGACTTTGGGTCAACTATCCCAGATCACAAAGACCTTAGGTAGCTAGGTGATGAGGCACCCCAAAGGACTTAATAACCAAGTGGACGAGGCCCGATTTTGGATCAGAATTAAAATGAAGCATGCTTAGGATCAGCGGAGTACCTTGCCTTGTTCTTTTTCCAACCATTTCAATCCAGACATTCCAAGGCTCAAGGCTAAAAACAGGGTTCACATGGTGAGTATTCTCAATCATTATAGCATTCACAGAACATAGACTTTATTTTGATCAATTAAAACCAGAAAAAATTAAAAATTTTGCACCCCAAGATCAGCTAACCAATTATTCTTCCTCTATGGCTTCCTTCCAAGTTGAGCAACACAGCAAGACTTAAACAAATGCAAGAGAAAAGAGCTCAAAGATACACAAAAAGTAAGCGGCGAGGGAGCTTACCCCACCCGACACTTAGAGTAAAGCAATGTCCTCATTGCTTTAGGAAGAATTAACATTGTGCAAGCAATCCAACGGGGAAACAAAATTACACATAACAGTTCAGAGGGGAGCAGATAAAATATTCAAGAGTGAAAGGATGTAGAATACTCCCCAGAGTTCGTTCAGGGTGTGCTGCACGGCTCACCCCACACTTGAGTTCTGCTGTAGAATCGCGCAAGATGTGCCTGGAAAGAATTTTCTAAACAGACAGAAGAACTCAAGTTATTGCACCTTGTGCGCGACCGCGCCCTAATATAGATATATAAGAAAAATAGATAAAATCAATTTTTTTTGACTAAACATATTATTTAAGCACACATAATTCGGAAAGGAAATGTAAGTTCAAGAAAATAGGGTAGAGAATTCTTCCTGTAAATTGAAAATAAGTGGTGGGTTGCCTCCCACCAAGCTGCTCTGTTTTATAGTCTCAAGCTAGACTCATCAGTCCGATTAGGAGAAAGAGGAAGAGGAGTGGGAAGGGGTCCCACAACTTCCTAGAACTAAGTTGCGTAGCTTACGGAACTTATGTTTTAACCGCCATGGGAGAGACTTCTTTTTAGGTGGCGCCGACTCCGAAACAGGGGAAGAAAGATCCTGCTGTACCTGGACAAAAGAAACTCCAAGCAAGTTAGTAGAAACATCAGCAGGACAAGTATACCTTTTCAGACGGGCCCCATTAACTTTGAAGGTTTCACCCTTCTTGTTCTGCAGTTCGTAGGCTCCAAATGAAGTAACCCCTACCACCTTAAATGGTCCTGCCCAGTGAGATTTAAGCTTTCCTGGAAAGATCTTCAATCTGGAATTGTAGAGGAGCACCCAATCTCCAACTTTGAAGTCACGTTTCTGGATCATTTGATCGTGGAGCTTCTTGGTGCGCTCCTTGTAGATTCGAGCACTATTGTAAGCTTGATCTCTTAGTTCTTCAAGCTCTGAAAGCTGAAATTTGCGTTTCTCACCAGCAGCAAGTATGTCAAAGTTTAGGGCCTTAAGTGCCCAGTATGCCTTATGCTCCAACTCAACAGGTAGATGGCAAGATTTCCCATATACCAGCCTAAAAGGAGACATCCCGATGGGTGTCTTGAATGCTGTCCTGTAGGCCCAGAGAGCGTCATCTAACCGTAGAGACCAGTCCTTCCTTGAAGAGTTTACTGTCTTTTGGAGAATCCACTTCAACTCTCGATTGGATATTTCAGCTTGTCCATTTGTTTGTGGGTGATACGGTAGTGCAACCTTATGACGTACTCCGTACTTAGCCAGCAAGGCATCGAATGAACGGTTGCAAAAATGTGATCCCCCATCACTGATAATTGCTCGTGGAACTCCGAAGCGAGTGAAGATGTGCTTTTTGATAAACTTGACCACGGTCTTTGAATCAGCATTCTGGCATGGTATGGCTTCAACCCACTTGGACACGTAGTCCACTGCCACCAGAATGTATTGATAACCTTGTGAAGAGGGAAATGGCCCCATAAAATCGATACCCCAGCAGTCAAAAAGTTTAACCTCCAAAATGCTTTGCTGAGGCATCTCATGTCGCCTTGAAGTATTGCCCATGCGCTGACAGCTATCACAACTAGCCACAAAGGTTTGGCAGTCTTTATGGAGCGTGGGCCAATAAAATCCGGACTCCAAAACCTTGGCTGCCGTCCGATGGGATCCATGATGGCCTCCAGCTTCTCTGGAGTGACAAAACTCCAGAACACTGGGTACCTCATCATCAGGGAGACACCTGCGAATTAAGCTATCTGCACACACTCGAAACAAGTGAGGGTCTTCCCAGATATAATGGCGTGAGTCAGAAAGGAATTTCTTTTTCTGAGCATATGATAAGTCATGAGGAACAACTCCAGAAACAAGAAAATTAGCCATATCAGCACACCATGGCTCTTGCACCTTTTTCAAACTGAAGACGGCTTCATCGGGAAAAAATTCATTAATAGGAATACCGTCGTCAGGAGTTACCATCCGAGATAGATGGTCAGCAACAACATTCAGTTTACCACTCTTGTCCCTCACTTCTATATCGAATTCCTGTAAAAGAAGAATCCAACGTAACAAGCGAGGCTTGGCCTCTTTCTTGGCAAACAAATATTTAAGAGCAGAGTGGTCAGTGTGGATAATCACTTTACTTCCCCATAAATATGATCGAAATCTATCTAAGGAGAAGACCACTGCCAGGAGCTCTTTCTCAGTTGTTGTGTAGTTTCTCTGGGCATTATCTAGAGTTTTGCTGGCATAAGCAATAACTCTCAACACCTTATCTTTTTTGGCACAGGGCTGCACCTACTGCAAAGTCACTAGCATCACACATAATTTCAAATGGCAATGACCAGTCAGGAGAAACAACGATAGGGGCAGCTACCAATTTTTGCTTAATTAAATTAAAGGCAGAAATACAATCTTCAGAAAATAGAAATGAAACATCATTAGCAAATCAGTTAATGGTTTAGCTATTTTAGAGAAGTCTTGAATAAACCTTCGATAAAAACCAGCATGCCCAAGAAACGATCTTACATCCTTTACACAAGTGGGCGCTTGAAGCTTCTCTATAACCTCCACTTTTGCTTTATCAACCTCAATCCCTTTAGCAGACACCTTGTGGCCGAGCACTATCCCATCCTTTACCATAAAATGGCATTTCTCCCAGTTGAGAACTAGGTTGGTCTCTTCGCACCGTCCAAGGATAAGATCAAGCTGTGTTAGACAAACATCAAAGTCAGAGCCATAGACAGAAAAATCGTCCATAAATACCTCTATACTCTGTTCAATGAAGTCTGCAAAGATGGCCTGCATGCAGCGCTGGAAAGTGGCAGGGGCATTGCATAAACCAAAGGGCATTCTTTTGTATGCAAAGGTACCATATGGACAAGTAAAGGTAGTCTTGTCCTGGTCCTCAGGTGCAATAGGAATTTGAAAGTACCCTGAAAAACCATCTAAAAAGCAGTAATACTCCTGCCCAGCCAATCTCTCGAGCATTTGATCAATAAAGGGGAGTGGGAAATGATCTTTCCTGGTGGCTGAATTCAAACGCCTATAATCTATACACATACGCCATCCAGTGATCTTTCGTTGCGGAATGGACTCACCTTTGTCGTTCAGAACAGCTTCAAAACCTTTCTTAGGAACTACCTGTACAGGACTTACCCATGTGCTGTCTGATATAGGGTAAATGATCCCAGCGTCCAGAAGCTTCAACACCTCTGTCTTGACAACTTCCTTCATGTTAGGGTTGAGCCGACGCTGGGGTTGTCTGACAGGTTTGTAGTCTTCCTCCATATAGATAGATGTGTACAGGGCCGGGTTGATGCCTTTGATATCAGCTAGAGTCCATCCGATGGCTCTTATGTCTTCTCAGAATCTCAAGTAACCTGCTTTCTTGCCCAGAAGAAAGAAGATGAAACAATGACAGGCAAATAATTATCATTAGCTAAAAAGCAGTACTTGAGATTAGAGGGGAGCTCCTTAAGCTCAAGTACGGAGGTTGCTCTATAGAAGGAACAGGTCTTTGGATTTCTTTATCAAGTCTCTCCAAAGGAGGGCGATAGGCTTGACAACCTGGTTTTCCTCTCTCTACATGTGCTAGAGCTGTATTAACATCCATATTAAAGTTTTATCCTCAACAGAAGATATAAGAACATGTTCTAAAGGTTCGAAATCTGAAAAAGTAGAGGAAAGTATAGAATAAATCTCATCATCAGTAGAAAGTTCACATACCTCGCCATCCTCATCTTGTATACTTACCGACATAACTGAATGAGCTGAAGTAGAACTTAACTTCATCATCTTTTTCATATCAAACTCTATCTTCTCATCTCCGTACCTCAAGGTGATTCTGCCATCATGCACGTCAATGACCGCCTTGGCAGTACTCAGGAAAGGACGACCCAAAATGAGTGGGACTTCCACATCATCATCTATGTCTAAAACGACAAAATCCGCAGGAAAGATGAAGCGGTCAACTCCCACTACAAGATCTCGCACAATTCCCATCGGTTTTATCTCGGATCTGTCGGCCAGCTGGAGTTTAAAAGGGACTGGGTGAAGCTCTCCCCTTTTACCTTCAAGAAGGTTGCATATGGCATGATGTTGATGCTTGCACCCAGGTCACACAGGCCACTTCCACAGTCTATATCTCCGATAAAACAAGGGACAATAGGGGTGCCCGGATCCTTCTGCTTAGGGGGAAGTGCTCGAAGTAACGCAGTAGAGCATTCCTCTGTAAGGTGGACAGTCTCCTTGTCTTGCTTTTCTTCTTCTTTGTCACGAGATCCTTTAAAAATTTTGCATAATTAGGCATCTCCTGTAGAGCATCAATTAAAGGTATATCGATAGTAGTTTCTTAAATATACTCAAGAATTTATTGAACTGCTCATCTAAGCACTTCTTTTTCATCCTATTTGGAAATGGAAGTTCTATTTGCTTAGGAGTAGAAGAAGGTACATCAATTTGAATAGAAGATGGAGAAGGGGAAGAATTGATTGGAGCCTGTATCTCCTAGAAACTACCACTGGTGGGACCGAAGGCTCTGATGATTTATTAGAATGGGTGATCTTTTCACCGGTTTGTTGTGCAGTCACTTGCTCTTGATTACTTCTCAACTGCTTGTCGCTTCTTAACGTCACGGCTGCACTGAGCTCATCCTCAGGTTGGATTTTCGAGGATGCACCACAGTTGCAGATCTTAAGGCCTTGGCCGTCTCTCTCGGATTCTGCTGAGGTTGAGATGGAAATGAGCCCGGCTGCCTTTGGTGCTGGTTGGTAAGTAGCTGGTTTATCTGCTGCTCTAGATTTCTTTGACTATCCATCAGGGATTGGTTGAGAGTTTGTTGTTCCTTCTGGGTGGTAGCCATTGAAGTGATTATATCCTGGAGCCTTTCCATTTTCTCATCAGGTGTTGAAACAGGTGGCTGGTAGGAATTCTGGCCCTGTCCCATCTGCATCTGAGGACGAGCTTGATTGTATGGTTGCCTAGAGAAGCCTGGGGGTCCCTGCACATTACTTTGTAAAAGATTGAATTTAAAGCATTGTTGGGATTACCATACCTGAGATTTGGATGTTGATTTCGGTTCCAGGGTTGTTGGTAATTCCCTTGTCCTACAAAGTTGGCTTCTTCAGCAATCCGTATCTCCTCCAGATAAGGGCATACTTCAAACGAGTGGTCACCACCACAATGAGAGCACAGAGGCTCAGATGAGGATGAAGAAGCTATCCTCTTTACCTGCTGAGAAGGCTGACCATTAATTAGAAAATCGTCAAATCTTTTTACTAGTGAGCTTACCAGTGTGGATTGTTGAGCTTGTGACTCTGCCATCTGCTCCATCCAAGGATCTATATTCCTTGCACCTTTTGCACCCATTGTCATAGTTCTGCCACCTTCGGTGCCCCACTGACGGACCTCTTCAATGTACGTCTCCATGGACGCCATGAAATCATTTCCAGATCGGTTGAGGATGTTTCCTCCCAAAGCGATCTAACTTCGGCTTGATGTATATGCTGCAACCCATTAAAGAACGTCATAGCAATACACGTGAGATCTTGTCCGTGATGAGGACACTGTCGGAGCATTTCTTTAAAACGATCCCATGCCTCACAGATAGTCTCAGCACCTCCCTGTTTGAAAGCAAGTAAGGCAGCAACCAAATTCCTAGTTCTAGAAATAGGATAATATTTTTCATAGAACCTGGTTGTCATCTCCTCCCAACTAGTGATAATACCAGAGGGAAGACAGTAGAACCATTTCATTGCTTCACCAGTGAGGCTGCTAGGAAATAAACTCATTCTAGCATACTCCAGGAGACTATCTGAGCACCCAATTTGATCAATATTTATTAGAAATCGGTTGACATGATCTAGGGCGTCGTTGGGGTTGGAACCGTCAAATGTGCCTGAGGGCATCTCTCGTATGACTTTGTTCTGATGTGAAGGCTTCAGATCCTTCCATTCCTTCATTAAGTCGGGTGGTAGCGTAGGAAGAGCTACTGGGCTTCTTCTCGGAATGGCCGCTGGTCTACTAAATTGCCTCATTGCTTGGCTACCGTTTGTAGGAGTTGCCATTTGTATTTCTCTTTGGAACCTCTGTTGACGTCTGGCTAGCTGAGCGGTACGTTCGATTTCCGGGTCAAGGATTTTGTCCCAGTCGAGATGAGTGTCTGACCAAGAACGGGTGTACACCATTAATTATCTGCAAAAGAGAAGGACAAAACTCCACAAAAGTTTGCAAGCAGAGTAAAATGAAATAAAAGTAATATAGCTAAAATAAAGAAAATTAACTTAAAATTAGAAACTAAATAAAAATAGATAGATACAAAAATAATAGTAATAATAATAGAAATCAATAAATTTTTTTTTTTTTAAAAATAAAATAACCCAAGCTAAGGACTAGACAGGAATCTAGTCCCCGGCAACGGCGCCAATTTGCAAACGAGAAATTTGACCTATTAATTACTAAGAAATATCCTAGAAAATAACAAATCAAAAGACCGTCGGGTTGCAAATAAATCCCGGTTATTGTAGTAGAGTTTATGGGAACCAGGTATCGAACCGTGGGACTATGTGAAAATAATCTAGTCTTTGCAGAGGTAGTAAATTGTGGGGGAAATTGTTTTGTTCTAAACTGTAAATTAAAATAAAAACAACGAGAATTTAAATAACAACTAAAAATTAAAATAACAAAATATTAAAAGTGGTTTGTGAAAATGGAAGAACGGACTCTGGGTTCAGGTTTTACTCGTTTGATTAATTATGCTATTCTACCGGTTTAATTAAGAATAAATTGGCAAAATTCCTTTTAAAATCTTCAGACTTAAATCCTAAATTCTAATGACCTCGTTTACCAGAACATGCAAGGTTTGATATAAACTCAAGCAAAACACATGTAAACGGCTAAGTAAAAAGAAATTATTTTTGCATCTGAAATATTAGACTTATTCAATCAGAATAAATTTTTCCACAGACATAACAATTAATATGACCTATCTATTTATCACGAATCTGATTAAAATAGATTTCGTAAAGCGATTTAATAAACACATGTAATTTATTAAAAAGCGAGAGAATAACATTAATTGTATCAAATTATAATTAATTTAAACCGGTAAAATAAAGCGCACAATTAAAACAAACTAATAATAACCATTCCCCAGAGTATAAATAATCTAGCCGGACATATTAAATAAATAAGCAGAGACGAGAGTAAAAGAAATCATCTGTTTCGCTGACTCCTGAAGCTGCTCCGTTATTTTGACAGACCGGAATAGAATTGTGGCAGATGGATAATAAAACTGGAGATGGTTAATTAAGTGGTAAATGGTGGGGCGTGATTGTTGTAGTGGTGGTGGTCGGAGGTTTATGAATTTGGAATTGTGAAATGGGTTTGTGAGTGTACGTAATGTGTTTGGAAAATGGAAAGTAAAAAGTGATGGTGGGGTTTGGACTAAGTGGAAGTGGGGTTTGTTTTATGTGAATGAAATTGTGGATGAGTGATACGTAGAGTAGAGAATTGAAATGGAAAAAGGGAGATAGTGGGGTAGTGGTGGTAGGTGGTATAGTGTAATGGAATGGTGTGTCGGGTGATTTGTAAAATGAATTCGTGGAGTGATGCAGATTGTGAGTGTTCTGGTGGGGGTGTCGAGTGAGTGTGTAGCAGATTGGTGGGGGAGAGTGCTTTATTTATAGACATGCAGAGGGGAAGCAGACAAGGCTGCGTATTGAAGCAGTCAAGGGAGTAGGTAACCGTCTGAAGAAAATTGCAGTGGCGGCGCAGCTATTGGAGAAAATAACTGGAGACGGTGCCGACTGAGAAGTTGAAGAATACACGCGTGGGACGGTGCAGAATAAATTGATCGTTGAATTCTGGAATTTGTCCCACGATTTTAATGCGTGTCCGAGTATGGCTGTGATGTTTAACCATCATTATTTTCCTCCAAAGCTGCTGTGATGATGTTAATAATCACCTAATCATGTGCTGGAGTAGTAGTGGGGCGGTTAGGGCTCCTGTGCTCTGTGACCCACGTGCTGTTGCAAAACATTGAAAAATCTTGAGCAGTCATGATAAAAAATTACCGTGAATGAATTATGCTGCACAAGTGACTCATGAATATCAATTATATGTTAATAATTATTAAATAATGTAGTAATGATTGTGTAATCATGTGACATTATAATAATAATATCAAACATGATTATTTTACTAATGATTATACCAATGACGTGATAATGATGAATATACAATTGGTATACATTACCGTGTGAGTGTTCGAGTGGTATGCAGCATAATTCATTATCATTATATAATCATGAATCGGTCATTATTATAATCATGATATAAATGGAAGACAGATCTTAAACAGGTTTAGATTTTTTCGTTTGGACTCTGTTTTGTTCCCTGTTTGTTGCGTTAGGATCCTCGTGAGGAGAACTATGCATTTTCATCATTATTTCCTGATTTTATCATATAATTTGTCATTAGTTCTTACCCAAAGTAAGAGTTACGAAAAGCACAGGATAAGTGTGAGAAGGTGTGTAAAAAGTTACATAAATTAATGATCTAGCACCTATGAAACTATATAAATTTCACACTTATCAAATCACCCCACACTTAGCCTTTTGCTTGTCCTCAAGCAAACCTCTCAAACACAAGTTCAAGCCAAGCGAATGAATTTCAACTCAAAAGGAAGAGCACAGAAGAAGGACTACTAGTTTTACCAATAAAGGGGCATTTATTATTTATTAAGCGCAATTCATTTTTTTTTCAAACGAGAAGTCATTCAAAGTTAACAATAGAGAAACAAAACCATAAGAACCTCGCCTTTAGCAATGAGCCAATCCACCTTTTTTCATTCACAAACCATTAGAACGACAAGGGGCATGAAGTAAGATCTTATTCCATCATACCTTTCAATGCCACATACTCTTGATCCATAAAGAGAAATAAATATTCATTCAGCTCAACGATTGCACTTTTTTTTTTAAGCGCTTTTAATTTCTTTCACCACAGACTTTTCTCTCCACCCATGTAACGACTTTGGGTCAACTATCCCAGATCACAAAGACCTTAGGTAGCTAGGTGATGAGGCACCCCAAAGGACTTAATAACCAAGTGGACGAGGCCCGATTTTGGATCAGAATTAAAATGAAGCATGCTTAGGATCAGCGGAGTACCTTGCCTTGTTCTTTTTCCAACCATTTCAATCCAGACATTCCAAGGCTCAAGGCTAAAAACAGGGTTCACATGGTGAGTATTCTCAATCATTATAGCATTCACAGAACATAGACTTTATTTTAATCAATTAAAACCAGAAAAATTAAAAATTTTGCACCCCAAGATCAGCTAACCAATTATTCTTCCTCTATGGCTTCCTTCCAAGTTGAGCAACACAGCAAGACTTAAACAAATGCAAGAGAAAAGAGCTCAAAGATACACAAAAAGTAAGCGGCGAGGGAGCTTACCCCACCCACACTTAGAGTAAAGCAATGTCCTCATTGCTTTAGGAAGAATTAACATTGTGCAAGCAATCCAAGGGGAAACAAAATTACACATAACAGTTCAGAGGGGAGCAGATAAAATATTCAAGAGTGAAAGGATGTAGAATACTCCCCAGAGTTCGTTCAGGGTGTGCTGCACGGCTCACCCCACACTTGAGTTCTGCTGTAGAATCGCGCAAGATGTGCCTGGAAAGAATTTTCTAAACAGACAGAAGAACTCAAGTTATTGCACCTTGTGCGCGACCGCGCCCTAATATAGATATATAAGAAAAATAGATAAAATCAATTTTTTTTGACTAAACATATTATTTAAGCACACATAATTCGGAAAGGAAATGTAAGTTCAAGAAAATAGGGTAGAGAATTCTTCCTGTAAATTGAAAATAAGTGGTGGGTTGCCTCCCACCAAGCTGCTCTGTTTTATAGTCTCAAGCTAGACTCATCAGTCCGATTAGGAGAAAGAGGAAGAGGAGTGGGAAGGGGTCCCACAACTTCCTAGAACTAAGTTGCGTAGCTTACGGAACTTATGTTTTAACCGCCATGGGAGAGACTTCTTTTTAGGTGGCGCCGACTCCGAAACAGGGGAAGAAAGATCCTGCTGTACCTGGACAAAAGAAACTCCAAGCAAGTTAGTAGAAACATCAGCAGGACAAGTATACCTTTTCAGACGGGCCCCATTAACTTTGAAGGTTTCACCCTTCTTGTTCTGCAGTTCGTAGGCTCCAAATGAAGTAACCCCTACCACCTTAAATGGTCCTGCCCAGTGAGATTTAAGCTTTCCTGGAAAGATCTTCAATCTGGAATTGTAGAGGAGCACCCAATCTCCAACTTTGAAGTCACGTTTCTGGATCATTTGATCGTGGAGCTTCTTGGTGCGCTCCTTGTAGATTCGAGCACTATTGTAAGCTTGATCTCTTAGTTCTTCAAGCTCTGAAAGCTGAAATTTGCGTTTCTCACCAGCAGCAAGTATGTCAAAGTTTAGGGCCTTAAGTGCCCAGTATGCCTTATGCTCCAACTCAACAGGTAGATGGCAAGATTTCCCATATACCAGCCTAAAAGGAGACATCCCGATGGGTGTCTTGAATGCTGTCCTGTAGGCCCAGAGAGCGTCATCTAACCGTAGAGACCAGTCCTTCCTTGAAGAGTTTACTGTCTTTTGGAGAATCCACTTCAACTCTCGATTGGATATTTCAGCTTGTCCATTTGTTTGTGGGTGATACGGTAGTGCAACCTTATGACGTACTCCGTACTTAGCCAGCAAGGCATCGAATGAACGGTTGCAAAAATGTGATCCCCCATCACTGATAATTGCTCGTGGAACTCCGAAGCGAGTGAAGATGTGCTTTTTGATAAACTTGACCACGGTCTTTGAATCAGCATTCTGGCATGGTATGGCTTCAACCCACTTGGACACGTAGTCCACTGCCACCAGAATGTATTGATAACCTTGTGAAGAGGGAAATGGCCCCATAAAATCGATACCCCAGCAGTCAAAAAGTTTAACCTCCAAAATGCTTTGCTGAGGCATCTCATGTCGCCTTGAAGTATTGCCCATGCGCTGACAGCTATCACAACTAGCCACAAAGGTTTGGCAGTCTTTATGGAGCGTGGGCCAATAAAATCCGGACTCCAAAACCTTGGCTGCCGTCCGATGGGATCCATGATGGCCTCCAGCTTCTCTGGAGTGACAAAACTCCAGAACACTGGGTACCTCATCATCAGGGAGACACCTGCGAATTAAGCTATCTGCACACACTCGAAACAAGTGAGGGTCTTCCCAGATATAATGGCGTGAGTCAGAAAGGAATTTCTTTTTCTGAGCATATGATAAGTCATGAGGAACAACTCCAGAAACAAGAAAATTAGCCATATCAGCACACCATGGCTCTTGCACCTTTTTCAAACTGAAGACGGCTTCATCGGGAAAAAATTCATTAATAGGAATACCGTCGTCAGGAGTTACCATCCGAGATAGATGGTCAGCAACAACATTCAGTTTACCACTCTTGTCCCTCACTTCTATATCGAATTCCTGTAAAAGAAGAATCCAACGTAACAAGCGAGGCTTGGCCTCTTTCTTGGCAAACAAATATTTAAGAGCAGAGTGGTCAGTGTGGATAATCACTTTACTTCCCCATAAATATGATCGAAATCTATCTAAGGAGAAGACCACTGCCAGGAGCTCTTTCTCAGTTGTTGTGTAGTTTCTCTGGGCATTATCTAGAGTTTTGCTGGCATAAGCAATAACTCTCAACACCTTATCTTTCTTTTGGCACAGGGCTGCACCTACTGCAAAGTCACTAGCATCACACATAATTTCAAATGGCAATGACCAGTCAGGAGAAACAACGATAGGGGCAGCTACCAATTTTTGCTTAATTAAATTAAAGGCAGAAATACAATCTTCAGAAAATAGAAATGAAACATCTTTCATTAGCAAATCAGTTAATGGTTTAGCTATTTTAGAGAAGTCTTGAATAAACCTTCGATAAAAACCAGCATGCCCAAGAAACGATCTTACATCCTTTACACAAGTGGGCGCTTGAAGCTTCTCTATAACCTCCACTTTTGCTTTATCAACCTCAATCCCTTTAGCAGACACCTTGTGGCCGAGCACTATCCCATCCTTTACCATAAAATGGCATTTCTCCCAGTTGAGAACTAGGTTGGTCTCTTCGCACCGTCCAAGGATAAGATCAAGCTGTGTTAGACAAACATCAAAGTCAGAGCCATAGACAGAAAAATCGTCCATAAATACCTCTATACTCTGTTCAATGAAGTCTGCAAAGATGGCCTGCATGCAGCGCTGGAAAGTGGCAGGGGCATTGCATAAACCAAAGGGCATTCTTTTGTATGCAAAGGTACCATATGGACAAGTAAAGGTAGTCTTGTCCTGGTCCTCAGGTGCAATAGGAATTTGAAAGTACCCTGAAAAACCATCTAAAAAGCAGTAATACTCCTGCCCAGCCAATCTCTCGAGCATTTGATCAATAAAGGGGAGTGGGAAATGATCTTTCCTGGTGGCTGAATTCAAACGCCTATAATCTATACACATACGCCATCCAGTGATCTTTCGTTGCGGAATGGACTCACCTTTGTCGTTCAGAACAGCTTCAAAACCTCCTTTCTTAGGAACTACCTGTACAGGACTTACCCATGTGCTGTCTGATATAGGGTAAATGATCCCAGCGTCCAGAAGCTTCAACACCTCTGTCTTGACAACTTCCTTCATGTTAGGGTTGAGCCGACGCTGGGGTTGTCTGACAGGTTTGTAGTCTTCCTCCATATAGATATGATGTGTACAGAAGGCCGGGTTGATGCCTTTGATATCAGCTAGAGTCCATCCGATGGCTCTCTTATGTCTTCTCAGAATCTCAAGTAACCTGCTTTCTTGCCCAGAAGTCAAGAAAGAAATGAAACAATGACAGGCAAATAATTATCATTAGCTAAAAAGCAGTACTTGAGATTAGAGGGGAGCTCCTTAAGCTCAAGTACTGGAGGTTGCTCTATAGAAGGAACAGGTCTTTGGATTTCTTTATCAAGTCTCTCCAAAGGAGGGCGATAGGCTTGACAACCTGGTTTTCCTCTCTCTACATGTGCTAGAGCTGTATTAACATCCATATTAAAAGTTTTATCCTCAACAGAAGATATAAGAACATGTTCTAAAGGTTCGAAATCTGAAAAAGTAGAGGAAAGTATAGAATAAATCTCATCATCAGTAGAAAGTTCACATACCTCGCCATCCTCATCTTGTATACTTACCGACATAACTGAATGAGCTGAAGTAGAACTTAACTTCATCATCTTTTTCATATCAAACTCTATCTTCTCATCTCCGTACCTCAAGGTGATTCTGCCATCATGCACGTCAATGACCGCCTTGGCAGTACTCAGGAAAGGACGACCCAAAATGAGTGGGACTTCCACATCATCATCTATGTCTAAAACGACAAAATCCGCAGGAAAGATGAAGCGGTCAACTCCCACTACAAGATCTCGCACAATTCCCATCGGTTTTATCTCGGATCTGTCGGCCAGCTGGAGTTTAAAAGGGACTGGGTGAAGCTCTCCCCCTTTTACCTTCAAGAAGGTTGCATATGGCATGATGTTGATGCTTGCACCCAGGTCACACAGGCCACTTCCACAGTCTATATCTCCGATAAAACAAGGGACAATAGGGGTGCCCGGATCCTTCTGCTTAGGGGGAAGTGCTCGAAGTAACGCAGTAGAGCATTCCTCTGTAAGGTGGACAGTCTCCTTGTCTTGCTTTTTCTTCTTCTTTGTCACGAGATCCTTTAAAAATTTTGCATAATTAGGCATCTCCTGTAGAGCATCAATTAAAGGTATATCGATAGTTAGTTTCTTAAATATACTCAAGAATTTATTGAACTGCTCATCTAAGCACTTCTTTTTCATCCTATTTGGAAATGGAAGTTCTATTTGCTTAGGAGTAGAAGAAGGTACATCAATTTGAATAGAAGATGGAGAAGGGGAAGAATTGATTGGAGCCTGTATCTCCTTAGAAACTACCACTGGTGGGACCGAAGGCTCTGATGATTTATTAGAATGGGTGATCTTTTCACCGGTTTGTTGTGCAGTCACTTGCTCTTGATTACTTCTCAACTGCTTGTCGCTTCTTAACGTCACGGCTGCACTGAGCTCATCCTCAGGTTGGATTTTCGAGGATGCACCACAGTTGCAGATTCTTAAGGCCTTGGCCGTCTCTCTCGGATTCTGCTGAGGTTGAGATGGAAATGAGCCCGGCTGCCTTTGGTGCTGGTTGGTAAGTAGCTGGTTTATCTGCTGCTCTAGATTTCTTTGACTATCCATCAGGGATTGGTTGAGAGTTTGTTGTTCCTTCTGGGTGGTAGCCATTGAAGTGATTATATCCTGGAGCCTTTCCATTTTCTCATCAGGTGTTGATTTAACAGGTGGCTGGTAGGAATTCTGGCCCTGTCCCATCTGCATCTGAGGACGAGCTTGATTGTATGGTTGCCTAGAGAAGCCTGGGGGTCCCTGCACATTACTTTGTAAAAGATTTGAATTTAAAGCATTGTTGGGATTACCATACCTGAGATTTGGATGTTGATTTCGGTTCCAGGGTTGTTGGTAATTCCCTTGTCCTACAAAGTTGGCTTCTTCAGCAATCCGTATCTCCTCCAGATAAGGGCATACTTCAAACGAGTGGTCACCACCACAATGAGAGCACAGAGGCTCAGATGAGGATGAAGAAGCTATCCTCTTTACCTGCTGAGAAGGCTGACCATTAATTAGAAAATCGTCAAATCTTTTTACTAGTGAGCTTACCAGTGTGGATTGTTGAGCTTGTGACTCTGCCATCTGCTCCATCCAAGGATCTATATTCCTTGCACCTTTTGCACCCATTGTCATAGTTCTGCCACCTTCGGTGCCCCACTGACGGACCTCTTCAATGTACGTCTCCATGGACGCCATGAAATCATTTCCAGATCGGTTGAGGATGTTTCCTCCCAAAGCCGATCTAACTTCGGCTTGATGTATATGCTGCAACCCATTAAAGAACGTCATAGCAATACACGTGAGATCTTGTCCGTGATGAGGACACTGTCGGAGCATTTCTTTAAAACGATCCCATGCCTCACAGATAGTCTCAGCACCTCCCTGTTTGAAAGCAAGTAAGGCAGCAACCAAATTCCTAGTTCTAGAAATAGGATAATATTTTTCATAGAACCTGGTTGTCATCTCCTCCCAACTAGTGATAATACCAGAGGGAAGACAGTAGAACCATTTCATTGCTTCACCAGTGAGGCTGCTAGGAAATAAACTCATTCTAGCATACTCCAGGAGACTATCTGAGCACCCAATTTGATCAATATTTATTAGAAATCGGTTGACATGATCTAGGGCGTCGTTGGGGTTGGAACCGTCAAATGTGCCTGAGGGCATCTCTCGTATGACTTTGTTCTGATGTGAAGGCTTCAGATCCTTCCATTCCTTCATTAAGTCGGGTGGTAGCGTAGGAAGAGCTACTGGGCTTCTTTCGGAATGGCCGCTGGTCTACTAAATTGCCTCATTGCTTGGCTACCGTTTGTAGGAGTTGCCATTTGTATTTCTCTTTGGAACCTCTGTTGACGTCTGGCTAGCTGAGCGGTACGTTCGATTTCCGGGTCAAGGATTTTGTCCCAGTCGAGATGAGTGTCTGACCAAGAACGGGTGTACACCATTAATTATCTGCAAAAGAGAAGGACAAAACTCCACAAAAGTTTGCAAGCAGAGTAAAATGAAATAAAAGTAAGTATAGAAAATAAAGAAAATTAACTTAAAATTAGAAACTAAATAAAAATAGATAGATACAAAAATAATAGTAATAATAATAGAAATCAATAAATTTTTTTTTTTTTAAAAAAAATAACCCAAGCTAAGGACTAGACAGGAATCTAGTCCCCGGCAACGGCGCCAATTTGCAAACGAGAAATTTGACCTATTAATTACTAAGAAATATCCTAGAAAATAACAAATCAAAAGACCGTCGGGTTGCAAATAAATCCCGGTTATTGTAGTAGAGTTTATGGGAACCAGGTATCGAACCGTGGGACTATGTGAAAATAATCTAGTCTTTGCAGAGGTAGGTAAATTGTGGGGGAAATTGTTTTGTTCTAAACTGTAAATTAAAATAAAAACAACGAGAATTTAAATAACAACTAAAAATTAAAATAACAAAATATTAAAAGTGGTTTGTGAAAATGGAAGAACGGACTCTGGGTTCAGGTTTTACTCGTTTGATTAATTATGCTATTCTACCGGTTTAATTAAGAATAAATTGGCAAAATTCCTTTTAAAATCTTCAGACTTAAATCCTAAATTCTAATGACCTCGTTTACCAGAACATGCAAGGTTTGATATAAACTCAAGCAAAACACATGTAAACGGCTAAGTAAAAAGAAATATATTTTGCATCTGAAATATTAGACTTATTCAATCAGAATAAATTTTTCCACAGACATAACAATTAATATGACCTATCTATTTATCACGAATCTGATTAAAATAGATTTCGTAAAGCGATTTAATAAACACATGTAATTTATTAAAAAGCGAGAGAATAACATTAATTGTATCAAATTATAATTAATTTAAACCGGTAAAATAAAGCGCACAATTAAAACAAACTAATAATAACCATTCCCCAGAGTATAAATAATCTAGCCGGACATATTAAATAAATAAGCAGAGACGAGAGTAAAAGAAATCATCTGTTTCGCTGACTCCTGAAGCTGCTCCGTTATTTTGACAGACCGGAATAGAATTGTGGCAGATGGATAATAAAACTGGAGATGGTTAATTAAGTGGTAAATGGTGGGGCGTGATTGTTGTAGTGGTGGTGGTCGGAGGTTTATGAATTTGGAATTGTGAAATGGGTTTGTGAGTGTACGTAATGTGTTTGGAAAATGGAAAGTAAAAAGTGATGGTGGGGTTTGGACTAAGTGGAAGTGGGGTTTGTTTTATGTGAATGAAATTGTGGATGAGTGATACGTAGAGTAGAGAATTGAAATGGAAAAAGGGAGATAGTGGGGTAGTGGTGGTATAGTGTAATGGAATGGTGTGTCGGGTGATTTGTAAAATGAATTCGTGGAGTGATGCAGATTGTGAGTGTTCTGGTGGGGGTGTCGAGTGAGTGTGTAGCAGATTGGTGGGGGAGAGTGCTTTATTTATAGACATGCAGAGGGGAAGCAGACAAGGCTGCGTATTGAAGCAGTCAAGGGAGTAGGTAACCGTCTGAAGAAAATTGCAGTGGCGGCGCAGCTATTGGAGAAAATAACTGGAGACGGTGCCGACTGAGAAGTTGAAGAATACACGCGTGGGACGGTGCAGAATAAATTGATCGTTGAATTCTGGAATTTGTCCCACGATTTTAATGCGTGTCCGAGTATGGCTGTGATGATTTTAACCATCATTATTTTCCTCCAAAGCTGCTGTGATGATGTTAATAATCACCTAATCATGTGCTGGAGTAGTAGTGGGGCGGTTAGGGCTCCTGTGCTCTGTGACCCACGTGCTGTTGCAAAACATTGAAAAATCTTGAGCAGTCATGATAAAAAATTACCGTGAATGAATTATGCTGCACAAGTGACTCATGAATATCAATTATATGTTAATAATTATTAAATAATGTAGTAATGATTGTGTAATCATGTGACATTATAATAATAATATCAAACATGATTATTTTACTAATGATTATACCAATGACGTGATAATGATGAATATACAATTGGTATACATTACCGTGTGAGTGTTCGAGTGGTATGCAGCATAATTCATTATCATTATATAATCATGAATCGGTCATTATTATAATCATGATATAAATGGAAGACAGATCTTAAACAGGTTTAGATTTTTTCGTTTGGACTCTGTTTTGTTCCCTGTTTGTTGCGTTAGGATCCTCGTGAGGAGAACTATGCATTTTCATCATTATTTCCTGATTTTATCATATAATTTGTCATTAGTTCTTACCCAAAGTAAGAGTTACGAAAAGCACAGGATAAGTGTGAGAAGGTGTGTAAAAAGTTACATAAATTAATGATCTAGCACCTATGAAACTATAAATTTCACACTTATCAAATCACCCCACACTTAGCCTTTTGCTTGTCCTCAAGCAAACCTCTCAAACACAAGTTCAAGCCAAGCGAATGAATTTCAACTCAAAAGGAAGAGCACAGAAGAAGGACTACTAGTTTTACCAATAAAGGGGCATTTATTATTTATTAAGCGCAATTCATTTTTTTTTCAAACGAGAAGTCATTCAAAGTTAACAATAGAGAAACAAAACCATAAGAACCTCGCCTTTAGCAATGAGCCAATCCACCTTTTTTCATTCACAAACCATTAGAACGACAAGGGGCATGAAGTAAGATCTTATTCCATCATACCTTTCAATGCCACATACTCTTGATCCATAAAGAGAAATAAATATTCATTCAGCTCAACGATTGCACTTTTTTTTTTAAGCGCTTTTAATTTCTTTCACCACAGACTTTTCTCTCCACCCATGTAACGACTTTGGGTCAACTATCCCAGATCACAAAGACCTTAGGTAGCTAGGTGATGAGGCACCCCAAAGGACTTAATAACCAAGTGGACGAGGCCCGATTTTGGATCAGAATTAAAATGAAGCATGCTTAGGATCAGCGGAGTACCTTGCCTTGTTCTTTTTCCAACCATTTCAATCCAGACATTCCAAGGCTCAAGGCTA
This sequence comes from Limonium bicolor, assembly GCA_023374045.1. Lineage (NCBI taxonomy): Eukaryota > Viridiplantae > Streptophyta > Magnoliopsida > Caryophyllales > Plumbaginaceae > Limonium > Limonium bicolor. The sequence continues at coordinate 21,151,287 of CM041780.1, forward strand.
AAAACAGGGTTCACATGGTGAGTATTCTCAATCATTATAGCATTCACAGAACATAGACTTTATTTTAATCAATTAAAACCAGAAAAAATTAAAAATTTTGCACCCCAAGATCAGCTAACCAATTATTCTTCCTCTATGGCTTCCTTCCAAGTTGAGCAACACAGCAAGACTTAAACAAATGCAAGAGAAAAGAGCTCAAAGATACACAAAAGTAAGCGGCGAGGGAGCTTACCCCACCCCACACTTAGAGTAAAGCAATGTCCTCATTGCTTTAGGAAGAATTAACATTGTGCAAGCAATCCAACGGGGAAACAAAATTACACATAACAGTTCAGAGGGGAGCAGATAAAATATTCAAGAGTGAAAGGAGTAGAATACTCCCCAGAGTTCGTTCAGGGTGTGCTGCACGGCTCACCCCACACTTGAGTTCTGCTGTAGAATCGCGCAAGATGTGCCTGGAAAGAATTTTCTAAACAGACAGAAGAACTCAAGTTATTGCACCTTGTGCGCGACCGCGCCCTAATATAGATATATAAGAAAAATAGATAAAATCAATTTTTTTTTGACTAAACATATTATTTAAGCACACATAATTCGGAAAGGAAATGTAAGTTCAAGAAAATAGGGTAGAGAATTCTTCCTGTAAATTGAAAATAAGTGGTGGGTTGCCTCCCACCAAGCTGCTCTGTTTTATAGTCTCAAGCTAGACTCATCAGTCCGATTAGGAGAAAGAGGAAGAGGAGTGGGAAGGGGTCCCACAACTTCCTAGAACTAAGTTGCGTAGCTTACGGAACTTATGTTTTAACCGCCATGGGAGAGACTTTTTTTAGGTGGCGCCGACTCCGAAACAGGGGAAGAAAGATCCTGCTGTACCTGGACAAAAGAAACTCCAAGCAAGTTAGTAGAAACATCAGCAGGACAAGTATACCTTTTCAGACGGGCCCCATTAACTTTGAAGGTTTCACCCTTCTTGTTCTGCAGTTCGTAGGCTCCAAATGAAGTAACCCCTACCACCTTAAATGGTCCTGCCCAGTGAGATTTAAGCTTTCCTGGAAAGATCTTCAATCTGGAATTGTAGAGGAGCACCCAATCTCCAACTTTGAAGTCACGTTTCTGGATCATTTGATCGTGGAGCTTCTTGGTGCGCTCCTTGTAGATTCGAGCACTATTGTAAGCTTGATCTCTTAGTTCTTCAAGCTCTGAAAGCTGAAATTTGCGTTTCTCACCAGCAGCAAGTATGTCAAAGTTTAGGGCCTTAAGTGCCCAGTATGCCTTATGCTCCAACTCAACAGGTAGATGGCAAGATTTCCCATATACCAGCCTAAAAGGAGACATCCCGATGGGTGTCTTGAATGCTGTCCTGTAGGCCCAGAGAGCGTCATCTAACCGTAGAGACCAGTCCTTCCTTGAAGAGTTTACTGTCTTTTGGAGAATCCACTTCAACTCTCGATTGGATATTTCAGCTTGTCCATTTGTTTGTGGGTGATACGGTAGTGCAACCTTATGACGTACTCCGTACTTAGCCAGCAAGGCATCGAATGAACGGTTGCAAAAATGTGATCCCCCATCACTGATAATTGCTCGTGGAACTCCGAAGCGAGTGAAGATGTGCTTTTTGATAAACTTGACCACGGTCTTTGAATCAGCATTCTGGCATGGTATGGCTTCAACCCACTTGGACACGTAGTCCACTGCCACCAGAATGTATTGATAACCTTGTGAAGAGGGAAATGGCCCCATAAAATCGATACCCCAGCAGTCAAAAAGTTTAACCTCCAAAATGCTTTGCTGAGGCATCTCATGTCGCCTTGAAGTATTGCCCATGCGCTGACAGCTATCACAACTAGCCACAAAGGTTTGGCAGTCTTTATGGAGCGTGGGCCAATAAAATCCGGACTCCAAAACCTTGGCTGCCGTCCGATGGGATCCATGATGGCCTCCAGCTTCTCTGGAGTGACAAAACTCCAGAACACTGGGTACCTCATCATCAGGGAGACACCTGCGAATTAAGCTATCTGCACACACTCGAAACAAGTGAGGGTCTTCCCAGATATAATGGCGTGAGTCAGAAAGGAATTTCTTTTTCTGAGCATATGATAAGTCATGAGGAACAACTCCAGAAACAAGAAAATTAGCCATATCAGCACACCATGGCTCTTGCACCTTTTTCAAACTGAAGACGGCTTCATCGGGAAAAAATTCATTAATAGGAATACCGTCGTCAGGAGTTACCATCCGAGATAGATGGTCAGCAACAACATTCAGTTTACCACTCTTGTCCCTCACTTCTATATCGAATTCCTGTAAAAGAAGAATCCAACGTAACAAGCGAGGCTTGGCCTCTTTCTTGGCAAACAAATATTTAAGAGCAGAGTGGTCAGTGTGGATAATCACTTTACTTCCCCATAAATATGATCGAAATCTATCTAAGGAGAAGACCACTGCCAGGAGCTCTTTCTCAGTTGTTGTGTAGTTTCTCTGGGCATTATCTAGAGTTTTGCTGGCATAAGCAATAACTCTCAACACCTTATCTTTCTTTTGGCACAGGGCTGCACCTACTGCAAAGTCACTAGCATCACACATAATTTCAAATGGCAATGACCAGTCAGGAGAAACAACGATAGGGGCAGCTACCAATTTTTGCTTAATTAAATTAAAGGCAGAAATACAATCTTCAGAAAATAGAAATGAAACATCTTTCATTAGCAAATCAGTTAATGGTTTAGCTTTTAGAGAAGTCTTGAATAAACCTTCGAAAAACCAGCATGCCCAAGAAACGATCTTACATCCTTTACACAAGTGGGCGCTTGAAGCTTCTCTATAACCTCCACTTTTGCTTTATCAACCTCAATCCCTTTAGCAGACACCTTGTGGCGAGCACTATCCATCCTTTACCATAAATGGCATTTCTCCCAGTTGAGAACTAGGTTGGTCTCTTCGCACCGTCCAAGGATAAGATCAAGCTGTTAGACAAACATCAAAGTCAGAGCCATAGACAGAAAAATCGTCCATAAATACCTCTATACTCTGTTCAATGAAGTCTGCAAAGATGGCCTGCATGCAGCGCTGGAAAGTGGCAGGGGCATTGCATAAACCAAAGGGCATTCTTTTGTATGCAAAGGTACCATATGGACAAGTAAAGGTAGTCTTGTCCTGGTCCTCAGGTGCAATAGGAATTTGAAAGTACCCTGAAAAACCATCTAAAAAGCAGTAATACTCCTGCCCAGCCAATCTCTCGAGCATTTGATCAATAAAGGGGAGTGGGAAATGATCTTTCCTGGTGGCTGAATTCAAACGCCTATAATCTATACACATACGCCATCCAGTGATCTTTCGTTGCGGAATGGACTCACCTTTGTCGTTCAGAACAGCTTCAAAACCTCCTTTCTTAGGAACTACCTGTACAGGACTTACCCATGTGCTGTCTGATATAGGGTAAATGATCCCAGCGTCCAGAAGCTTCAACACCTCTGTCTTGACAACTTCCTTCATGTTAGGGTTGAGCCGACGCTGGGGTTGTCTGACAGGTTTGTAGTCTTCCTCCATATAGATATGATGTGTACAGAAGGCCGGGTTGATGCCTTTGATATCAGCTAGAGTCCATCCGATGGCTCTCTTATGTCTTCTCAGAATCTCAAGTAACCTGCTTTCTTGCCCAGAAGTCAAAGAAGATGAAACAATGACAGGCAAATAATTATCATTAGCTAAAAGCAGTACTTGAGATTAGAGGGGAGCTCCTTAAGCTCAAGTACTGGAGGTTGCTCTATAGAAGGAACAGGTCTTTGGATTTCTTTATCAAGTCTCTCCAAAGGAGGGCGATAGGCTTGACAACCTGGTTTTTCTCTCTACATGTGCTAGAGCTGTATTAACATCCATATTAAAAGTTTTATCCTCAACAGAAGATATAAGAACATGTTCTAAAGGTTCGAAATCTGAAAAAGTAGAGGAAAGTATAGAATAAATCTCATCATCAGTAGAAAGTTCACATACCTCGCCATCCTCATCTTGTATACTTACCGACATAACTGAATGAGCTGAAGTAGAACTTAACTTCATCATCTTTTTCATATCAAACTCTATCTCATCTCCGTACCTCAAGGTGATTCTGCCATCATGCACGTCAATGACCGCCTTGGCAGTACTCAGGAAAGGACGACCCAAATGAGTGGGACTTCCAATCATCATATGTCTAAACGACAAAATCCGCAGGAAAGATGAAGCGGTCAACTCCCACTACAAGATCTCGCACAATTCCCATCGGTTTTATCTCGGATCTGTCGGCCAGCTGGAGTTTAAAAGGGACTGGGTGAAGCTCTCCCCCTTTTACCTTCAAGAAGGTTGCATATGGCATGATGTTGATGCTGCACCAGGTCACACAGGCACTCCACAGTCTATATCTCCGATAAAACAAGGGACAATAGGGTGCCCGGATCCTTCTGCTTAGGGGGAAGTGCTCGAAGTAACGCAGTAGAGCATCCTCTGTAAGGTGGACAGCCTCCTTGTTGCTTTTTCTTCTTCTTTGTCACGAGATCCTTTAAAAATTTTGCATAATTAGGCATCTCCTGTAGAGCATCAATTAAAGGTATATCGATAGTTAGTTTCTTAAATATACTCAAGAATTTATTGAACTGCTCATCTAAGCACTTCTTTTCATCCTATTTGGAAATGGAAGTTCTATTTGCTTAGGAGTAGAAGAAGGTACATCAATTTGAATAGAAGATGGAGAAGGGGAAGAATTGATGGAGCCTGTATCTCCTTAGAAACTACCACTGGTGGGACCGAAGGCTCTGATGATTTATTAGAATGGGTGATCTTTTCACCGGTTTGTTGTGCAGTCACTTGCTCTTGATTACTTCTCAGCTGCTTGCCGCTTCTTAACGTCACGGCTGCACTGAGCTCATCCTCAGGTTGGATTTTCGAGGATGCACCACAGTTGCAGATTCTTAAGGCCTTGGCCGTCTCTCTCGGATTCTGCTGAGGTTGAGATGGAAATGAGCCCGGCTGCCTTTGGTGCTGGTTGGTAAGTAGCTGGTTTATCTGCTGCTCTAGATTTCTTTGACTATCCATCAGGGATTGGTTGAGAGTTTGTTGTTCCTTCTGGGTGGTAGCCATTGAAGTGATTATATCCTGGAGCCTTTCCATTTTTTCATCAGGTGTTGATTTAACAGGTGGCTGGTAGGAATTCTGGCCCTGTCCCATCTGCATCTGAGGACGAGCTTGATTGTATGGTTGCCTAGAGAAGCCTGGGGGTCCCTGCACATTACTTTGTAAAAGATTTGAATTTAAAGCATTGTTGGGATTACCATACCTGAGATTTGGATGTTGATTTCGGTTCCAGGGTTGTTGGTAATTCCCTTGTCCTACAAAGTTGGCTTCTTCAGCAATCCGATCTCCTCCAGATAAGCATACTTCAAACGAGTGGTCACCACCACAATGAGAGCACAGAGGCTCAGATGAGGATGAAGAAGCTATCCTCTTTACCTGCTGAGAAGGCTGACCATTAATTAGAAAATCGTCAAATCTTTTTACTAGTGAGCTTACCAGTGTGGATTGTTGAGCTTGTGACTCTGCCATCTGCTCCATCCAAGGATCTATATTCCTTGCACCTTTTGCACCCATTGTCATAGTTCTGCCACCTTCGGTGCCCCACTGACGGACCTCTTCAATGTACGTCTCCATGGACGCCATGAAATCATTTCCAGATCGGTTTGAGGATGTTTCCTCCCAAAGCCGATCTAACTTCGGCTTGATGTATATGCTGCAACCCATTAAAGAACGTCATAGCAATACACGTGAGATCTTGTCCGTGATGAGGACACTGTCGGAGCATTTCTTTAAAACGATCCCATGCCTCACAGATAGTCTCAGCACCTCCCTGTTTGAAAGCAAGTAAGGCAGCAACCAAATTCCTAGTTCTAGAAATAGGATAATATTTTTCATAGAACCTGGTTGTCATCTCCTCCCAACTAGTGATAATACCAGAGGGAAGACAGTAGAACCATTTCATTGCTTCACCAGTGAGGCTGCTAGGAAATAAACTCATTCTAGCATACCAGGAGACTATCTGAGCACCCAATTTGATCAATATTTATTAGAAATCGGTTGACATGATCTAGGGCGTCGTTGGGGTTGGAACCGTCAAATGTGCCTGAGGGCATCTCTCGTATGACTTTGTTCTGATGTGAAGGCTTCAGATCCTTCCATTCCTTCATTAAGTCGGGTGGTAGCGTAGGAAGAGCTACTGGGCTTCTTCTCGGAATGGCCGCTGGTCTACTAAATTGCCTCATTGCTTGGCTACCGTTTGTAGGAGTTGCCATTTGTATTTCTCTTTGGAACCTCTGTTGACGTCTGGCTAGCTGAGCGGTACGTTCGATTTCCGGGTCAAGGATTTGTCCCAGTCGAGATGAGTGTCTGACCAAGAACGGGTGTACACCATTAATTATCTGCAAAAGAGAAGGACAAAACTCCACAAAAGTTTGCAAGCAGAGTAAAATGAAATAAAAGTATATAGCTAAAATAAAGAAAATTAACTTAAAATTAGAAACTAAATAAAAATAGATAGATACAAAATAATAGTAATAATAATAGAAATCAATAATTTTTTTTTAAAAAAATAACCCAAGCTAAGGACTAGACAGGAATCTAGTCCCCGGCAACGGCGCCAATTTGCAAACGAGAAATTTGACCTATTAATTACTAAGAAATATCCTAGAAAATAACAAATCAAAAGACCGTCGGGTTGCAAATAAATCCCGGTTATTGTAGTAGAGTTTATGGGAACCAGGTATCGAACCGTGGGACTATGTGAAAATAATCTAGTCTTTGCAAGAGGTAGTAAATTGTGGGGGGAAATTGTTTTGTTCTAAACTGTAAATTAAATAAAACAACGAGAATTTAAATAACAACTAAAAATTAAAATAACAAAATATTAAAAGTGGTTTGTGAAAATGGAAGAACGGACTCTGGGTTCAGGTTTTACTCGTTTGATTAATTATGCTATTCTACCGGTTTAATTAAGAATAAATTGGCAAAATTCCTTTTAAATCTTCAGACTTAAATCCTAAATTCTAATGACCTCGTTTACCAGAACATGCAAGGTTTGATTAAACTCAAGCAAAACACATGTAAACGGCTAGTAAAAAGAAATATATTTTTGCATCTGAAATATTAGACTTATTCAATCAGAATAAATTTTTCCACAGACATAACAATTAATATGACCTATCTATTTATCACGATCTGATTAAAATAGATTTCGTAAAGCGATTTAATAAACACATGTAATTTATTAAAAAGCGAGAGAATAACATTAATTGTATCAAATTATAATTAATTTAAACCGTAAAATAAAGCGCACAATTAAAACAAACTAATAATAACCATTCCCCAGAGTATAAATAATCTAGCCGGACATATTAAATAAATAAGAGACGAGAGTAAAAGAAATCATCTGTTTCGCTGACTCCTGAAGCTGCTCCGTTATTTTGACAGACCGGAATAGAATTGTGGCAGATGGATAATAAAAACTGGAGATGGTTAATTAAGTGGTAAATGGTGGGGCGTGAGTGATGTTGTAGTGGTGGTGGTCGGAGGTTTATGAATTTGGAATTGTGAAATGGGTTTGTGAGTGTACGTAATGTGTTTGGAAAATGGAAAGTAAAAAGTGATGGTGGGGTTTGGACTAAGTGGAAGTGGGGTTTGTTTTATGTGAATGAAATTGTGGATGAGTGATACGTAGAGTAGAGAATTGAAATGGAAAAAGGGAGATAGTGGGGTAGTGGTGGTATAGTGTAATGGAATGGTGTGTCGGGTGATTTGTAAAATGAATTCGTGGAGTGATGCAGATTGTGAGTGTTCTGGTGGGGGTGTCGAGTGAGTGTGTAGCAGATTGGTGGGGGAGAGTGCTTATTTATAGACATGCAGAGGGGAAGCAGACAAGGCTGCGTATTGAAGCAGTCAAGGAGTAGGTAACCGTCTGAAGAAAATTGCAGTGGCGGCGCAGCTATTGGAGTAAATAACTGGAGACGGTGCCGACTGGGAGAGTTGAAGAATACACGCGTGGGACGGTGCAGAATAAATTGATCGTTGAATTCTGGAATTTGTCCCACGATTTTAATGCGTGTCCGAGTATGGCTGTGATGATTTTAACCATCATTATTTTCCTCCAAAGCTGCTGTGATGATGTTAATAATCACTAATCATGTGCTGGAGTAGTAGTGGGGCGGTTAGGGCTCCTGTGCTCTGTGACCCACGTGCTGTTGCAAAACATTGAAAAATCTTGAGCAGTCATGATAAAAATTACCGTGAATGAATTATGCTGCACAAGTGACTCATGAATATCAATTATATGTTAATAATTATTAAATAATGTAGTAATGATTGTGTAATCATGTGACATTATAATAATAATATCAAACATGATTATTTTACTAATGATTATACCAATGACGTGATAATGATGAATATAATTGGTATACATTACCGTGTGAGTGTTCGAGTGGTATGCAGCATAATTCATTATCATTATATAATCATGAATCGGTCATTATTATAATCATGATATAAATGGAAGACAGATCTTAAACAGGTTTAGATTTTTTCGTTTGGACTCTGTTTTGTTCCCTGTTTGTTGCGTTAGGATCCTCGTGAGGAGAACTATGCATTTTCATCATTATTTCCTGATTTTATCATATAATTTGTCATTAGTTCTTACCCAAAGTAAGAGTTACGAAAAGCACAGGATAAGTGTGAGAAGGTGTGTAAAAAGTTACATAAATTAATGATCTAGCACCTATGAAACTATATAAATTTCACACTTATCATACTCTTAGGCATTGAGGGTTATTCCTCACTATGCCTTGTTTACTTATTCAATACCTCACCCGCTCTCTCGGGTTACTTATTCATATACACACCCATCTTTGGGCTACTCGTACTATACTCACCCACACTCTCGGGTTACTTATTCTCATTATCTCACCCATACTCTTGGGTTATTTACACTCATTATCTCACCACACTCTTGGGTTATTATACTCATTATCTCACCCACACTCTTGGGTTATTTATACTCAAGCTCTTGTAGATTCCCGAGACACTACAGGTCTCCTACGTCACGCTTGTTACTCTTAATACATACTTAGGCCAAAACTCATGGCTCTCTAGCATAGTCTTACTTCCCCGGTTTCGACCCTACTCTGGGTCTAGCATGGTGAGAAGGTTCAACTAGCTCACGGAACTCTCTCTTAGTTCCTATCTCTTTTACTTAGGTCCGACTACTCTCGGACTACTCTCGTTCCCATACACTCCTCTCTCGGAGTTATAATAATATCATGTATATTAGTCTAGAAGCATCATTCTCGATGTTTCTAATGACTTTGGGAACTTTACTTAAATTCGGGTAATCTTAGGTTTAAGGGTTACCCTCACAATCATATGCTTGTACATTCGGATATTTTCTATATACCGGGTAAAATCTCATATAGGAGGTCGACCATGTCTCAAGGGAGTTACATAGTCCCTTAGGTCTCTTTTACCTTTCTTATAAGTTCACATTATTGGACTAACTTCAATCCTCTCGATGGAGGTTCATTTATCTCTCCACTCATATTTATTCCGTGGATTGTTTCAATAAGGTTTTCTAACCGTTATCGGGTATTACTCAACCCGTACATCTCCTCACGTTTAGGGAGTTCATATGTTTACGTTATCGTTATACTTTAATCGATAGCTTGTGTGTGTTTGCATGTACCATTGTTCGTGAGACTACCCGATCTACGGGTTTCTAGTCAATCACTACTCTCTATGAGTCGGTCTATGCACTATGTTAGACCACACCGGCATACAAGTATGTTAGTTCATACAACATACAATAAAGCATACTTAATCAAACAAGGGATTATTTTCATGCTTTAATCTTGATTAAGCCGGCAAACAAACACACAAATCAGAGTAACTCGGTTAGCATACGGGGCATGAGAAAATCATACCTTTCACCGGGGTTTTACTTTTACCGTGTCATCTCACCATGCTCGGGTCACACACGATCTCTGGTAATGTTTCAAACATTATTATTAATACTAAGCTCATACGGAACATAATTAAATGCTACTCCCGTACTTACCCGTTATCCCGTTATCTCGGTTTTTCACTTGCTAATGTGAGTTCTCACTTCTCACTCACTTCTAGCACTTTCTTACACTTCTTAGGGTCTTTACATGTCACCAAACAAGGCCTTAACATCTTATAACATCATTAACATTTAAACCCCATCATTTCCAACCTTTAAAATGCTCTCTGTAGGTTTCTGGGGGTGGTCCGGGACTTGGTCCATACCCTAAGTCCCGGACCAATCACAAGCTATCTCTCGGCCAAAAAATAATGCATGGTCCGGGACCTTGTACCTAGGCCAAGTCCGGACCAATGTGGTAGTTGATTCTCGGCCTAAATTCTATATGTGGTCCGGGACTTGGGCATGGAGTTAAGTCCCAGACCAAACAAGCAGAGAAGTCTCGGGGGTAAATTCAGGGGTGGTCCGGGACTTGGTCCTGGACCTAAGTCCCGGACCCTGCTAGATTTTGCAATTTCAGCATTTTCCAATTCTGTTACAGGTTATCTCTTAGCCCTTGATCAACCTATCTTCACCAACTAAAATCCACATGTTTTAGCATCCAATTACCCTTCTTAATCACCTTAAACCAAGCATCAAATGCACTCACCAATCTAGCTAATTTTACTTAGACTTTACACTTACAAAGCTAGTTTCCACTTGTTTTTCTATCTGATTGCAACAGATTTTGGCTTCTTCTTTGAGCCATTCAAACCTCTCCTACTGATGCCATAACTAGCACCCAAATGACATTATTTTGCTCTCATCACACTCTTCTTCTAGTTAGGTTCTCAAAACATAAACCTCTTAACCAACCTTCTTAAACATCCTTGTTCTTCCTCTAAAACAGAACACCCTAGTCCATACATCCTAGGAAATTTGACAGCACTTGCCTACCTTTAGCATTTCCACCACACTTAAATCAACCCATTACACAATCTTCACTCCTATTTCATCAAGCATCAACAACCACAATACACCAAATTCCCTCTTGTTCAACATATACACTAGCTTAGCTTTAGGTTTATTTGCACACTTAAACCACATTAAAACAATCTCATTCAACTAACATCATTGTAGTATCACAACTACACCCATTCAGAGCATTATTCCCATTCCAAAATGGGTTTACAGAGAAACAAAAACCATCTTAGGTAAGCTCATTACCTTACTAGCTTTCTGTTTTCTTTTCTTTTCTTCCTCCTTCTCTTGTTCCTCCCCTTCTCTCCTTGTTTCCACACCAAACAGAGGTATTGATTGCTATCTACAAACATAACCCCAAACCACACATAACAAGCTTGTTTATTTCTCACGTAGCTCACCAAAATTAATATTTCAAGAGTTAGTTTCTAGGGCTTTAGCATAAAGATTACCTTCAAGTGTCCTAATGGAGAGCTTTGGCAGTCAAAATGATGAAGTTCCAGCACTCCTAAAAGGCTAGAAGAAACCGGCTGAAGCAAGGATGGAGAAGGAGCTCACGTTGGAATTTTTCCAAAAATCAAGAGAAGCTAGACAATGGAGATTTTGAGCTTGCTTCTTACCTAAGCAACCAGAGAGTGGTTTCAGAACAAGATGGCACCTTCAACCTTCCATTTTCAGGTTTTTCCATGGAGGTCTCAAGCGTGAGCTTTTGGATTTTGAAGGGAGGGAAATGTTCCCCAAGTTGAGAGGAATCAAATGGTGAAATTATTTTGCAATTTGGTGTTGATTTGCATCTTGTAGAAGAAGAAGTAGAAGAGGGCCGATGGAGGCTCTCGCAAATCACCATGGGGCTTCAGCGAGGGAAGAAGAAAAAGCTCAGGTGGGAAGTGGGAAAAGGAAACGTGAGTGAGAATGAAGAGCAAGAGAGAGATTTAGTGGATTTGTACTATTTACTTTGCTTTTGTTTTTCTTTTCTTCCTTCTTATTTACTAACTATATAAGAGAGGGGGAAGGCTAATTAAGCCAATAAAATCGGCCCCCACTGTATACTTACATGCTGGAGCGTTTTCGGTTTTGACAGAAAACGCTCGTTATTTTACCCGGTTTGGCACTATTCACCTCCCGGGCCCGTCCGTTCCCGGATTTTTCTCGTTTAATAATTTTAATGATTATTAAGCTCCCATTAATACTTATTTATAGTTATTTAACCAACTATAATTTTTACGGGTCCATTTGACCACTTAAAGTCACGTTTTGGGTTTTCTCGAAAAACGTGCTTTAAAACTCTGTTAGCGTTTTAATCCATTATTTGGATCCGTTTTCTTCGGGAATCATTCCGTTATACTAATTAGGACTAACTAAGCCTTAGGAATCCATCTCGGACCCTTACGAGATTATAATCTCTTATTTTCATTTAATGCGCATTTAGCGTTTTTCGTGTTTAACGCATTTTCTCTTTTCTTTTGGTTTTATTCTTTTTACCAATACTCTATAGGCACAATTAGGCCCTTAATAATCTTATTAGAGTAATTAAATCACCATTTTTAGATCCGGGGTATTAAAATCTACCCCCTTAGGAACTTTGTCCTCAAAGTTGGTGAATCTAAATGGTTACTCTCATGGGCGTACTATGCCAAGGTTATAATACATGTACAACCTTACAGACTCCACAAGTCAGTCACATTACATATACACATACCACACACAAATCACAGCATGTATAGCAATCAAAAATACTCTTTTACTCTCTCCATGGAATCGGTCCGAAACAAGAAGGCACTACAGTCCTCGAATCCATATCGAGTAATATACTACTGATCCCTCAGGTACCGGTCACGTTGAACACTTACTCTTTCTGGTTCACGACCGTTTCATGACAAATGGGCACTTACTCTCTCTGGCCCACGGTCCCTTCGGTTCTGATCAAAACATTACACATATACATATCCTCAGGCACTCTGGTTGACTCACTCAACACAGGAACATCTCAGGGTATCTCCCCGTCCTGCTGCCTTTGGAAAAATCACACACTGACACCGCCCCAACCGGTCACTTAGGACCGCCGCACGTACGGTGCAATGGTTTCAAAACTAATACACGCCCACCGTTCTACCGGTCATCAAGACTTAAGGCCACAGCCATCGGGGGTGATAGCGGTTTCAAAAACCAGTTTTCGTTTCCATCTTCATACTTGAAGAAAATTCTTTTTCAAAATCTGTTTGAAAATTCTTTTTAAACATCACACAACTCCAAATCAAATTTATGGTAGCTGTATCTTTTCTTAGCGTGATTACTTGTGAACTTATAGGGAGCTTCAAGAAACATCCAACCCTGATGTGATCAGCATCAGTGTTGAACTATCCTTCCACCCCAATTTGTGTTCGGTTTCCCTTGATCGCTAGCAGACCAAGTTCCACTCCCACGTCAGTTTCAAACAATCAGATAGACAAACATTTTGTTTTCTATCTTTACTTTTCCAGTCATATCATAAAACAATCTGTTTCAATTATCTTTATCATGGAACTTAAGTCATCCATTATTCTCTATTTGTTTCACTTACCTTGCCTAGGCATTCCATACGTGTGGCCTCATTAGTCAAATATTACTCAACTTAAAACATACAACATACAACTCCAAAGGATGGAACTCGCTCCATCAATCATTCTCAAATAAAATCACCTAGGGAACATCCTCTTAGGTTACACATCGGTTTCGTGCCGATTTATACTCGTCATATCTCATGTCTAATCTCAATAGACAAATACTAAAGGGATTCTCATTCCCCAGGAGTCTCTTACTCCTCTTTTCATAAATATTACATACTCGTTACTTGCATCACTCATGCACGATAATCATAATTACACAATGAATGGGTACACATGTTTATGTAAACATGAGTTCCAAACATCAAAACAATTTCCTTTGTGCTATGCACATAGTAGTTTACGCATCTATACGTAAAAATACTCTAAGCGGTTTCTCGCCCTACCCCCCTTAAAAGGGGGTTACGCCCGCGTAACCAACCATATGTTTACTAATTCAAGTATTATGAAGTGTTTTAACTTCAATGTGGTTAATTAACTCATAACCGGGTTCGGTTCTAGCCTATAAGGCTTCAATCAGGTTTGCGAGGTATACTTAACCTTGAATTACGGCCCACTAGCTTCTGGTGTGACCTGATAACTAGAGTAACTCGCTCTTGGTATTCTCAATGTATTCAATCGTCGCTTGGTATCTCTTACCGTATGCGAATTCGATGAGTTATAGATTTCTCTCCAATCTCTGGAAATCTATTTCGTATAAACTGTATACCTTGTGATTGTTCACATATTTTTCCTGACTTATTGTCGGTTGAGGTCAAGCTGCTACTTAGCATGTAGTGCTTCCCATTTGATAATTACTTGAATCATGTTTGTTTATTTATTTTTGCACAAGAATTCCTCATTCGTACTATGCCTTTTCCACATATCAATCCTGGGCCCTGTGGGTTACTGCCCACGTTCTTTGTGCATCTTTGGCCAATGGCCGCACGGTTATCTCTCTAGATTCTCACTCAATAGGCTTCGTTGACATTTCTCAATTCCTGGCTCTCCCACTCGATCATTACCGCACAAGTGCAATACCAAAACACTCAGTCATACAGAGTGCAGAAGCGTAAACCTGACAGTAAATCTCTCATGAGATAGGAATGAACATTCTCCTTTACCACATTTCATCAACTTAATCACTATCCGAATATACTCTTACAATGGCGCTTATACGTACCTTGTTCTTTCTTATTTCCATGGCATCCGCTACTACTTTAGCTTCCGCCCAGGGTGTTCTTGCCATTTACACTATGGCTTGCCATTCGCTTGGCTCAATATATACGCTATTCTTTAAATCTCTCTGCGCACTTGCGCGTGCTTACTTTGCAGTTCATATTGCAACATACAGTGTTTACTACTCAACTGATTATTCGGTTTCGAATTGCTGCAATCGAGGTTCCTCTTTACACTCTACTATAGTTCAATACTCATTGGCATTACACATGCTCAAAGTTTTACTACACCGCACTAGCAGTTTCACATTCATACCTAGGTGGTAGCCATTCTCTGGAGGATTCACGCAGATGCCGCTCCATAGGCCCCATAATAACAAGTGGTATCCCCACTCTAAGGTAGTGGTTCATTTCCACTGTTTCTCTTATGCCTCTATGCATAGGTTTACAACGTTTAGATCTACAAGTTGCAGTTAGTTTACCGGCTTATAAGCCACATTGCCTCGCCATGCTCCATTCGGGCTGTTTATACAGGTTTCATCTTCTCCGTATGCCATTAAACGGTTAGGGGGTTTTCTGGGCTTTGACATGGTTGTCTCACCACTCTTCCGTACATGGAAGCCCCTTTTGTACTCTAATATTAATTCATGCCCTCTGGCAATTTAGGGTATCCCGTGTTACGAGGGATCCCTTCCGGTTCTACCCGAGTGTTTGCTTAACCACTTGTGTTCTCAACACGATGTTTCGTTCAACTACTGTTGACTCCGGCACCCTTCTCGGATTGCTCCTGGGTGTTACTGAATAATGCCATTACATCTGGCTTGTACTTATGGTTATGTTCAGTTGCGACTTCGCCTTGCGGCTATGTCCTTGACTATCCCGTTTAGGGTTGTAATGTCTCCCATTATTGGGTAGATCCTTGGTACCTTCTAATACCTTCTGGGTCAGGTCATTATTCTCTTCAGTGAGGTATAAAGTGGGAATTCTATCCCGTTTATCGTACATTAATAAGTTCATTTAGGCATTCGCCGTATTATTTACATGGTATTCACCCAGTTATTAGGTATTTCCTGAGACATATCCAATGTCTGTGCTTAATACTCTGTGCTTCTCGCGCTTATTAACGCTATATCCTTAGGTCCGTCACCTTACTGGATTCTAGACTCCTTAATCTTGGTAAGCTTCCTTATGTTCTTCGATCATTCGAGGGTGTCCAACTATCTTGGTTTGAATTGGCTCTTTCGTCCGTAGTATGGAGTGGGCTACTTCCCGTGTACCGTACTCTACTTGTATACATACATGGAGTATCTTATTGATACGTTACCACTTACCCGACTAACTCATAACTGGTCTGTCAGGCCCGCAAGCTCCTTTGGAGTGCGGTCGTTCCATGTCTCGTTTGTGTACACTTGTAGTGTCGGTCACGCCTAAGTGGTAACTGGTACCCTTAGCCCCAATTCACTAATTCCTAACTAACAACATTGTTATGTTAGTTAGGAATCGTGTTCCGTGATTGGATGTAGATTCCTTGTGTGATATACATATATATTCTATTGCCATGATGCATGTTGTTTGATTAAAATGAACTCCATGTATATCTGACCCAAAGTAGTCGGCGTACCGCGGTTAGCACGCGGTATATGCGAATTTCATATTCAGCGTAAGCTGACCCCCTAGGGGGAACGTTTTTAGTGTGCAGGTACTTGAAGCTGACCACCGTTCGAGAGAGTAGAACGGGGACTGTTGTGAGCATGGGTAGTTAGATTGTAATTACTTATGCGTTTGAATGAGGTGTAAGTCCGAGTATGTTATCGGCATCCGTATATGTAGACTCGGTATAGTAGAGATATGAATTGAGTATGTATTTGTATGAAGTACTCGGTGTTCCAGTTCATCAGACCGTTACGGTATGTAAGAAAGGCCTGGTTAGCCACATGGGTGGCTAACGGCGTTGTTTCACCCCTCGTTGTAATTAGAGTTCCGCTGCGTGAGTAGGAGTAATTAGTAACAGTTTAAGAGTAATGACGAGATTAACGGTTGGGGTGTTACAAAAATGGTATCAGAGCGAAGTATCGCTCTGATGACTGGAAATACCGAGCTTAGGAAATACCGAGTTAGGAATTAGTGAATTGGGGCTAAGGGTTGAGTGGTAGCGTGAGAGATGCGCTAGTTAGGAACTTCCAGTATGATCTGGATACCTACAATACCAAACCCGCCCTCCACAACCCCCGTATTAAAAGTTCGGGAAAACAACGCCAGAAGGCGGGGAAACCCGATCTGGCAGTGGTTTAAATATTTCATTTTGAACCAGAACCTGTCATGCGGTAGATCCGAGAACCGGAAACCCCGAAGACGGAAGCCGCTTGGAACGACAATAACTGCATGCAATGACGAAAGGTCGAGACATCCTAATCCAAGGAGACCAGAATTTGTGGCAGCCTGGGGCGACATGCTTAGCAGTCGCGAGAACCCAGCTGGTCGAGCAGCAGTGAGAAGGATGCACCAATCGTGCAACAAGGCGGACTCATGAGAAATAACGAGAACCGGGACACATGTCTACGGACCGCCATGATATGTAATACCACTAAGGGTATACCAACCAATTAAGAACATAGTTGAGAGTTGGTACACCCACCCTGCCACACCCGAAGAGGTTGCAATACCTAACGGGCACAGCTTAGACAGCTGCAAGCATAACTGCGGGATACACCCAAATAGGACTACAGCAGTAGTGCCTGAATGACTTAACCCTCGGTAACCACAGTAAAGACGTGGAACGAACAACGAGGTAGAACCTAGAACTAAGTAAATAAGGAACTCCAAGAATGGAGAAGCACCTAAATGAATGATAGTCATGTCAAGATGAATAAGAAGCAACTCTAAGGAGTAGTTATCCAACTAAAGGATCAAGGAAGAGCCGACAAGGCTACCAAATACAACGTAAACAATACCGTGACCGGTATGAGTTAACCCAAAAACCACCTGTACCGCGCACTTGCCACGGCAAGTGCAGTAAAAACAGACTATTAAGAGGAGCTTTGACAAGCGACCAGTACTTAGCAAGTACCAAAATGGCGAGAGAAGCCAATATGGCAAGACAACCCTAAGAAATTCTGAAATGAAACTTCGGAAAGGCCTGACAGCCTGACCACTTTGTTGAGGAGCATACCGGTCGGCGAGAAGCTAGACTTGGTAAGAAGCAACCGGCAAGGGAATGCCATGAAAATTTTATTTTCTAAACTCAAATTTTTCTTTAAAAACGCAAGTTTTCCAAAAACCCCCAAATTTTAAAACCAAACCAGAGAGCCATGGTAAATCATCATAGGACGATACAAGAGGAGTTGGCAACAGAATACTTCACTTAGGCGTGACCGACACTACAAGTGTACACAAATGAGACATGGAACGACCGCACTCCAAAGGAGCTTGCGGGCCTGACAGACCAATTATGAGTTAGTTGGGTAAGTGGTAACGTATCAATAAGATACTCCATGTATGTATACAAGTAGAGTACGGAACACGGGAAGTAGCCCACTCCATACTACGGACAAAAGAGCCAAACCAAACCGAGACAGTTGGACACCTCGAATGATCGAAGAACACAAAGAAGCTTACTAAGCTAAAGGAGTCAAGAATCCAGTAGGATGATGGAGCTAAGAACATAACGTTAAGAAGTGCGAGAAGCACAGAGTATTAAGTGTAGACATTGGATATGTGACAACTGGAAGAATACCCAGTATAAACAATACGGCGAATGCCTAAAATGAATATATCAATATTTGATGAATGGGATAGAATTCCCACCTTATACCTCACTGAAGAGAATAATGACCAGACCTAGTAGGTATTAGAAGGTACCAAGGATCTACCCAATATGGGAGACATTACAACCCTAAACGGGATAGTCAAGGACATAGCCGCAAGGCGAAGTCACAACTGAACATAACCATGAGTACAAGCCAAATGTAATGGCATTACTCAGTAACACCTAGGAGCAATCCGAGAAGGGTGCCGGAGTCAACAGTAGTTGAACGAAATATCGTGTTGAGAACACAAGTGTTTAAGCAAACACTCGGGTAGAACCCGAAGGGATCCCACGGTACACGGGATACCTAGATTGCCAGAGGGCATCAACATAATCAAGTTGCTTAAAGGGCCTTCCATGTATGGAAGAGTGTTGAGACAACCTTATCGAAAAACCCAGTAATACCTCCAAACCATTTGATGGTATACGGAGAAGCAAAGACCTATATAAATAGCCCGCATGGAGCATGACACGAGGCAAGGTGGCTTGTAAGCCGATAAAACCAACTACAATACGTAGATCCAAACGTTGTAAAACATATGCATAAAGGCATAAGAGGAACAGTGGTGAATGAACCACTACCTTAGAGTGGGGATACCACTTGTTATTATGGGGGCCTATGGAGCGGCATTTGCGTGAATCCTCCAGAGAAAGGCTACCACCTAGGTATGAAATGTGAAACCGCTAGTGCGGTGTAGTAAAACTTGAGCATGTGTATATTGCCAATGAGTATATGAACTATAGAAGAGTGTAAAGAGGAACCTCGATTGCAGCCATTCGAAACCGAAGAGTAATCAGTTGAGTAGTAAACACTGTATGTGTGCAATATGAACTGCAGAGTAAGCAGTGCACTAGTGCGCAGAGAGATTTAATAGAGTAACATATTTCATTGAGCTAAGTGAATGGCAAGCCATAGTATAAATGGCGGGAGTACATGAGCGGAAGCTAAAGTAGTAGCGGATGCCATATAAGCGAATGTTGTAACGAGTAGAACATGGTACGCAGCAAGCGACCGTTGAAAGAGTATAACTAGTTAATGATATGAAGCGGATGAGCAAATGTGGTAAGGAGACATGATCATTCCTATCCCATTAGAGAATTACTGTCAAGGGTTTACGCTTCTGCACTCTGTATGACTGAGTGTTTTGGTATTGCACTTGTGCGGTAATGATCGAGTGGGAGAGCTAGGAATTGAGAAATGTCAACGAAGCCTGTTGAGCGAGAATCTAGAGAGATAACCGTGCGGCCATTGGCCAAAGATGCACAAAGAACGTGGGCAGTAACCCACAGGGCCCAGGATCGATATGAATGAGGAATTCTTGTACAGAAATAAATAAACAAACATGATTCAGAAGTCATTATCAAATGAGGAAGCACTACATGCTAAGTAGCAGCTTGACCTCAACCGACAATAAGTCGGAAAAGTAGTGAATAACCCCAAAAGTATACAAAGTATACAAAAATATAGATTTCCAGAGAATTTGAGAGAAAATCTATAACTCATCGAATTCGCATACGGTAAAAGATACCAAGCGACGATTGAAATACATTGAGAATACCAAGAGCAAGTTAAGCTCTAGTTATCAGGTCACACAGCAGAAGCTAGTGGGCCGTAATTCAAGGTTAAGTATACCCGATTGAAGCCTTATAGGCTAGAACCGAACCCGGTTATGAGTTAATTAACCACATTGAAGTTAAAACACTTCATAATACTTGAATTAGTAAACCAATGTTCAGTGATAACATATGGTTGGTTACGCGGGCGTAACCCCTTTTAAGGGGGGTAGGGCGAGAAACCGCTTAGAGAGTTTACGTATTGGTGCGTAAACTACTATGTGCATAGCACAAAAAGAAATTGTTTTGATGATTGGAACTTATGTTACATAAACATATGTACCCATTCATTGTGTAATAATGATTATTGTGCATGAGTGATGCAAGTAACGAGTATGTAATTTTATGAAAGGAGTAGAGGAGTAGAGACTCCTAGGGAATGAGAATCCCTATAGTATATGTCTAGTGAGATTAGACATGAGTTATGATGAGTATGAATCGGCATGAAACGATGTGTAACCTAAGAGGGAGTGAGTTCCCTAGGTGATTTATTTGAGAGTGATGATGGAGTGAGTTCCATCCTTTGGAGTTGTATGTTGTATGTTTTAAGTTGAGTAATAATTTGACTAATGAGGCCACAAGTATGGAATGCCTAGGCAAGGTAAGTGAAACAAATAGAGAATAATGGATGACTTAAGTTCCACGATAAAGATTAATTGAAACGAATTGTTTCGTGAATATGACTAGAAAGAGTAAAAGATAGAAAACAAAAATGTTTGACTATCTGATTGTTTGAAACTGACGTGGGAGGTGGAACTTGATCTGCTAGCGATCAAGGGAAACCGAACACAAATTGGGGTGGAAGGATAGTTCAACACTGATGCTGATCACATCAGGGTTAGATGATTCCTGAAGCTCCTATAGTGGTCACAAGTAATCACGCTAAGAAAGATACAGCTACCATAAATCTGATTTGGAGTTGTGTGATGTTTAAAAAGAATTTTCAAACAGATTTTGAAAAAGAATTTCCTTCAAGTATGAAGATGGAAATAAAACTGGTTTTTGAAACCGCTATCACCCGCCGATGGCTGTGGCCTTAAGTCTTGATGACCGGTAGAACGGTGGGCGTGTACTGGTTTTGAAACCATTGCACCGTACGTGCGGTGGTCCTAAGTGACCGGCTGGGGCGGTTGTCAGTGTGTGATTTTTCCAAAGGCAGCGGGACGGGGAGAGTACCCTGAGATGTTCCTGTGTTGAGTGAGTCAACCAGAGTGCCTGAGGATATGTATATGTGTAACGTTTTGATCAGAACCGAAGGGAGTGGGCCAGAGAGAGTAAGTGCCCAGTAGTCATGAAACGGCCGTGAACCAGAAAGAGTAATGTTCAACGTGACCGGTACCTGAGGGATCAGTAGTAGATTACTCGATATGGATTCGAGGACTGTAGTGCCTTCTTGTCTTCGGACCGAATCCATGGAGAGAGTAAAAGAGTATTTGATTGCTATACATGCTGTGATTTGTGTGTAGTATGTGTAGTATGTAATGTGACTGACTTGTGGAGTCTGTAAGGTTATACATGTATTATAACCTTGGCATAGAGTGCCCATGAGAGTAACCATTTAGATCCACCAACTTTGAGGACAAAGTTCCTAAGGGGGGTAGATTTTAATACCCCGGACCTAATAATGGTGATTAAATTACTCTAAAATTATTATAAAGGCCTAATGGTGCCTAAAGAGTATTGGTAAAAAGAATAAAACCAAAAGAAAAGAGAAAACGCTTGAAAAGCGAAAAACGCTAAAATGCGCGTTAAATGAGTATAAGAGATATATGATCTCGAGAGGGTCCGAGATGGATTTCCTAAGGCTTAGTTAGGCCTAATTAGTACACGGGAATGATTCCCGAAGAAAACGGATCCAAATAATGGATTAAAAATGCTAACGGAGTTTAAACACGTTTTCGAGAAAACCCGAAAACGTGACTTTAAGTGGTCAAATGGACCCGTAAAAATTATAGTTGATTAAATAACTATAATTAAGTATTAATGGAAGCTTACTAACCATTAAAATTAATTAAACGAGAAAATTCCGGAAAACGGACCCGGTAAGTGAATAGTGACGAAACCGGGGAGACGAAACGCGTTTAATTCGAAAAGACGAAAAACGACCCGGGCTATTAATTAACGTGGGCCGGTTTTAATTAATAAGTGTACACCCTTAATAGCTTGCTAGCTATTAAGTAATAACAAGACAAATAAATAAGTAAGAAAGCAAATAGTATAAAGCTTAAAAAGTAAAGTAAAGTACTTACCTCTCATTTCTCCTTCTTCACTCACGTATTGAATTGCTCCAGAGACTTGCAAACTCCTTCTTCTCCTCTCTGTACGCGCGAGACCGAACAGCACCACCACCTTCATCTTCAATCTCCTCTAACTTGTTCGTTCCTTCACCGAATCGCACAAAATTGCCACCATTAGATTCGTATCGGCGAGGGCTACGTTTTCCACCCCTCAAAATCTTGTTCCTCCACTTCACTTCCATGGGTGTTTGGCTTTTGAAGCTTAAGGAGCTGATTTGAGCTTCCATCATCTTCTTGATGCTTCAAGGTAAAAAGAAAGTTACAAGCTTCATTTCTAGCTAACTCTTCCAATTTTGGAAAAAATTCCCTCACGTTGAATTTTTCCCCATGTTAGCCGTGAGCATCTTGCTCTTGTGGAGGGATGGAAACTCTTCCAATGGATTGCCAAGCTGTCCATTTGGTTATATTCTAAGGTAAAACCTAAGATAAACCTTGAAAACTAGCTCCTTGAAATATATATTAGGTTTTGTGGAGGAAAAACAAATTGATTGTTGAATGTGTGTGGTGGGCGGTGGTTGTAGTTGGCAATCAATAGCCTTGTTTGGTGTGAAAACAAGAAGTGAAAGAGAGAGAACAAGATAAAGAAGAAGAAGAAGGGTGAAAAACCGAAATGAACAAGGTAAAAAGCTTACCTTGTGATAGTTTTATTTTCCTTGTGAAACTTATGTGGGTGCTGTATAAACAAACTTGAACTTGAGTAGTAATGATACTACAATATTGTTAGTTGAATGAGAATGTTTTAATGTGGTTTAAGTGTGCAAACAAACTAGGAAACTAAGTTAGTCATATGTGAGAACCATGGGAATTATGTGTTTATTGGGCCTAAACAAAAACAGGGGTGAAGATTGTGTTTGTGAGTACATTAATGTGGTGAAAATGCTAAGGAAAGCAAGTAGGTGCTGTCAAAATTGCCTAGGAATGGATAAGTTTGAGTGTTATATTATAAGGATGAAACTAGGTGTTCAAGAGGTGTTAAATGAGTGGTTAAAGATTTGGAAACCAACTAAGGAGAAGTGTGTATGAGGAGTAGAAATAATGTCAATTGAAGTGCTGGGAATGGCACTGTTTGAATGGTAAAAGAGAGTGCCCAATCTGTTACAAGAGCTTTGGAAAACAAGAAAACTAGTTATGGAAATATAAGTGGTTTTGAGTAAGAATTTGGGTAAGGGTTTAACCCATGATTTGAAGAGGTTTAGAGCATGTTTAAAGGTGGTTAAACATGTGGAAAACTTGTGGAAAGTTTATGGAAAGATTAAGGGTGGTTTAAGGATTGATTTGGAGTGGAAAAATCAAGTTTGGAGCAGGTTTTAGCTGGGTCCGGGACTTGGTCCTTGGACAAAGTCCCGGACCACACTTAAAAAACGGTCGAGAGTTGCAGCACACCCCTGGTCCGGGACTATACTCCAGGACAAGGTCCCGGACCATAGTCTAAAATCAGCCGAGAGTTAGGAAAACAATTGGTCCGGGACTTTAGGTAAGGACCAAGTCCCGGACCACCCCCAGAATCATGCCGTGAGTGTTTTAAAGGTTGTAAATGATGGGGGTTTGAGTGTTAATGATGTTATAAGATGTTAAGGCCTTGTTTGGTGACATGTAAAGGCCCTAGGAAGTGTAAGAAAGTGTTAGAAGTGATTGAGAAGTGAGAACTCAAATTAACAAAAGTAAAACCGAGATAACGGGATAACGGGGTAAGTACGGGAGTAGCATTTAATAATGTACCGTATGAGCTTAGTATTAATAATAATGTTTGAAACATTATCAGAGAATCGTGCGTGACCCGAGCATGGTGAGATGACACGGTAAAAGTAAAAACCCCGGTGAAAGGTATGATTTTCTCATGCCCCGTATGCTAACCGAGTTACTCTGATTTGTGTGTTTGTGTGCCGGCTTAATCAAGATTAAAGCATGAAAATAATCCCTTGTTTGATTATGGATGCCTTATTGTATGTTGGATGAACTAACATACTTGTACGCCGGTGTGGTCTAACATAGCGCATAGACCGACTCATAGAGAGTAGTGATTGACTAGAAACCCGTAGATCGGGTAGTCTCATGAACAATGGTAATATGCAAACACACACAAGCTATCGATTAAAGTATAACGATAACACAAACATATGAACTCCCTAAAATGTGAGGAGATGTACGGGTTGAGTATATACCCGATAGCGGTTAGAGAACCTTATTGAAACAATCCACGAAATAAATATGAGTGGAGAGATAAATGACCTCCATCGAGAGGATCGAAGTTAGTCCAATAATGTAAACATATAAGAAAGGTAAAAGAGACCTAAGGGACTATGTGACTCCCTTGAGACATGGTCGACCTCCTATATGAGGATTTTACCCGGTATAAGAAAATATCCGAATGTACAAGCATATGATTGTGAGGGTAACACTTCAACCTAAGATTACCCGAATTTAAGTAAAGTTCCCAAAGTCATTAGAAACATCGAGAATGATGCTTCTAGACTAATATACATGATATTATTATAACTCCGAGAGAGGAGTGTATGGGAACGAGAGTAGTCCGAGAGTAGTCGGACCTAAGTAAAAGAGATAGGAACTAAGAGAGAGTTCCGTGAGCTAGTTGAACCTTCCCACCATGCTAGACCCAGAGTAGGGTCGAAACCGGGGAAGTAAGACTATGCTAGAGAGCCATGAGTTTTGGCTTAAGTATGTAAAGAGAGTAACAAGCGTGACGTAGGAGACCTGTAGTGTCTCGAGAATCTACAAGAGCTTGAGTATGAATAACCCAAGAGTGTGGGTGAGATAATGAGTATAAATAACCCGAGAGAAAGGGGTGAGTATATGTATGAGTAACCCGAGAGAATGGGTAAGTATAAGAATGAGTAGCCCAAGAGAATGGGTGTGTATACGAATAAGTAACCCGAGAGAGCAGGTGAGGTATTGAATAAGTAAACAAGGCATAGTGAGGAATAACCCTCAAAGCCTAAGAGTAACCAGTTACCACTAACAACATTGTTATGTTAGTTAGGAATCGTGTTCCGTGATTGGATGTAGATTCCTTGTGTGATATACATATATATTCTATTGCCATGATGCATGTTGTTTGATTAAAATGAACTCCATGTATATCCGACCCAAAGTAGTCGGCGTACCGCGGTTAGCACGCGGTATATGCGAATTTCATATTCAGCGTAAGCTGACCCCCTAGGGGGAACGTTTTTAGTGTGCAGGTACTTGAAGCTGACCACCGTTCGAGAGAGTAGGACGGGGACTGTTGTGAGCATGGGTAGTTAGATTGTAATTACTTATGCGTTTGAATGAGGTGTAAGTCCGAGTATGTTATCGGCATCCGTATATTGTAGACTCGGTATAGTAGAGATATGAATTGAGTATTGTATTTGTATGAAGTACTCGGTTGTTCCAGTTCATCAGACCGTTACGGTATGTAAGAAAGGCCTGGTTAGCCACATGGGTGGCTAACGGCGTTGTTTCACCCCTCGTTGTAATTAGAGTTCCGCTGCGTGAGTAGGAGTAATTAGTAACAGTTTAAGAGGTAATGACGAGATTAACGGTTGGGGTGTTACATGCTGCTTGGCCAGCCAGGTTCTCACGACTGCTACGCACGTCGCCCCATGCTGCCGCAAATTCCGGTCTCCTTGGATTAGGATTTCTAGATCTCCCGCCTTTAGGTGCGGTTATTGTCGTTCCAGTGGGATCCGTCCCCGGGGTTTCCGGTTCTCGGGACCTACCGCTTAACAGGTTCTGGTTAATGTAGAAATATTTAACAACTACCAGATCGGGTTTCCCCGTCTCTCTAGCATTCTTTCCCAAGCTTTTAATATGAGGGTTGTGGAGGGCGGGTCTTGTACTGTAGGTATCCAGATCATACTGGAAGTTCCTAGCTAGTGCATCTCTCACGCTACCACTCAACCCTTAGCCCTAAGTCTCTAATTCCTAACTCGGTATTTCCTAAGCTCGGTATTTCCAGTCATCAGAGCGATACTTCGCTCTGATACCATTTTTTTGTAACACCCTAACTGCTAATCATGCCATTACCTCTTAAACTGTCACAATTACCAATAAACTCGCAGCGGAACTCTAAATACAATAGAGGGTGATACAACACCGTTAGCCACCCATATGGCTAACCAGACTTATTTCACATACAGTAACGGTCTGATGCACTGGAACAACCGAGTACACAATACATATACAATACTCAACTCACTTCTTTACTATACCGAGTCTACAATATATGGATGCCGACAACTTATTCGGTCTTACACCTCTTTCAATACATAAGTAATCAAACCTAACTACCCATGCAACCCACCGACCCCGTCCTACTCTCGAACGGTAACATCTTCGGTGTACCTGAAAAATAAAAACGTTGCCCCTAGGGGTTCAGCTTAACGCTGCATATGAAATTCGCATACCCCGAGCGCTAACCGGGGTACGCCGACTACTTTTGTCGAGAGCATGGAGTTCATTTTAATTCAACCAACATGCATATAGTAATACATTATATATGTACACTACACAAGGATTCGACAAATCAATCATGGGATACATGTAACACCCCAACTATCAACAACACACTTAACAACAAACTGCAGCGGAAAACACACTTCATCACATTACTTATCCCGTTGGTGTTACACGCCGTTAACCACCCACATGGCTAACAAGGCTATTACATATACATTGTATCGGTCTGATGGACTGTATTCCCGAGCGACTACACTTTACTATCCCTTTCCATTAACGACAACAACATACATATACCTTCCAACTGTACCGAGTATTTACAAACCAATGCCGATAACAATTTCGGTCTTACTACACCTACAATACATAAACAATTTAAATGGCTACCCATGTACAAATGACTACCCCGTCCTACTCACGAACGGCTTCCAGCTCCTTGTACCTGAAATAGGAAAGAGAAGAAAGGGTGGCCCCCAAGGGGCTCAGCACCTTTGCTGGTATGGTAATCCCGCAGCCCGCATGCTACCGGGCCACGCACAACTATTTGTCGTCTTAGCATGCAGTTGATTACATTTGAATCATGCATGTACACCAATAACACAAAACACATTACAATCCACAACAGTGGTCACAACAAATACAGACAACACATCTATACCTAATAAATCACTCTTTGTGTTCTTTGACCCTAGAGTGTTTCTCCTTTAATGGAGCTATGTCCTTAATAGACGTCACTTACCTACTAGTCGGGTTATCCATAAACGTCTCTTTTATAAACTGGGATTCATATCCATGATACACCTACTTCACATTTAAACAACATATAACATCACAACGCAATAAACATTGCAGTACATCAATAACACATAACATAACGGGTACTGAAGAAACCTACTGTACGTGTGAAATACCCCAAACCTAAGTATGCTAAGTGAACATCGAATTAGGATGTAGTAAGGCTAAAATATGCCTTAGAAAGATTGGTAGACAATTTTAACCAAGGAAAACATAAGAAAGTGCCTTAAAGGCAATCAGGGCAAAAACGTGCTCTAAGCTTGGAGAGACTTGGGTGAGTACCCAAATATCATGATAAGACCTTAGTATTATCCTAATGGTCATTTTAAATCAATTAGCAAAGAAAACCAAGCTTGAAAACAAGTTAAAACACAAAATGTGCTTTAAGAATTCTTAAAGCACATTTTTGAGAAATTGTCTTAGAATTGAGTTTTGAGTGGCTAAATGTCCATCATTACTCTTTAATCAACATGTGTACTAATTAGTATCACATTAGGAGGTCTAAATCAATGGGAAATCAAAAATTTCCCGATTATGTGCCTTGATTAGTGAATAGTAACTATTTAGTGACTAGTTTAAGTTTTAATCAATATAAGTCAATTAATTGGTCAACAAAGACCATGTTAGCCTTATATTAATGGGGTGGCCGGTTTTTATGTGGGGAGTCACCACATGAGTCATCAAATGAGAAAGGAAAAGAAGAGATAAGTAAAGAAGTTACTATTTGCTTTAATAAAGCAAAATACCTTATATTAGCTACCTTTCTTCTCTTTCCTCCATTTCTCTCTTTCACCCACGGTTTCTTCATCCCTTCTCTTGCTCCAAACCGAGAGAGCTTCTTCCATGGGTGCTCCACCTTCAAATGCTCACCAAGTGTTCATCTTTGCTCCAAATCAAAAAACTAAGTGTAGATTTCTCTTAGTTAGGCCAAGACCTATCTTCCTATCTTTTCAAATCTTTCAAAGCTCCATTTTGGTGCCATGAGAAAACTCCATTGATGGAGGAAAATCAAGTTTGAAGAGCTCATTGGCTTCTCCATTCTCTTAAGGTAAAGAAAATGTAAGAAAAACCATGTTTCCATCATCTCTTGTACATGGCCGAAAATTTCTACTCATGGGGCCTTGTTTTTATGCCTTGTTCTAGCTTGATTTATTCACCAAGGACTAGTGGATGTCCTATTTCATTCAATGCCAAAGTCTACATTGAGACTTCAAAGGTAATCATCCACTTTTATGCCTTAGAACACATTTCTAACCTAGGTTTTTATTCCTTGAGGTTAGTGCATTGTTTAGTACTCATATGAGTCCTTGAATATTGATTAGAACATTGGCAAGGGGAATTTAAGTGGTGGCCGAGATCTATGCAAGAAGAAGGCCTAAGGAGGAGATTAAGATAAGCTTGAGAACACAAGGTAAAATGCTTACCTAATGGTGATTTAAGACTAAGGAATGAGTTTTAGATAAATACCAATGTGGCTTAGAGCTTACATTGTGTATTGGGTTATATAACCTAAGAAAAAGGAACTTAAACAAGCTTATGAAATTGTGATTAAGGAGCCAATGAGAATGAGTTAGTAGTATAAGTTTAAGGTGGATTTTAAGAGCATTATAACTACTATTAGATTGATGAGTGTATTTGCAGGTTGAAAGCTTATACATGTGGGAAATTCAGTGTTTAAGTTTAAGTCATTTAAGGGCCTAAGAGCCATGTCATTTAAGAGCCTTAGTGCTATGCAATTTAAGATTTTTGCACTATATTGAGTTATTAAGAATGAGTTGATTTGGATGAGGAAATGTGATGAGAAAGGACTTGGTGTGTGTGAGGTTATTGTGTGAGAAAAACAATGCATTTGGGCATGAGAATATACTAGAGGAGCTATGGCAAAATTTGAGTAGAAAATAAGTCTTTAGGTGAAGGTGGTGAATCAATATGACCTAGGATTTACTAGGAGTCATTATGAAGAATTTGAGTGGAAATGAGTTAACTAAGGAGTTCTTAAGGATGAGAATGACCTAGAATGGTCTATGAGGAATTTAGAGTTTAGGTGGGTGTTTTGAGCACACCAAAATCATAAGATGAGATATATAAGAAGTGTGCATAAGTTTAAGGAGAAGGTGTAATGCTTAAGGTGATTAAGATATGTCCTAAGGGAATTTAATGACTAAGGAAGTACTAGGAAGTCTTAGTGGTTGTCTTGATGAAAAGGGGTGAGATAAAGTGTTATAATGAGTTATGATGACTTAGGCATTACCTTGAAGGATTTAGGAATCAAGAGGATGTAATTGAGTATTTAGAATTTAGGCAAATGTTGGTAAACAACTAGGAAGGAAATAAGGAGTTGGTGGGTGGAAGCTTAAGCTTATGAAGGAACTTTAAGTAAATGCATAAAAGAGTTTTAGATGGTGAAAGATGCTTGGGAGATGATGTTATAGTGATGAGGGAAACATTGGCATAGTGGTTACATTAAGTATGAACCACCACCTAGAAACCTAGAGGAAAGCATTACAAGAGTAGCATTATTACAAGGAAAATGCATAATGACTAAGGTGGATTTTGGTGGATGATTTAAGGTATTTAAAGGAGGTTATAAGGTGGGTTTAAGGTGCCAAGATGGTGTTGGACCTATTAGGACACTTGTGGAAGAGTTTGGAATTGGAAGAGCAATTTAAGAGGAAAATCTGTAGTGGACCGACCCAGGGTCCGACCCAGTTCTGGGTCGGTCGGACCTTGCTAACCCAGCAGAAATGTTTCGGCAATAGACCGACCCATAAGGATGGGTCGGTCGGTGGGTCGGTCGGGCAAGATTTAATGAAGGAAAATGTTTCGGTAAGGGACCGACCCAGAGGGTTTGGGTCGGTCGGTCTAGCTCTGGGTCGGTCGGATGGGTTCCAAAAGACGGAGGAGTTTCTGTAATGGACCGACCCAGGGGTTGGGTCGGTCGGTGGGTCGGTCGACCCTTAACACTTAGAAAAAAAAAAGAAATTTTGAATTCTAAGAATGGCAATGGGTAATAAGGTATGCCTTTGGTAGGGTAGTAATGATTGAGACCCTAAGAACTTAAGAGATTAAGCTAAGTTAAGTATAAACTTGAAAGTTTAAGATTAAGTTTGTAAGATTAAGTGTAAGACCTAAGAGGTGTTAGGTGGGGATCATTAAGGAATTAAGTAAGTTAAACAAGCTAAGTAAGTCATATTAAGTTAAGTGATTAACAACCTAAAACTGAATGAATGTTTTAGGACTTGGGAGTTTGGACTCCGGAAGAGAGTAAGCAGCCGAACGACCAACGGTGAACGGTACAGTTGTTTCTTCTTGTGACCTGCTTGCTAACGAGGTGTCCCTCGGCTTGTGTGCTATTTGTTTGGGTGCTCACTAAACAAGATAAAGCATGCAACCGGAACATATTATATATATTGTATTGTTGTGTGATGTTTGAAAACTAACACAACATACCGTGAGAACTTACTAACCAATGTTTAGTAAGAAATTGAGTGAGAATAAGGAACGCCCCCTAATGAGGGACGATATGAACCGAAAGAGGTTAACCAACAAACATGGTCTTGAGACTATTACTAACTGAACTTGAGTGAGGAATCCGGAATGGTACCGGCACATGTGTATTGGGGGAAGTCGGTATCCTTATCAAATACCGTCTTCCAAAGATGACTTGTCCTCGGACTCGTCGCCTAGAGTCGACATATAGACTCGACCTCCTCGGACTTCTTGTTTTAGGAGGGAGGCATACTGAGATGGTGTAGTGGGATCTACCTAAATGCCCAACTAATTCTAATAAATATTGTTTATGTAAACCAATGGAGCTGATAACTCATTGGTTAGGGCTACGTGACCCGACAGATAAACAATGGATTAAGGTACAACCATTCTAATTAAAGAACGGTTGACTTAATTGAGATAAGAACTGAGATAAGATTGAGATAAGGTTTGAGATAAGTTACAACCATTTCTACTTAAAGAATGGTTTGTATTCTAAGACTGAGATAAGTTACAACCAATCCCTTCCAGGAACGGTTTGTATATTGAGATTAAGTTAAGATTAAGATAAGTTACAATCATTCCTTTTTAAAGGATGGTTTGTATTATTAAGATTAAGATTAAGGTGAGGTTAAGATAAGTTGCAACCATTCCTTTTTAAAGGATGGTTTGTAATATTAAGATTAAGATAAGCTACATCCACTCCT
Organism: Limonium bicolor; assembly: GCA_023374045.1. Classification (NCBI taxonomy): domain Eukaryota; kingdom Viridiplantae; phylum Streptophyta; class Magnoliopsida; order Caryophyllales; family Plumbaginaceae; genus Limonium; species Limonium bicolor. The sequence continues at coordinate 21,183,241 of CM041780.1, forward strand.
GATTAAAGGATGGTTGTTCCTAAGATTAAGATAAGAATCAGATTGAGGTAAGATAAGGATGGACTAAGATTAAGAGAGAACATTACTTAAGGAGTTAAATATCTAACTCTCTAATTAAGGGAACGCATTTAAGTCGTTCATTGTGTGTGAACTTTGATTGTTCATATCTGAGTTGTTGTTTACTGCACTTTCTATTATGTTGTGCATCTAATCAACCTCCATGCTATCGACAATTAGTCGTCGTAGCCACGTTAGCTTGGGGGCCATGAGAGGATCGTACCAGCATTCGTGCTGACCCCCTCGGGGGCTTCTTTTTACTACACAGGTGAACATCAGGAGGCGGCCGTCGCGAGAGTAAGAAGGAGTACAAGTGTTAAGGATTAAGTATGACCTACGAGTTGTGCCTGTACACTCGTATGGCAATTGAGTTAGTAAGATGTATAGGTTGTGAGTGGTTTGTAAGAAGGTTATGTAATGGTTAAGGTTGTTAGACTAATGTTCGGTATTCTGTAGTCAGACCGTGGCAAGGTCCTGGATTGTAAGGAATTCCCGCTGTGACATGTTTATATATATACTGTTAAGTTGCGAGACCACATTTGGATCGAGTTGGGGTGTTACAAAAAGTGGTATCAGAGCGTAGTTACGCTCTGAAGACAAGGAATTACCGAACTTAGGAAATATTGAGGTTGAGATTGAGTTACGGGTTAAGGGTTGAGAGATAGTGTGTGAGGTGCGTTAGCCAGGACTCCCCGGTGTTTACCGGATACCCATAGTACCTAGGCCCGCCCTCCACATCCCTAACCCTAAATGTGTTGGACAAACGCCAGAGAGGAGAAAGCCTTCTCTTACTCGGGGAAACCCGATCTGGCAGTTAGCTAACAGTAAGCAATACCTGAAACAACTTGTCGTACAACAGTTATGGAGAACTGGGGGATTTTAAATGGAGCATAGCCGAGAAACAGGCACTACATATGGAATACTATCAGTAAGGGAACGGAAATTACCGGCAACATGGGTCGACATGCTACGCAGTCGAAATAACCCGCGATACCAATGATAAGGAAAGCACTACGCGTGCAATGGATAGGGAAATTATAAGAGACATGAGTACCGGACAGCGGTCCGAGTGAGCATAACAGTGGGATAATACAAAGCATGAGGATTGAGATTACTGGAAAGTCCGGTTAGAAACGGGAACTCCAAACCCCATATAATGAAAAAGGTTACAAACCTGGCCAACATAATGTGGACGACGATAGGAACACATACAAATTGTATACCGAAATAGGACTACAATGTAGTGCCTATAGAAGAACTATTACTTAATAACCACAACAGAATGTGTGGAGACAGGAGCGAGGATTAAGACATAAGAAAATATTAAGGGGTTCCCTCAGAAAGAGGAACGCCCTGGTAGATGACAGTATTGTCAAACAACAAGGAAACTGCCCGATGATCGGTTATCCAAAATAAGAGATTATCGAAGGAGTCCCGAGGACTACCAATTACATGGAAATTAGAAGGAAATATCACCACCAATGTACCTTGTACCAATAACCCATCCTGCATGGCGCACTTGCCATAGCAAGTGCTACCATGGTTAAGCTACACGAAAAGCCATCAAGGCGAGATAGGAGAACGCTACAGTTGTAGCATATATTAATACCGGATTGTGAATACATAAGAACAGAAAAATAAGACCTTGGAAAGGCCCGACGGCCTGACCATGATGAGATGTGATGACACACCAGTCTGCTGGAAGCAGAACTTGGACAAAGTACTAGACCATATAAATATTAGCAACGGTATAACCCACTACAACAACAACTAACGACAGTACGGTAAGAACACAATCCCGAACTCCAAGGGGAAAACCTAAGAGATTGCTCGGTATCGCGAGTAAAAACACTATATAAGCAATAAAATACAAGGGATGTATTATAAGCTACTATTGAGACTGTTGAAGCATCGACTCACAACGAAAACGGGATAAGACTCCCAGAGTGACCATTAAGGATACCAATAACAACATTCTTCAATGAAGATGTTGGACGACCCAGAAAATGAGGGTAAAAGAAATGAACATAAGCTATAACCTACTAAGGATTAAAATGTAAAATCCCGACAGAGGGAAGCTCAGCGGATTACCCACACAGAGCGGGCATAGTCGAACCGAACAACCGATGAATGACAGTTAACACTGTTTGCTTAACTCGTTAACACCCAAGTATGATTGTTCATCAACGGGTGGCGTAGTCAACAGAAGTTGAACGAAGCGTTGAGATGAAGGTATAAGATGACTGGATGATATCCAACTTGAACACCTTAAGGCAAACGCCTAATGCGAACCTAACTTTGACTATTAAAGACATAAGTCTAATAAAATGACAGCATTGTCAAAGACATTAAGTAACCTCAGAACACCTGAACAACTTCCATAACCGGAAGCAGGATGCAGCAACTTACCATGAAACCCGATATTACATTTAGTATGTAACCTAACGGTGGATGAAGTTCCAGAACCAGAATCTCATAAGGAAGACCTGCAGATGAGTAAGAGTACAAATAATGAACTGAGACATTAAGCATTAGGAGCCTACGAGCCAAGGATGTTAACCACATCAGAGCCCGAGGCGCAGTAAGTTATAAGAGAGCTTATTTAAGCCATGAGGAACTACAATGCGTAGATATGAACGGTTACCAAACCTATAATTTAGATTGGGAAAAACAATACCAAGAAAAGGTACCAATGAGAATATTGAGTTAATGCTAAGGACAGGAGCGGAGAACGAACCATGCCTTTTAGGGTGGGGATACCTCTCCTTGTTGTGAGGCCATGAGTGGGAATGAACCCCTCAAAAAGGGCTTTCACTTATTAGAGATGAAATACACTTTAATTAGAAAATGGAAACTATGAACCTTGAGATTACCTTAGAACATACCAGATACACTTGAGTAATAATGGAGGTGGCACAGATAGACCCCATATCCAACACCCAGGATGTAAGAATTAGTATGGGCAGAGATAAACATTGTGACTGCACATTATGACACGTCAATTAAACAATGCTCAGAATAGCTTGTGATTCAGCGGATGACTTCTTCAGTAACCAGTTAAACTACATGGTAGATAACACCTTCATATCAAGAGCCAACTATCTTACAACACGGTACGACAACCGCCAATACCGGAATGAGAGAACTCCCAGTGTGTTTACACCAAGAAGGGATTGAGTATAAGGTAAGACATTAGAATAAGTGAGTAAGAGGTTGCACCATTAATGGGCAACAAGGTAAAGGCCAACTACCACGGTAGTAGTGGTCGTGAGTACAATAGTTAGATAAGTGAATTAAGTCATGGTGCGCGGTAAGGCGACCATTATGTATGAGCCGTCAAATATTGACACTGAGGCAATTAGATTTATGAGTTAAGACCAGTATAAGTAAGGAAATAAGATGGTAGACGAGCTGTGCATTGATGCCAGTAGTCTGGACCTGGTTAGGTAAGATTTTGCAGGAAGCACACTACCCATTCCTTAAGGAACTGGAAGTGCATTCCCAGTGAGAGCAATATGAAAAACAAGATAAGAGGCTCTACGGAAGAGACCTCAATTACTAAGAGATAGAATCAGTACGGGATACAGAAAGAGCTAGAGCATACAATACCAAGAACGCAGTAAATAGACTTCCCTTGATTAACTTCAAGAAGAACAATGAATGTTATTATGGAACGATGAAAGAGGAGATCGACAACAGAATACTTCATAATTAGCAATAGCTAAACGTGTGACGGACACTATGAGTTTACTAAAACGAGACGTGGGACGACTGCACCCCACAGGGGCTTGCAGGCCTGACACGCTCATTTATGAGTTAGTTGGGTAAGTAGTAATGTACCAGTAAGGTACCCCATGCATGTAGACGAGTAGTGTAAGGAACACGGGAGGTAGTCGACTCCGTACCACGGACAACGACGCAAGATCACACAAGAGCAGCTACCACCACAACAGTTGAAGAAAAAGGAATTCAGTTGAACCAGCAACACAGAGGAACTAGAGGGCAGATAATTAAGGACTATGAAGTGCGAAGAGCACGGATTGTTAAGTACAGACATTGGACATGTCTTAAGATGTAAGGGATTAAGACTGTAAAGCGTGATATGCACTAAACAGTAGTTTCAGATTAAGAATCATCCCGAGACCAAAGATCAGTCGAGGGGAAACAATTTAGACATTCGAGGAAATACTAAGAGTATGAGCATAAAATCTCCAAGGAGAATAGATAGACGAGTTACAACTCATCAAGGCCGTGTATATATAAAAATAACACGTGTCCATTGAGAGACTAATATTCCTAAACAGTAAGGATGCAGAAGGATATACAATGCTATCAAAAGCTAAGTGAGGCAGTTAAGCCTAAGAACATCAGAGTGGCGCAGCGGAAGCTAGCAGATCACTACCTTTGAGATTAGACCAAACTAAGTTAAGGAAACGGTATAAGTACCGTTAAGAATCCTCGATACAAAGACTAAGTCATTTCTGGTTGAATTATAAGTAAGATAGATGACGTGGAAGCTAGAACGCTTGGTGAGAATTAGACATCTTGAACTTATGTTCAAAGATCATATAACGCTGATTACGCGGGCGTAATCCATTTTAGGGGGGGGTAGAGTGAAAACCGCTTAGCGTATGTTTGTGTACTGAGTACATAAACTACGATGTGCATAGCACAAAATAATTTGAGAATATGTTTTACATAAACATTTTAAGATAAACCATGGTTATTGCACACAGAAGATGTGAATACCATACATATTAAGTACCTATCTTGTTAACTCCGGTGTGAGTACAAGTTAAGAGAATTAAGGAAGAGGATTAAGGAGACTTAAGGAATAAGGAATATATGAGGTATAAGTCGATATGAGACTATGTGTGAGATAAGAATAAGATAACACTATGAGATATTATTTGATATGAGTATGAGAAAGGAAATTGTAATTCTATGAGATATAAGATGGCGAGAGTTGGTTTGAGACTGATATAGAATTTAGTAGGAATTTAAGTCTGGAGGTAGTTACTAAGAGATGAGTTGAGAATGTTTGATGGACTTAGTTCACACTTTGGAGATGTATTGATTATGATTAGAAGAACTAAAAAGATAGAAAATTGGACATTAGTGAACTATCTGATGTTTGAAAATGACGTGGGAGGTGGAACTTGATTTTCTAGGGATCAAGGGAAACCGAACACAAATTGGAGTGGAAGGTTGGTTCTACACTGATGCTGATCACATCAGGGTAGGATTATTCCTGAAACTCCCTACCAGTGGTCACAATTAAATCACACTAAGGATAGAGGCCTTAGGATAAAATGAAATTGGAGTTGCTTGTATTTTTAATTAGAGGAATTATTCCTCACATGACCTCGTAAAAAGGATTACCTTTTTACTGAGTCTCGCCCATGAAGTCGAGGACGCACGAGCCTTTGTCTTCGGACCGGTGACATGGGGAGAGCAGCGTGTTTTGTATTCTGGCCCATGGTGACGAGGACGAATGAGCCATTGTCTACGGACCGGTGACATGGGAGAATACGTTGGAAGTTATGTGAATGTTTTAATCATCAAAAAGGAACAAAAGGAATTTTGAGTGCTACACATGCTTAAGCATGTTGTGTGATATTTAAGTTAAGAATGGTGGATTAATGATCCAATGAGATTAAGTATACATAAGTATGATCTATATGATCTAAGGAATGAGGTAAGACATGTATTCTAATGAGATAAGATGCATGGGAACTTTGGGACAAAGTTCTTTTAAGGGGGGTAGATTGAAATACCCCAAACCTAAGTATGCTAAGTAAACATCAAATCATGATGTATAAGGCTAAAATATGCCTTAGAAAGATTGGTACAATTTAAACCAAGGAAAACATAAGAAAGTGCCTTAAAGGCAATCAGGGCAAAAACGTGCTCTAAGCTTGGAGAGACTTGGGTGAGTACCCAAATATCATGATAAGACCTTAGTAATATCCTAATGGTCATTTTAAATCAATTAGCAAAGAAAACCAAGCTTGAAAACAAGTTAAAACACAAAATGTGCTTTAAGAATTCTTAAAGCACATTTTTGAGAAATTGTCTTAGAATTGAGTTTTGAGTGGCTAAATGTCCATCATTACTCTTTAATCAACATGTGTACTAATTAGTATCACATTAGGAGGTCTAAATCAATGGGAAATCAAAAATTTCCCGATTATGTGCCTTGATTAGTGAATAGTAACTATTTAGTGACTAGTTTAAGTTTTAATCAATATAAGTCAATTAATTGGTCAACAAAGACCATGTTAGCCTTATATTAAGGGGTGGCCGGTTTTTATGTGGGGAGTCACCACATGAGTCATCAAATGAGAAAGGAAAAGAAGAGTAAGTAAAAAGTTACTATTTGCTTTATAAAGCAAAATACCTTATATTAGCTACCTTTTCTCTCTCTTCTTCATTTCTCTCTTCACCCACGGTTTCTTCTTCCTTCTCTTGCTCCAAACCGAGAGAGCTTCTTCCATGGGTGCTCCACCTTCAAATGCTCACCAAGTGTTCATCTTTGCTCCAAATCAAAAAACTAAGTGTAGATTTCTCTTAGTTAGGCCAAGACCTATCTTCCTATCTTTTCAAATCTTTCAAAGCTCCATTTTGGTGCCATGAGAAAACTCCATTGATGGGGAAAATCAAGTTTGAAGAGCTCATTAGCTTCTCCATTCTCTTAAGGTAAAGAAAATGTAAGAAAAACCATGTTTCCATCATTCTTGTACATGGCCGAAAATTCTACTCATGGGGCCTTGTTTTTATGCCTTGTTCTAGCTTGATTTATTCACCAAGGACTAGTGGATCCTATTTCATTCAATGCCAAGTCTACTTGAGACTTCAAAGGTAATCATCCACTTTTATGCCTTAGAACACATTTCTAACCTAGGTTTTTCCTTAGGTTAGGTATTGTTTAGTACTCATATGAGTCCTTGGTATTGATTAGAACATTGGCAAGGAATTTAGTGGTGGCCGATCATCAAGAAGAAGGCTAAGGAGGAGATTAAGATAAGCTTGAGAACAAGGTAAAATGCTTACCTAATGGTGGTTTAAGATTAAGGAATGAGTTTTAGATAAATACCAATGTGGCTTAGAGCTTACATTGTGTATTGGGTTTATAACCTAAGAAAAAGAACTTAAACAAGCTTATGAACTTGTGATTAAGGAGCTAATGAGAATGAGTTAGTAATATAAGTTTAAGGTGGATTTTAAGAGCATTATAACTACTATGAGATTGATGAGTGTATTTGCAGGTTGAAAGCTTATACATGTGGGAAATTCAGTGTTTAAGTTTAAGTCATTTAAGGGCCTAAGAGCCATGTCATTTAAGAGCCTTAGTGCTATGCAATTTAAGATTATTGCACTATATTGAGTTATTAAGATGAGTTGATTTGGATGAGAATGATGAGAAAGGACTTGGTGTGTGTGAGGTTATTGTGTGAGAAAAACAATGCATTTGGGCATGAGAATATACTAGAGGAGCTATGGCAAAATTTGAGTAGAAAATAAGTGTTTAGGTGAAGGTGGTGAATCAATATGACCTAGGATTTACTAGGAGTCATTATGAAGAATTTGAGTGGAAATGAGTTAACTAAGGAGTTCTTAGGATGAGAATGACCTAGAATGGTCTAGAGGAATTAGAGTTTAGGTGGGTGTTTTGAGCACACCAAAATCATGAGATGAGGAATATAAGACTGTGCATAAGTTTAAGGAGAAGGTGATGCTTAAGGTGATTAAGATATGTTCTAAGGGAATTAATGACTAAGGAAGTACTAGGAAGTTTAGAGTTGTCTTGATGAAAGGGGTAGATAAAGTGTTGGAATGAGTTATATGACTTAGGCATTACCTTGGGATTTAGGAATCAAGAGAATGTAATTGAGTATTTAGAACTTAGGCAAATGTTGGTAAACAACTAGGAAGGAAATAAGGTGTTGGTGTGGAAGCTTAAGCTTGTGAAGGAACTTTTAGTAAATGCTTGAAAGAGTTTTAGATGGAAGATGCTTGGGAGATGATGTTATAGTGGTGAGGAAAACATTGGCATAGTGGTTACATTAAGTATGAACCACCACCTAGAAACCTAGAGGAAAGCATTACAAGAGTAGCATTATTACAAGGAAAATGCATAATGACTAAGGTGGATTTTGGTGGATGATTTAAGGTATTTAAAGGAGGTTATAAGGTGGGTTTAAGGTGCCAAGATGGTGTTGGACCTATTAGGACACTTGTGGAAGAGTTTGGAATTGGAAGAGCAATTTAAGAGGAAAATGTAGTGGACCGACCCAGGGTCCGACCCAGTTCTGGGTCGGTCGGACCTTGCTAACCCAGCAGAAATGTTTCGGCAATAGACCGACCCATAAGGATGGGTCGGTCGGTGGGTCGGTCGGGCAAGATTTAATGAAGGAAAATGTTTCGGTAAGGACCGACCCAGAGGGTTTGGGTCGGTCGGTCTAGCTCTGGGTCGGTCGGATGGTTTCAAAGACGGAGAGTTTCTGTAATGGACCGACCCAGGGGTTGGGTCGGTCGGTGGGTCGGTCGACCCTTAACACTTAGAAAAAAAAAAGAAATTTTGAATTCTAAGAATGGCAATGGGTAATAAGGTATGCCTTTGGTAGGGTAGTAATGATTGAGACCCTAAGAACTTAAGATTAAGCTAAGTTAAGTATAAACTTGAAAGTTTAAGATTAAGTTGTAAGATTAAGTGTAAGACCTGAGAGGTGTTAGGTGGGGATCATTAAGGAATTAAGTAAGTTAAACAAGCTAAGTAAGTCATATTAAGTTAAGTGATTAACAACCTAAAACTGAATGAATGTTTTAGGACTTGGAGTTTGGACTCCGGAAGAGAGTAAGCAGCCGAACGACCAACGGTGAACGGTACAGTTGTTTCTTCTTGTGACCTGCTTGCTAACGAGGTGTCCCTCGGCTTGTGTGCTATTTGTTTTTGTGTGCTCACTAAACAAGATAAAGCATGCAACCGGAATATATATATATATATTATATTGTTGTGTGATGTTTGAAAACTAACACAACATACCGTGAGAACTTACTAACCAATGTTTAGTAAGAAATTGAGTGAGAATAAGGAACGCCCCCTAATGAGGGACGATATGAACCGAAAGAGGTTAACCAACAAACATGGTCTTGAGACTATTACTAACTGAACTTGAGTGAGGAATCCGGAATGGTACCGGCACATGTGTATTGGGGGAAGTCGGTATCCTTATCAAATACCGTCTTCCAAAGATGACTTGTCCTCGGACTCGTCGCCTAGAGTCGACAATAGACTCGACCTCCTCGACTTCTTGTTTTAGGAGGGAGGCATACTGAGATGGTGTAGTGGGATCTACCTAAATGCCCAACTAATTCTAATAAATATTGTTTATGTAAACCAATGGAGCTGATAACTCATTGGTTAGGGCTACGTGACCCGACAGATAAACAATGGATTAAGGTACAACCATTCTAATTAAAGAACGGTTGACTTAATTGAGATAAGAACTGAGATAAGATTGACATAAGGTTTGAGATAAGTTACAACCATTTCTACTTAAAGAATGGTTTGTATTCTAAGACTGAGATAAGTTACAACCAATCCCTTCCAGGAACGGTTTGTATATTGAGATTAAGTTAAGATTAAGATAAGTTACAATCATTCCTTTTTAAAGGATGGTTTGTATTATTAAGATTAAGATTAAGGTGAGATTAAGATAAGTTGCAACCATTCCTTTTTAAAGGATGGTTTGTAATATTAAGATTAAGATAAGCTACATCCACTCCTGATTAAAGGATGGTTGTTCCTAAGATTAAGATAAGAATCAGATTGAGGTAAGATAAGGATGGACTAAGATTAAGAGAGAACATTACTTAAGGAGTTAAATATCTAACTCTCTAATTAAGGGAACGCATTTAAGTCGTTCATTGTGTGTGAACTTTGATTGTTCATATCTGAGTTGTTGTTTACTGCACTTTCTATTATGTTGTGCATCTAATCAACCTCCATGCTATCGACAATTAGTCGTCGTAGCCACGTTAGCTTGGGGGCCATGAGAGGATCGTACCAGCATTCGTGCTGACCCCCTCGGGGGCTTCTTTTTACTACACAGGTGAACATCAGGAGGCGGCCGTCGCGAGAGTAAGAAGGAGTACAAGTGTTAAGGATTAAGTATGACCTACAAGTTGTGTCTGTACACTCGTATGGCAATTGAGTTAGTAAGATGTATAGGTTGTGAGTGGTTTGTAAGAAGGTTATGTAATGGTTAAGGTTGTTAGACTAATGTTCGGTATATTCTGTAGTCAGACCGTGGCAAGGTCCTGGATTGTAAGGAATTCCGCTGTGACATGTTTATATATATACTGTTAAGTTGCGAGACCACATTTGGATCGAGTTGGGGTGTTACAACGTGAGACTAGAACAGACAGAATATGATGACAATAAAAGAACTTTGAAACTCCGATTATCACTCAGAACACGTATCGAACTCGATACACAATTGGCACGTAGTATGTTCGCCACACCACCTATACACGAGATCTAAACTCTCAACACATTAAGAGTACAATCCACTCTTAACACCTCACACTCAAAATATGCTTCTCAATACTAATTCCGTTTCAGTATGAAACTAACCTCACTCATGTAGACATATCTCTCTCAAGGCCTATGCGGCGCTTACTCTTTTGTTTTTCTTCCTCTTTTCTTTTTCCCAAAAACTTGCCCATAACCCTGGAGTTACCACCTCATATATAGATACCAAGACTATAGTTTACAGCTCATAAATCATAGATTTTATTTATCTTTAACAGATATATAAAATCCCGTTTAAGATATTCTTTCCGCTTTATCTGTTTCCTCGGTTATGCACTAGCACGCGGATCTCTTTATTTCTTCTTCACACTCATCAGTCTAGAGCTGAGTTTGCCGATCAAAATTACATCAACAATTTCCCCCTTTTTGAAGTCTTGAACCCCTTGTATTAATTCCCCCTGAATCTTGTATTACCACAACTTCGCAAGAAAATCCTATCAACTGTCGGCATTCCCCCTCAATCTCACATCTTCTTCTGCTTGCCCTGTACTCAGTGTAAAACTCACAACCTTTTGCGCATTAATTGTGATATGACAACAAGAGAAAAAAAAATAAAGAGACAAATAACAGAACAGAATCTCTACATAAGTAATTCGCATCATAATCCCACTTGTACCAGGGTATTAACAGACAGAGTGATAGAGATCCAGTTCGAAAACCAAAACATCATACGCTAGCTATAATCGCAACCCAAGTCTAAACATGCACCAGCTGTTTGTGCATCAATCAATTTGTCTAAAAAAAAGAAAAAAAAAAACTTCAAGGACTTCCAAATACACTTCCCCCTTTTGCCACATCAAAAAGAGACAAAGATATCAGATATTGTAATGAACAAGTAGGGGAGGGGTAGGATGCAATCCACCGTAAACCACTAGAATTTATCAGATTGTTCAGAGGAGGAGTTATTCGCAGACAGCATAAAATTGAGTTTGTCCTCCATAATCTGCAACCGGTCCATTAATCGCTTTTCCATTGCCACCATTGAGTCGAGGACTGACTGCACCAGAGAGGAGGTGGAAGGAATTGCATGGTCAGTCTTCTCCTCATGTTGCCCTGCTTGTTTGAATTGCCAGCCTGCTGATGTCAATTCCAAGCCCATCTTGGAGAGAGTTGCAAGCTAGATAGTTAGTTGGTTGAGCAGTGATGAAATAAGCGTCATCTTAATAAGATTGAAGTGAAAGAACCTTTGTAAGCCAGAAGGGGTAAGGATGGAAGGCTTGGAGCTATTCACAATTGACCGTAAGTGAGATATGATGATTCTTGGCAGGAGAGATGAATCTTTTTATCTAAGCACCACATCAATCCTAAATCCACAGGTGTGACTTTATCACGCATGTCAGAGCGTGGGAATAATGTTTGATAAGCAAGCAAGTGGAGCAATCTCGGTAACACACCTAGGTCTCTCTGTGGATAGTGCTTCAGTCTAGAACTAGCACGGGTCAGGCCAAAGTGTTGCACCACGTCAGAATGCGGTGCGACATCCACTTTCTGAGCATTGAACTCAGCTAAACCATCAAGAGGTACATCAAGAATCATAGCAAGCCATGCTGGAGAGATTATCATTTTGATTCCAGCAACCTCAGTATTAAACTTGTATGGAGAAACAAATTCTAAGTTAAGAACCAACGGAAAGAGTAGCTCTGGGTAGTAGGTGGTTTCAGAATTAAATAATTTGTCCCAACCTTGAAATTTAACAATCTCCACTAATGATTCCAGCAGTTCTTGCCTAACCAATCACAATCTACCAATTTTCCAGGAAGAATGTCGGATTCAAGCATCTGACGATTAAAAATGGGTTTCTGTGGAAAGGTACGACCTGGGTTTTGTGACCGTTCTTGATGAAACTCCTTAACCTTTGATGCGAAAGGACGGCGTGGCACAGACTTCAGCCTCTTCGACGATCGCTGTGGAACTACTGGAGAATCACCCTCTTTGCGCTTTGGGTTCGCCGAGGAAGCATCTTCGACTCCAGGAGCAGCCTTCTTGGTAGGTGTGCGCAACCGACGGCGTGATTTGGCCAGAGGAATGTCATCTTCAGTAGGAACAGCAGAGGAGTCTTCATCGCTAACAATGGTAGTCTGTTTTGGAGTTGGAGATTTTGCATCGGGTGAGGGTTTTGAAATGGAATCGGGAACTATTGTTTGTTGGCTATAATTTTCTGGTTTTTCGGTAGCAAGAGGAACAGCATCCTCATAGATGAGTTGTTCGAAAGAATCCATGGCTGAAAGCAGAAGGAATTGAGGAAAATGCAAGAACGAAGCTAGAGAAGATCAAGAGGTGGCTCTGTTGAGAAACTTCGAGAGGTGTAACCAAGTGAGTAAACAGTAGATGTTGTAAGTATACTGAGAATGAGAAGAGGAAGTAGTGTTTGGTGTGGTTTTTTTTTTTTGAAAAAATATTCAAGATAAATCTAAACTTCTCCGTTTGAAAAACATGGTTGATAGATCTAGACTGAGGCTATCAGAATAGAACCTTTAAAAGATTATGTAGATGAACACATTTATCTACAGAGACATCGACCAGTATACGTTAGGAAATTATGACTCCAGTCTCCTGACATTGACAAATCTCCTTTAGTGAACATACCACAAGCGGTACATGCAGATGATTTGTTTGTATAAGCTTATGCACAATCACAACTTCCTTTGAAACGACAAGAGGTGAGAAGTACAATCATATTCCATTATACCTTTCATCACCACAGACTCATACTCACAGCTTTGAAGGATAATATTTGCGTTAATTAAAACAAACAACACCTTGACTTTTTCTCTCCATCCATGTAGCGACTTTGGGTCAACTTGTCCAGAGTAGTTACCCTTAGAAAGTTAGATGATGAAGCATCCTTTAAGACTTAATTATCGAATGAAAGAGGCCAAATACGTGTTGTTTGTGCTTTGAGCAGTGGAATCTCTTTCCTTGTTCATTCCTTTATATTAGATAGCCACTGTAATGTCATATCATTCACCTTTATTGCAAATCCCAACATGGTGCTTGTGTGACACATCCGGAGATTTATACGAAAGGAGAGAAGAAGTACATGCATCCAACTAAGGTATATTTGGAAGACATGCTAAGTAAATAACATACTCATCTTAATAACCGTCATAACGGTATATTCATAAAAAGACTTAGTATAAAATACTATCATCCATGTGGAGCAACCAGAGACGCAAGAATTAAAAAGACTAAAAAAAATTTAACCAAACCAACAATCGGACAAAAAACATAAAAATGTGTAACGAAAGCAAGACACAAAAAAAAACATCTGATCCATCTCTCACTTGGAATCTACCATGCCAATCTCAAAACGAAGTCTCTCAAAGGTTTCTCTTGATAAGGGCTTGGTGAATATGTCGGCCAACTGTTTTTCTGTGGGACAATGAACAAGAATAACATGGCCATGTTCAACATGATCACGAAGGAAATGATGACGGATGTCAATGTGTTTGGAACGTGAGTGATGAACTGGATTTTTGGTTAGCTCAATTGCACTGGTATTATCGCAATAGATGGGAACGGGAGTGAAGAAGAGACCATAATCCTCGAACTGCTGATGAAGCAATAAGATCTGGGCACAACACGCCGCCGCAGCCACATACTCAGCTTCAGTCGTAGACAGAGCGACCGAAGCTTGTTTCCTGGAAGACCAAGCAATGAGATTAGAACCCAAAAATTGAGCCGTGCCCGAGGTACTCTTCCTATCAGTAAGAGAGCCACCAAAATCTGCATCAGTATACCCAGAGAGTGTAGGTAGCGAAGTAGCCGTGTATAGAAGTCCAAGAGATGATGTCCCTTGTAAATACCGGAAGATGCGTTTGACCGCTTTGACATGAGGTGTTTTGGGATTAGATTGGAACCGAGCACAGAAGCATACACTTTGCATAATGTCAGGCCGACTCGCGGTAAGATAGAGAAGAGACCCTATCATCCCCCTATAAATAGTAGGATCTGTAGATTCTGCAGTGGGTTCCAGTCCCAGTCTGAGAGTGGTTGACATCGGTGTGGACATTGGTTTACACTCATTGAACTTATACTTCGCCAAAAGCTCCAAAGTATATTTAGTTTGCTGACAAAGGTGCCATCAGCTGTTTGGCGAATCTGCAAACCAAGAAAATAAGTTAACTCACCCATGTTACTCATTTGGAACTCTTGAGTCATCATGGTCTCAAATTCCGTTGTTAGCTGAGGACTGGTGGACCCAAAGACAATGTCATCCACATATATCTGAACCAGAAGCTTATCCATCCCGCACTGTTTGATAAACAGTGTGCGATCGACATGTCCCGTACAAACTGTTGACTAACAAGAAAAGTGGTCAATCTTTCATACCACGCTCTCGGTGCTTGTTTTAGACCATATAATGCTTTTTTCAACCGATAGACATGAGTAGGATAGATAGGATCTTCAAATCCCGGTGGCTGAGTGACATATACCTCTTCCTTGAGGTGTCCATTTAGGAAGGCACACTTGACGTCCATCTGGTAGAGTGTGAACCTATGTAAAGTGGCAAAGGCTATGAGCAATCGAATAGCCTCAAGTCGTGCAACGGGAGCATAGGTTTCATCAAAGTCCAATCCCTCCTGCTGGTTATACCCTTTGGCAACTAGTCGAGCTTTATTTCTGGATATCTGACCATTTGAGTCTAACTTATTACGATAGACCCACTTCGTTCCTATGACATTCTGATTTTCGGGTTTCTCAACAAGTTCCCATACCTCATTTCGTACAAACTCATTCAACTCCTCATGCATGCATTTATCCAGCTTTCATGTTCTAATGCTTCCTTCACAGTTTTTGGCTCTACTATGTTGATACAAATCCAAAGTAAGCACAGAACGTTTGTGCATTCGACCTGGTTTGTACTCCTGAGTTCAAGTCTGACAAAATATTATTAATCTCTATACCCGGGGCATTTCGGGGTGTCAGGCTACGCATGACTCTGGCTTCCTGGTTCACTACTGGTGGCAAGACGGTGTGTTCTGGTGGTGTAGCTTCTAAGATCGGAACTGATGAAGGGAGAACTTCAGTGCGCACCACTTCTACTTCTGAATCAGTTTCGGAATCATTTTCCAAGGTTACATCATCAGCCTTACACTGAAAGAGATCTTTTATCTCCTGAGGACTCGTTCGTCCACCAAAATTATTCTCGTCAAACGTGACTTTGCAGATTCTTCAACAACCAAGGTGCGTTTGTTAAAAACCCTATAAGCTTTGCTGCTCATTGCATAGCCGAGAAATACTCCTCATCACTTCTTTTGTCAAACTTCCCTAGTTGAGTTTTGCCATGATTGAGAATATAACAAGTGCACCCAAACACTCTGAAATGTGATATAGATGGCTTGCGCCCTTTGTACAGTTCATAGGGAGTCTTGATTAGAACTGGACGAATCAGAGCTCGATTGAGAATATAACATGCCGTGTTTATCGCCTCCCCCCAGAAACTTGGTGCAAGTCCACTACCATTCAACATCGTACGAGCCATTTCTTGGAGAGTCCTATTTTTACGTTCCACCACTCCATTTTGCTGAGGAGTTCTGGCTGCGGAATAAGTATGTGTGATTCCGTTGTCAGTACAGAACTGGGACATCTTCTGATTTATGAATTCCGTCCCCTGATCAGTTCTAATGGTCTTGACCTTATTCTCCGTTTGAGTCTGAATCTTAGCAAACAGACCCATAATCTCACAATATGTTTGATCCTTACTATGAAGTAGAATCACCCATGTGTACCTTGAGAAATCATCAACGACCACCAGTATATATCTCTTGCCAGACCTGCTTTGAATCCTCATCGGTCCCATTAAATCCATATGAATCAACTCTAGAGTCTTGGTGCTACTGACCGCATGAGTCGGTGAGTGCGAAATCCTTGTTTGTTTGTTCAGGGCACAATCAGCACAGATAACATCGTGACCTATCCTCCTTTGTGGTAACCCATTGACTAACTCCTTTAGTCTCAATTTGTTAATCAACCTGTGATGAGCATGCCCTAACCTTCGATGCCACAATACTTCTTCATCATCTTTAACCGTAAGACACGTCAAATCTTCCTGGTCATTAACATCTACCATGTAAAGATTTCCTACTCTACAACCTTGTAACAGTACCTCCTGTGTAACTTGTTGCGTATTTGAAACCCATTAGAGTCAAAGACAACCTCTGAGGGACCCTTGTCGCACACTTGTGACACGCTTAACAGATCATGACTGAGACCCTCTACCAAACTAACTTGATCAATGCAGTTCTCCTTTCCAATCGTTCCTATTCCTATAATCTTCCCTTTGCCATTGTTTCCAAATGTAACTTTTCCTCCTCGATGTTCAACTAAGGTGTTGAACTTCTTTTTGTCTCCACTCATGTGTCTCGAGCAACCACTGTCCATCAGCCACCAGTTCTCACATAACGAGGTAGCCAATGCCTAAACACAACCAATCACTGTTTAGCTTTAGGTACCCAAACTAATCTAGGTCCTGTTTTATGGTGAAGGTGCGAATGATTGTTGTTTTATTAGCTCTAGACTGACGTGTATAGTCAACGAAGATTTTCTATAGTATAAACTCCTACAAAAACCAATACTATGACCGGGTTTACGACAATATTGACAGAAGAAAGTCGACTTGGTATATCTAGCATTTGAGGCCCTCCTTTCTGGTGTATGAACAAGTGTGGCACTTTTCTTCTTCCCAGTTAACATCTGAGTCAAATCTGCCTTCCCAGTGTACCAAGTGGGATTCCGTGGCATAGCTATCTCTTTTTCTCTCCTAGCTCTAGACAGTTATCCTCTAACACCTCTTTTTGCTTTCTTAAGTATTCATGCCTTTCTTGTAATGTCTTGAATTCAGATTGAACCCAAGCAGGTAAACATGCAACTCTCTCTTTTATCGGTTTGACAAACTTAATAGTAGAATTTTCTTTAGCCAGAGATTCAGTCTTAGACTCTATAGGACTATCTATTTTGACAATTTAGACTCTAGCAGTTTTATCTTAGCAATGGCAGTTGTTAATAAACTAAAGATTTCTTTCTTTGACAAAGAATTAAAAGCATCTTCTATGAGTTCAGGACTTACCTCGTCTACTTCTAGGACTTCTTGCCAACCGTCTTTTGCCATCATGCAGAAGTTCCTATCTGATGCTATACTGATTCTTTCATCATCTTCAACCACAGCGGTCATGCACACTTGTGCTGTTTCTTCAGCCTCTGAGTCCTCATCTGACTCTTCTTGTCCCCACGCTGCTGCTGCCGCTCTGTAAACTTCTTGATTTTGTCACGAAAATCATCCTTTGTCTTTAACATACAGTCCTTCACCACATGTCCAGGCTTGTTGCACCGGAAACAAATGATTTGTTCCTTCTTAGACTTGAACCTGTCAGTTCTGGACCCAGACCCTCTTCTTCCGCCGAAGATCTTCTGATTCCGTTAGCTATCATTGTGATCTCTTCATCCTCGTTTGTCCTCATCTTCTTTATCACTTGAAATCTTCTTCGCCTTTAGCGCCAGATCCTTATTAACACTTAGACCAATAATCCACCTTTCATCTTGCCTTCGTACACCGTTAGTTCAGACCCCAGTTCTTCAAAGGACAATTTCGACAGATCCTTCGTAGACTCTAAAACGGTAGTGAAGTTTAGCCATTCTTTGCACAAACTATCCAGAAACCTCTCGTTTATCTGAGCATTATCCAGAGTTACTCCGACAGCCTTAAGTTCGCATAAAATCTTATCAAATTTTTCTATTGCCTCCGTAATTGTTTCGCCCTCTTCCATCTTAAAATTATCAAGCTGCCTCTTGAGTTGCTTTCCCTTTGCTTTCTTGACTGAATCAGTCCCGGCGTAAGCCGTCTTAAGGAATTCCCAAACCTCTTTTGCAGTGCGTAAACCTAAGACTTTCTGTTGGTCTGAGTCTGACAGGGAAGACATTATAACTCTCCAGCTTGTCGATTCTTGCTTATCAATTTGTTATCATTCTCACCCCAGCTTGACTTTGGCTTATCCTTGGTAACTCCTTCTTCAACATATTTCGGTTTTAGGTCTCCTTCAGTTACCACATCCCAAAGTTGAAGATCAATGGAAATTAGTTGATCCTCCATCTGTTCACACCAGCTAGTGTAGTTGAACTTGGTCAACTTAGGTGGCTTGACACTGTAGGTATTCATCTCGACCTACCCTGAGAGAGTTTTCTCTGAATTTAGGGTAACCGTGCTCTAATACCAATTGAAGAAACCTACTGTGCGTGAGACTAGAACAGACAGAATATGATGAATAAAAGAACTTTGAAACTCCGATTATCACTCAGAACACGTATCGAACTCGATACACAATTGGCACGTAGTATGTTCACCACACCACCTATACACGAGATCTAACTCTCAACAGTTAAGAGTACAATCCACTCTTAACACCTCACACTCAAAATATGCTTCTCAATACTAATTCGTTTCAGTATGAAACTAACCTCACTCATGTAGACATCTCTCTCTCAAGACCTATGCGGCGCTTACTCTTTTGTTTTTCTTCCTCTTTTCTTTTTCCCAAAAACTTGCCCGTAACCCTGGAGTTACCACCTCATATATAGATACCAAGACTATAGTTTACAGCTCATAAATCATAGATTTTATTTATCTTTAACAGATATATAAAATCCCGTTTAAGATATTCTTTCCGCTTTATCTGTTTCCTCGGTTATGGACTGGCACGCGGATCTCTTTATTTCTTCTTCACACTCATCAGTCTAGAGCTGAGTTTGCCGATCAAAATTACATCAACAGGTACGGATCTCTTTAGGAACCACCCCAAACATAGCTAGTTTATTGGGAGAGCCTTGAGGATGCTGTCAAACTCATGCTAAGCTCGTTTACATAACTCGTTACCGTCCTGTTAGACGAACGGATAACTTAACACAAAGATGGATCGGACATAATGATCCGAGCACACCGTACATAATCCCCAACAGACGTGAGTCAAAAGCCTTGGTTAATCTCAGGGGTGATTGAAGGCCAACGAAGGAAAACAACCAACAGAGAGGAAGCTGAAGAAACTGTATACAGCAACTCCCAAACAACGAGCGACTGGAACAACCGGATTCCTCACCCCCCATAATATATATATACATAGTTAAGGGCTCCATTGTGGAACCTATCACATCCATACACCTTACAGTATTACAACTGGGTTAGACACACAAGGGAGGTTCATACATTCACACACGAATATCACACACAAGCATCACACAACTAACTCACGCATAGCCGTGGTTAGAACGTTCCCATGGTTTGGGTCGTTAAATCTGAATACCGATCTCTTATGTGATCCTAGACTCAGTTAGCTAAGGTTTAGCACTTTCGAGGTTAAACGGTATCGGAACTAGACACGCCACATATATGAATTGCTGTAAACTCATTACATATTTTTATCTTATAAGGTGGCAAACATTCAAAAAATCACATTGGCATTCATGCCGGTGTAATCCGGTAGGACACAGGTTGCAAGAAAACCATACCTGTCACCGCAGGGAATTACTTTACCGGGTGTTCTCACGCTCCTCGGCTCACACTTGTTCCTCATGTCTTACTCTTGAACCACTATTTACATGTGAAATGGTTCAATTAATATTAAGGTGTTACGGTAGGTACATAATTACTACTCCCATACTTACCCCGTTATCCCGTTATTTCGGTTTAACTTTGTGTACTTAAACTCACAACTTTCCCAACCACTTCCAACACTTGTTTATACTTCTTAGGACCTTTAAAAATCACCAAACAAGGCCTTAACAACATCCAAAACCATTACCCATCAATCCACCACCTTTAGAACACTTTAAAACACATTCTAGGCCATTTTTGGTCTGGTCCGGGATTTGGTCCGGACCCAAGGTCCCGGACCACCTCTAGAAATTACTCTCGGCTTGTTTTTGGCATTGGTCCTAGACTTGGTCCTGGACTTAAGTCCCGGACCAATTCCTGCATTCACTCTCGGCATGTTTTTATGGGTGGTCCGGGTACCTATACAAGGGCTAGGTCCCGGACCATGTTAATAACTTGTCAAAACATCATTTTTCAACCCCTAATCCAACCTTAAACCTTACCTAATCATTCCATAACCGTTCCACATGTTTCCTACATGTTTAAACACCTTAAAATAAGCATTAAACCTTCTTAAACCATCACTAACTTGTTACTCAATTTCTTACAACAATTCCTAACACTTATAACATTTTTCCTTAGATTTCTAAGTGGTATATTATGCCTACAATAGCACTAACCAAAGTGTGCTTCCACAACAAGGTAACTACTCCTAAAGCATCATTTTGCATCACCCTCACCCCCTTTACACACACTCCTCAAGTCTTTTCCACAAGTTCATAGTTAAACCTTCACAAGGCATTACACTTCCATTGTTCACCAAACTTTGCACAAGACTTGACCACACCTCCACCATGACCTTGGTGTATCTAGAAATCATCCATTAGTTCTCTAAATCTCCAAGACTATGCCCAAGGCATCTTAACACTTAAGAACACCTTATTTCTCTTTCTTTCACCATCTTAACACATAACCATTCCTAGTACAATCTAGGTCACCCAATCTCATTACAACACTTAAACTCCTTTGTTTATCAACTAAATTTTGCCATAGCTTCTCTTGTATACTCTCATACCCAAACACTTAGGTTTTCACCTTTAGACAACCAAGAACACTTAATCACTTAATACACATTCCTTACACCCAAGCATATTGTTTTTCATCCTTTAACCATCCAAGACATTCATCTTCACAAGAAATGCTCTTTACACACAACTAAACCTTTAAAACACATTACATCACAATATAGTGCATAAACTTAAATTGCTTGGCTCTTAGGCCCTTAAATAACATTAAACTTAAACACTGAATCTCCACATTTAAATGCCTTCAACATGCGAATACACACAACAATGCTCCCATGTCTTTTTAGTCCACCTTGTGGATAGTTTTCTAGCTCATTTCCCATTGGCTCTTTAGGTTATTTATTAAGCAAATATAGCTCAATTCCCTAATACATAAAGCTACATTAAGAGAAGGTAATTTACCTCTTTGTTTTTCCAAGTTTTCTCACTTGTTTTCTCTTGTTCTTTCTTGATAGAAAATCGGCAAGGGCCTTTATCACTTGTCAATATTCTAACCAATATACATATAAGGGTAATGAGCATTAAGTTTCATACTTAAACTCACATATAAACCCTAAATTCACATAAGTGTTTTTAAACACTAAAATTGATATTTACCTTTGAAATTTGAAAGGGAACTTGAATAGGTAGCAAGATATGACTCCACCTAGCCCATTGAAGTTTGAAATGGAGCTAAACCAAAGCAAGAGAAAACACCATTACAAGGTGGTTCTCGGTCACATAGAAAAAGAAGAGGAAATGAAGTTTTTCTTTGGTTTTCCTTACCTTGAAGCTAAGGAGAACAACAAGGTGTGAAAATGTGAGCTCAAGCTCCATCAATGGTGAATCTCCATGGCACCGAAATTGAGTTCTTGAAGATTTGAAAAGATAGAAGTGAAGAGCTTGGTCTAACTAAGACAAATATGGTCTTAGAATTTGATTTGGAGCATTAATGAACATTTGGTGAGCAATTGAAGTTGGAGAAGAGAGGGGCTGTAGAAATCACGTTTCTGGTTGGGAGAATAGAGGAAGAACACGGTGGGAAGGCAAGGAAATGAAGAAGAGAGGTGAGAGGTTTCACTATTGTAAGATATTTAAGCTTAAAAGCAAATAGTAACTTTACTTTATTTCTTTTTCTTTTCTTTAGTTGGATGACTAGGTTAGTGACTCCCCACCTTAAAAACCGTTCCCCCTTCTATATATAAGATATATATGGCCTTTGTTGACCAATTAAACAACTTATGTTGACTTATAACTTAAACTAGCACTATTTGAGCAGTATTCACAAACTAAGGCACATATTTGTGAAATTTTTGATTTCCCATTGATTTAGACTTCCTAATGTGATACCAAGTAGTACACATGTTGATTAAAGAATAATGATGGACATTTAGCCGCTCAAAACCCAATTACAAGACAATTTTTCAAAAATGTGCTTTAAGGCTCCTTAAAGCACATTTTGTGTTTTAACTTGTTTTCAAGCTTGGTTTTGTTTTTTAATTGGTTTAATATGTTAATTAACATATAAATAAGGTCTTGGTAAGCTTATTAGGGCTTAACCAAACTTATCCCAAGCTTAGAGCACATTTTCACCCATATTGGCTTTAAGGTATTTATTTGTGTTTTGTTTGGTTTAATTGTCTACCAATGTTTCTTAAGGACTTAATTAGCCTTATTACATCATAATTGAATGTTATTAAGTCTTGGTAGGCTCATCGGGTCCTAACCAAGTTCACTCCAAGCTTAGAGCATGTTTTTGCTCAAACTGTGTCTTAGTGTTTTATTGTGTTTTTACTATGGTTTAAATTGTACACTGATGTTTCTAAGGCACTTCTTAGCCTTTAAATACCATAGTTTAACCTTTAAACAACATATCAAGTTTTTGGGGTATTACAATACAATCCCTAACAAACATAACAAGGTTGTTAGTTGTATCATTTTACTCTGAGGCCTTGAGGGTTATACCTCACTATGCCTCGTTTACTCATTCAATATCTCACCCGCTCTCTCGGGTTACTTATTCATATACACACCCATTCTCTTGGGCTACTCATTTTATACTCACCCATTCTCTCGGGCTACTTATACTCATTATCTCACCCACACTCTTGGGTTATTTATACTCATTATCTCACCCACACTCTTGGGTTAATTATACTCAAGCTCTTGTAGAATCTCGAGACACTACAGGTCTCCTATGTCACGCTTGTTACTCTTAATACTTTCTCAGGCCAAAACTCATGGCTCTCGAGCATAGTCTTACTTCCCCGGTTTTAACCCTGCTTTGGGTCTAGCATGGTGGGAAGGTTCAACTAGCTCACGAAACTCTCTCTTAGTTCCTAACTCTTTTACATAGGTCCGACTACTCTCGGACTACTCTCATTCCCATACACTCCTCTCTCGGAGTTATAATAACATTATGTGTTTTAGTCTAGAAGCATCACTCTCAATGTTTCTAATGACTTTGGGAACAATACACAAGTTCGGTTAATCTTAGGTTTTAAGGGTTACCCATACGTTTCATTTACTTAGACTTTTGGTTATTTTCTTATACCGGGTAAAGTCCTCATATAGGAGATCGACCATGTCTCAAGGGAGCTACTAATCCCTTAGGTCTCTTTTACCTTCTTTACTAGTTCACATCTTCGAACTATCTTTAATCCTCTTAAAAGGTGGTTCACTTATCTTTTCACTCTCATTTGTTTCGTGAATGGTGACATTACGGTTTCCTAACCGTTATCGGGTAATTACTCAACCCGTACATCTCCTCACATTCTAGGGAGTTCATATGTTTGCGTTTTCGCTATACTTTAACGGATAGTTTGTGTGTTTGCACATTTTCGTTATCATAAGCATCGACCCGATCTATGTGTCTCTAGCCAAATGATACTCACTATGAGTCGGTCTTTACTCTATGTTAGACCACACCGGTGTACAAGTATGTTAGCTCATTCAACATACAACAAGGCACACATAATCAAACAATGGATTATTTTTCATGCTTTAGTCTTGATTAAGCCGGCACACAAACACACAAATCAACGTAACTCGGTTACCACGCGGAGTATGAGAAAATCATACCTTTCACCGGGGTTTTTACTTTTACCGTGTCATCTCACCATGCTCGGGTCACACACGATTCTCTGATAATGTTTCAAACATTATTATTAATACTAGGCTCATACATTACATAATAAAATGCTATTCCCGTACTTACCCTGTTATCCCGTTACTTTGGTTTAACTTAACGTTCTTATACTTGCAACCTCCTTAATTAATCCTCATACTTGTTTCCCATTTATATACTTACTTCTTTACCATTGCTACTTCATTAATGGTGTATTACTACATACATATGCATATATGTGTTTTGGCCTACATATATATACCTACATATGATTACTATAACCATATGATAAAACACATTTTTTTTATAAGTTTTGGGTCGACCAACCCAACCCCTGGGTCGGTCCGTTCCAGTAAGTTTCCGTCCTCTGAAATTTCTCCCGACCAACCTAGAACTATTCTGACCGACCCATACACCTCTGGGTCGGTCCATCCCAGCACGTGTCAGTCCCGTTGTCCAAGCTCCGACCGACCCACCGACCGACCAAACCTCTGGGTCGGTCGAAGTCAGAAACTTCGACAACTGGGAATTCAAGCCCGACCGACCCACGACCGACTCACGGCTCTTGGGTCGGTCCGTTCCAGCATGTTTACTTCTCGTTACTTAAGCCCGACCCACCGACCGATCCAGCCTCTGGGTCGGTCGGTAGCAGAATGTTGCTACAGACCTTGTTGTTCTTTTCTCTTCTTACCCATTTCTTCCTCAATCTTCCTACATGTAATCCCACATGTTTTAGTGCCATTTAGGCCTCCTAAAATACCATAATTCATCCACCATGTCCTCTCACAAACTTTTGATTATTTCACTCAAATTCACTTATATTTTCATAAGTAGTTCTCTTGTTCTTCTAACTTTTGTAACAGATTTTGGTATTGTCTCTTACCATTCAATACTCCACACAATGATGCCATTCCTAGCACTCCAATGACATTATCTCCATTACTAACACAATCTTCCTCTTAGTTTGGCTTTCAAACCATTAAACAACCACTTAAATCCCTTAACTCACCTAGTTTCTTCCTTAACATAAAACACTCAAGACCATCCATTCCTAGGTGAATTTTGACAGCACTTACTTGCTCTCCTAAGCATTATCACCACACTAAATATACTCACAAACACAATCTTCACCCCTGTTTTGTTTAGGCATCAATAACACATCAAATTCCCATTGTTCACATAAATACACTAGCTTAGCTTCTAGGTTTCTTGCACAATCAAACCACATTAAAATATTCTCATTCCCACTCAATATTGTAGTACCATGACTACACCAATTCAAGAATATTAAATCAACTCTAAAATCTGTTTTACAAATCGAATAAAACCAACTCAAGGTGAGCTTATTACCTTGTTTTATTTTCGGTTTTACTCCTCTTCTTCCTATTTCAGCACTTACTTGCTCTCCTAAGCATTATCACCACACTAAATATACTCACAAACACAATCTTCACCCCTGTTTTGTTTAGGCATCAATAACACATCAAATTCCCATTGTTCACATAAATACACTAGCTTAGCTTCTAGGTTTCTTGCACAATCAAACCACATTAAAATATTCTCATTCCCACTCAATATTGTAGTACCATGACTACACCAATTCAAGAATATTAAATCAACTCTAAAATCTGTTTTACAAATCGAATAAAACCAACTCAAGGTGAGCTTATTACCTTGTTTTATTTTCGGTTTTACTCCTCTTCTTCCTATTTCTTTTGCTCCCTCTTTCCCATCTTGTTTTCACAACACACAAAGGGGTCTAAATTGCCATCTACAATAATATCCCCATACACACAAATCAAGCTCATTAATTCAATTTCCCCTCACAAAAACTAGTATTTCAAGAGCTAGTTTTTAGGGTTTAGCTTAGAGATTACCTTCAAGTGTCCTCATGGAGAGCTTAGGCAATCAAAAGGATGAAGTTCCAGCACTCCTCAAAAGCAAGAAGAAACCAGCTGAAGCAAGGATGGAGAAGGAGCTCACATTGGAATTTTCCAAAAATCAAAGGGAGCTAGACAATGGAGATTTTGAGTTTGCTTCTTACATTAAGGAACCAAGGAGTGGTTTTAGAACAAGATGGAACCTTCAAACTTCAGTTCCCAGATTTTTCCATGGAGGTCAAGTGTGAGCTTTTTGGATTTTGAAGGGAGGGAAATGTTCCCCAAGTTGAGAGGAATCCAATGGTGAAATTATTTTGCAATTTGGTGTTGATTTGAACCTTGTAGAAGAAGGAGAAGAAGAGAGCTGATGAAGGCTCTTGAAAATCGCCATGGAGCTTCGGTGAGGAAGAAGAGTGCTCAGGTGGGAAGTGGGAAAAGAAAACGTGAGCGAAGGAATGAAGAGCAAGAGAGAGGTTAAGTGGGTTTGTATTATTTACTTTTACTTTTCTTTTCTTTCTTCCTTTATTTACTAGCTAATATTAGACAGGGGGAAGGCTTCCAAGCCCTTTAAAATCGGCCTCACCTATATGTGTGAACTAGAGCATTTTTCGGTTTCTGACAGAAAATGCTCGTTATTTTACCCGGTTTGGCACTATTCATTAACCGGGCCCATTTTTCAGATTTTTCTCGTTTCTTTATTTTTAATGGTTACTAAGCTTCCATTAATGCTTATTTATAGTTATTTAATCAACTATAATTTTCACGGGTCCGTTTGACCACTTAAAGTCACGTTTTCGGGTTCCTCAAAAAACGTGCTTTAAAACACCGTTAGCGTTTTAATCCATTATTTGGATCCGTTTTCTTCGGGAATCACTCCCGTATACTAATTAGGCCTAACTAAGCCTTAGGAATCCATCTCGGACCCTAATGAGATCATATATCTCTTATATTTATTTAATGCGCATTTTAGCGTTTTTCGCGGTTTACGCATTTTCTCTTTTCTTTTGGTTTTATTTCCCTTACCAATACTCTTTAGGCACCATTAGGCCTTTAACAATCATATTAGAGTAATTTAATCACGATTTTTAGATCCGGGGTATTAAAGTTAGTTTATAATTTTTCTCTAATTACTTCTTATTGTTTATATAGTGTTTCTCTAAATAGCTATTAATATACTCGAACATAGTCACCCGTCCGAGATATACCTACAAGAGGTATATCTTGGATAGTCCCCGTCGGGACTGTCCAATCACGTTTGATCTCACCTTCTAGGTAGTGAACAAGTTTATAAAAAATAGTTCATTTAAAAATTCTGTAGCTTTTCTCTATTTTTCTTCGAGTGTATACATTCATATATACACTAGAAGATGGGAAGGGAAATGCTGCTGAAATTTTCAATGAATTGTTTTTTATAAACTTGTTCACATGTGAGATTGAACGTGATTGGATGGGTTTAGGTTGTAAATTTTTTAAAAGTAAATGGAGTAATATCTGCCAACATATGAACGATATCGATCAGTTGTAAAGTAATACATCGATCTTATAGAAAGAGAAGGAGCATTCAAAGATGTACAATGACAGACTTGACAACGATTACCTACAAGGGGTCGATAGGTTCTGTAACATCCTAGTCAATAATCTTCAACCGAGGGATAAGGGGTATATTTTGTGTCCATGCATCGACTGTAAAAACGACTTCAAGTATAGAGATATTGAGAAAATTAAGGACCATTTGATTCGTCGTGGGTTTACAAAAGATTACGAAGACATAGCATTATGGCATGGTCAGCATGCAGTGGATGTGTATGACTATGATGCAGAAGCTTCAGTAGAACAACCAGAATTGGACGACACTGAAAACTTTGGGGATGACATAGAAAACTATAGGGATGACACGGAAAACTTTGGGGATGATGACAACTGCATGATTAATGACGAGACAGAAGATGCGAACCTTGACACACTATTAGAAGAAGTAGAACAATACTTTGCCAACAAACCGAGTACACATGAAAACTTTATGCAGTCATTTAAAGAACCACTGTATGTTGGATGTGATGCACTGACGCTGAACAAATTAAGTGTGACCCTGAAACTGTTTAATGTCAAATCGAAACACGGATGAAGCGATGTAAGTTTCACGGAACTATTGTAAATTATTAAGGAGATACTACCAGTGGACAATGTCATGCCTACAACTACTTATGACGCGAAGAAGTTAATGTGTCCAATGAGTATGGAGTACAGGAAAATACATGCTTGTCCATCGGAGTGTATTTTGTTGTGGAAGGAGTATGAGCTACAAGATTGTTGTCCTAAATGTGGTGAATCACGTTATGTAAAGAAAGATCATCAGGACGGCAACAAGCCAATGGTTCGTTCCCCAGCGAAGGTGTTATGGTATTTGCCAATAATCCCAAGGTTTAGGCGGTTATTTGCAGTTCTGAAGGATGCTGAAAACCTTAGGTGGCATACAACACATAGGGTGGACGATGGTAAATTAAGACATCCTGCTGATTCACCGCAATGGAGAAACATTGACAGAATATATCCTGATTTTGGTATAGAATCAAGAAATTTAAGACTGGGCTTATACACGGATGGAATGAACCCGTACGGCACTTTGAGTAGTGTACACAGTACTTGGCTTGTTCTGTTGACTGTATACAACCTCTCACCATGGTTGTGCATGAAGCCTAGGCATATTATTCTATCAATGTTGATATCCGGTCCAAAACAGCGGGGACTAATATTGATGTGTTTCTGCAGCCGCTTATTGATGACTTGAAACTCTTATGGAATAAGGGAGCAACAGTATATGATTCATATGCAAAGGAAAACTTCACACTGCGTGCTATGCTATTTTGTACGATAAACGACTTTCCAGCATATGGAAACCAATCTGGATATACAATCAAAGGAGCATTAGCGTGTCCTGTTTGCGGTGATAACACATGCAATATCCGATTGAAATATAGTGGAAAAAATGTGTACATGGGTAATCGAAAATTCCTTCCAAGACATCATAAGTACCGAAAGATGACAGATTAATTTGACGGGACGACTGATCATGCTGTAGCTCGGCAACCTTTATCAGGTGTCGATGTTTGTAACCAGGTGAAAGATATTGTGAACAACTTTGGTCCTCCAACTAAAGCTACAGAGAAGAGTGTTTGGAAGAAAAGGTCGATATTTTTTGATCTTGAGTATTGGCAACATTTGCAAGTAAGGCATTGTATTGATGCCATGCACGTCGAGAAAAATGAGGGTGAAAGTCTTGGTGGAACGTTGTTAAACATTAAAGGGAAAACAAAAGGTCATTTAAAGGGGAGAAAAGATTTAGTAGAGTTGGGCAGACGAATAGAGCTCCATCCCCAACAAAGAGGAACACGTATCTTCCTGCCTCCCGCATGTCACACTCTATCCAAAGAGGAGAAAAAGAGTTTCTGCAGTGCCCTTTCTGACATCAAAGTACCATCAAGGTACTCTTCCAACGTAAGAAGTTGGGTGTCCATGTCTGAACTCAAGTTAGTAAGGATGAAATCTCACGACTACCATGTTTTGATGCAACATTTGCTTCCCATTCCAATTCATGGGATTCTCCCACATGATGTGAGGAAAACCATTACAAATTTGTCCGTGTTTTTCAATGGAGTTTCTGCCAAAGTTCTAGATGTGCAGACACTGGACAAGTTGCAGGCTAAACTAATTGTCACTATGTGCCTGTTGGAGATGTATTTTCCACCTTCATTTTTTGATATTATGGGGCATCTACTTGTTCAATTAGTAAGGGAGATCAAGGAGTGCGGCCCATTATATCTTAGGTATATGTATCCATTCGAAAGATACATGGGTGTGCTTAAAAAAATGAAAAACCGCAGACGTCAAGAGGGAAGCATTGTTGAAGGATATGTAACTGAGGAAGTGATTGACTTTTACACCCACTACTTAGAAGGCGTGTACC
The DNA here is from genome assembly GCA_023374045.1 of Limonium bicolor. Lineage (NCBI taxonomy): Eukaryota > Viridiplantae > Streptophyta > Magnoliopsida > Caryophyllales > Plumbaginaceae > Limonium > Limonium bicolor. Next base: position 21,213,513 of record CM041780.1, read on the forward strand.
ACATAGGACTTCTGAGATCAAGACATGAGGGCAAGTTACAGGGTGTAGGTACAATCGGAAAAAAAGTGGTAGGGCCTGATTTTGCTGCATTGTGTAAAGCACATCTAACCGTGTTAAGCCATGGTGAAGATGTTGAACCATACTTCGTGTCACACTAAAGCGCTCTCCGAGCACAACATCCGTCAATGAGTCAAGTGAGATTAAAGAAGGAGCAGAATGCTACATTCGTTACATGGTTTAAAGAAAAAGTTATGCATGAAGATTCAGGCAATGTAACTGAAATGGTTAAGTTATTAGCGCTCGGTCCGAAAGCTTGATATTTTATCGTATGAGGGTTTCAATGTAAATGGGTTCTCTTTTTATACTGAACGCCAAGATCGTACATCAACAAATCAAAACAGTGGTGTTCATCTAACTACTTCACAGGAAATATATCAAGATGTGGGTAGTATGGGAGTGACAATGAGGAAAGAGTATTATGGTGTGATTCAGGAGATTTGGATCCTTAACTACACCTATTATGAAACTTGTGTCTTTAAATGTAAATGGGTAGACAACAGGCGTAGTTACCGTCAGGTGGAACACGGTATGAAGTTGGTTGACCTAAACGCATTGACATACACATAAGAACCGTTTATAGTTGCTTCTAAAGCTAGACAAGTGTTCTACTGTCGTGATCAATGTAATCCCAGATGGTCAGTTGTATTGCAAAGTAAGCGACGGATAGTTGGTGTTGATGGTGTTATGAACGAGGAAGATTATGACTGTGAAATGGACAATGTTCCCCTCCAAATGCCAATGGTAGTTGATAATGTGACCAACTTTCAGTGCACAAGATCAGATCATGGAGAAGGGTTGTGGGAGAAAAAATGAACAAAAAGTAAGTCTGGCATAAAAGTGAATGCTCAACACATGCGTGTACAATTTATGTTTGTTTATGACTCTATTTATGACACTGACTATATATATTATGTAATGATATTGTGCAGATTATGGATGCCAACGATCATGAGATGCTCATATAGTGTGATGAGGAGATGGAGATAGATTCAGAGATGCAGTTAGCGAAGCATACACAAATCGTCGATGTCGCTGATGCTCCTACGACCTCTCGAGACCCTCCTATGACCTCTCATCGCCCTCCACGAAAGACACGAGGACCGTCACGTGGTCTAAATAAGAAGAAGGAGAGTGACATGATTGATCTGGTGTGGGATAGGTATATGTTACACCTATATGTTATTCTGTTTTATTTTTTCATTAATATACTGATATTTATACATTTATATGTAGTACTATATATATTACGTATGACTAACATATATACTGTATATATTATAGGTATCTTAGGCCCACTGGCGGGAAAAAGTCGAAGTTTGACAGCGCCATGGGTCGATTGGTTAAGACCCATTGCTGTATCAACAAAAACTGAAGGAACCAAGATCTGAAAATAAAGGAGATCATATGGACGAGCTTGAAGAAGAAGTACTAGATCCCAGAAGAAGCATATGATAAAGTGTTGTCACTGCTTTCTTTGCTTATGCGAGCATTCAAAAATAGGCTGGTGGCTGGTTGGATCAATACGAACAACCCGAAGCCGGTGCCTCCCTATGAGCTGTACGCTGACATGATCACTGAGGAGGAGTGGAAGGAATTCTATGAAGCACATATCACCCCTGAGTTCAGGGTACGTAATTGTTTTCATAGATTAACTTTTAAGTTTATGTTGTTAATATAACAGGATATAGTTAAAATGAATTGTATTAATTCTTTCCACAGGCAGTTCAGGAAAAAGCCCGACAGAATCGCTTGCACTAGTAGAAAAAAGATTTTAAATGACGCACTTTAAACCACGGTTAATCACGTAACCGTCATTTGAAAACTTTATACCACAGTTATTATCATAACCGTCACATAAAGTGTCGGCGGGAGATTTTATACCACGGTTCCACGCAAAACCGTCGTATATAGTGTGACGTGATGCATTTTATACCACGGTTCTGACGGAACCGTCATATATAGTTTGACGCGTTGTATTATATACCACGGTTCTGGGTGGAACCGTCATATATACTTTGACGCGTTGTATTTTAAACCACGGTTTTGTGACAACCGTCGTTTTTAGTCATATTTAAACAACTTTAAATGACGGTTTCTTGGTAGAACCGTGGTATATAGTCTAAGCGAGAATTCAAATTTTCGGCGAAAATTAACGCGGATCTTTCTCTTTCTTCTATTAGATATATTTCTCCCTGTTTACAACCAACACTATCGAACATCCTCTCTAGCTAGCCTCAACTCTTCTTCTCTTCAACTCCTTTATTTTTTTTGCAACCCACCGGCGAACATGGAGCGCGCCTCTTCTTCAACTTCGCAACCCACCGGCGAACTGGAAAACAAGGAACACATGCGCCTCTTCTTCATGCTCTGCGCCTCTTCTTCATGCTCTGCGCCTCTTCTTCATGCTCTGCACCTCTTCTTCACGGTAATTAATTTTTGTGAACAAGGAACAAATGCTCTGCGGCTCTTCTTCATGCTCTGCGCCTCCTCTTCACGGTAATTTTTGCGAACAAGGAACACATGCTCTGCGCCTTGAAGAAGGAACACATGCTCGCCGTCGAACAAATGCTTTGCGGCTCTTGTTCATGCTCTGCGCCTTGAACAAGGAACACATGCTCGCCGACGAACACGGCGATTGAAGGCGGCGCTAAATCGCCGACGATTTTAGAAAAAAAAGACTATAAACCACGGTTTTATGAATAACCGTGGTTTATTTCTTGATTTTATAAATTATGTACCACGGTTTTACACAATAACTGTCATTAATACTCACTTTATACCACAGTTCGGGCTTTTAACCGTGGTATAAAGTCAATGATCTCACGAGAGAAAGGGGTCTTAAACGACGGTCAAAACGAACCGTGGTTTATAACCTCGATTTTAAACGACGGTTTTAAACCGTGGTTTATAGTCATCTTCGAATATACGATGTAAGTATTAACCAGGGTTTGGAACCGTGGTATATAGGAAAAATAACCGTCATTAAAAACATTTTTTCCACTAGTGTTGAAAGATTAGAACCCACACTACATGGGCCAAGCTGGGTACGCAGGGCGTATACCAGGCTGGATTGAAAAAGGGGTTATTGAAGCGTGTGCATGAGGACGGCACAATTGAGCCGATCCAGAGTCCAGATGAGGTGAATCGGGCACAAGCATACATGCTTGGCCGCTAATTAGAGAAGGACAGCGAAATGTATTATCCGCGGAAGGAGACTGCAGACTTAGCTGCAAAAATTGTGAGTTTCCTGAGTAATCTTTAATAGTTTATAAATTTTTCTTACAATTTATGTGTGTTTTATTTATTTGATCTAATTCATAATTTACTTGTTTTTTTTTTTCGTGTACAAGACTGCAGAAGGTGCTGATTCATTTCTTGGCCAGCCTCATAGTCACGATGATCCATTGAACAAAGCGCTTGGCAAGAAGGATTACCCTGGGAGAGTTCGAGGACTTGGATCCGCAGTGCGTCAGAGAGATGTTTTTCCTCGCTCCCAGCGGATGGGGAGAGAGGAAGAAATGAGGGAGATCGAAAGGAAGTTGTCACAGCAATTCCATTCTGATTTGCATCAGCAGATGCAACAAATGGAAGCAAGATTGATGCAACAGCTGAGTCAGGGGCATCAATCTTCTAGCGCATCAGTGTATGCCCCTGCACCCATTTCCACTCCTGACCTGCTTCCATCCCAGCACCTGCTTCCACCCCTGCACCTGCTTCCACCCCTGCACCTACTTCCACCCCTGTACCATTTTAGGTTTCGGTTTCTTACACTGTACCTGCACCTTCTGATCCATTCCCATATGCCAAGCTTTAGGTATGCATGTGTGAATTTTAGTGCTTTGTCGTTATTTGTTTTTTTAATTAATCAAAAGCATGCATGTTGTAATGTATGAATCTAATTGTTTGTGTTCGTTTATTAGGGAACCAAAAAGTGTCATCTTCTGCAGATCAATGAACATGGCACCTTTGTGGTTGCAGTAGGCACAATTCTAGAGACTGATTCGGCGGAACTGTGTCATTTTAAGCGAGTTCCGGCCTGGTACGTCCGTGTGACGATCGACAGTGTCTGTCAAGGCTGTGATCACATTCCACTATCGATAGAGTGGAATGATTGTGTTGAATCCTACCGCGTGAGTATGAAACTGATGAAGAACAGCGAACGGGTATAATTAAAAGAATAACTCAAACGACTTTAATATAAACACGTATCACACCTGATACAAGTGTTTCACGTACATCAAGTACTTCTCTATATCCTCACGAGTATTACTACTCAACTCATGTTGGGAAATTATCTATACCTCAACCTCTAATATCTGAAGTTCTACCCCGTGGATAACTTCAAATTATAATACCCTAGACTGATAAAACTGTGCCGTTGATTACTTCACATGAAATCCTCACCCTGTTGTTTCCCGTGTTTCCCTATCGGTTTTTGCTGCGCAAAACCTTAACCTTTAACCCTAGAATTACAACCTCATATATAGATGTCAAGAATTAAATTACAGGTCATAAGTGTAGATTTTATTTATCTTTAACAGATAGATAAAATCCTATTTAAGATATTCTATCTTCTTTCTTTGTCCCCTCGGTTTAGGACTGACGCGTGTCTTTTGGTATTGATCTTGTTGTACTCGTCAGTATTGAACTGAGTTTGCCGATCAAAATAACATCAACAGTTTCCCCTTTTTCGATGCGGCAAACTCTTGAAGTCTTGAGCTACTTGAATTGATTCCCCTTGAGTCTCGTATTATGATAACTCCGCATGAAAATGTTCCCCCTCAATCTCATGTGACTTTTAGTTTATCCTGTACTCAGTATAAAACTCACTACCTTTCAAGCATTAAGTAGTTCATGACAGCAAGTCTAATAATAACTGAAAAATAGTTAGAAAGCACTAGTCGAGAGACTTAACAGAAGCAATATTCAAGAATAGGGTTGAACTGAAAATGAACTGTAGCATTAGCAAAACCAAATTGTAGCTAGAATCACAAAGATATCATGCACTAATCACAGTAGAGTTTGTAGTTCAGCCATCCACCAACTATTCATGCACCAAAACATTTGTCTAAAGTTGAGACAAAAGAAATTCAAAGACCAAAAGAAATTCAAAGACTTCCAAACACTTCCCCCATTTGCCACATCAAAAAGATCAATGCAAAGGTAAGTTCGACCTGGATTCTGCAATCGCTCAAGATTGTATGTTGTTGCCTTAGTTCTGGACGGAGGTTTGCCTACGGGCTTCTTACGCTTCATGGAGCGTGACTGTTGAGCAGGAGAGTCGGTGATCTTGCGCTTTGAAGAAAGTGCAGGGGTACGCTCAGTTGTAGACGGCACTTTCTTGGAACGATCCCGTAGTCCTCGTCTGGTAGTAGTCGGTGGTGGAGAGAGTAATTCCTCTTCAGTAGGAGTTTCTGAAAATGCATTGTCGCTCAGGACTGTTGCTTCAGCATTAGGGTTTGGGGAATTTGCATCGGGAGAAGGTTTTGAAGTAGAATCTGGGACAGGCTGTGACACTTCTTGATCGATTGGCTTCTCTATAGCGAGAGGGCGCACATTTTTGTCAACAAGCAAATGTTCAAAGGAATCCATGTTAAGGAAGTACGAGAGTTCAAATTTCGTTCGAGATGGTGAGAACTGACAACAGTGAGAAATTTGTTTGAAGATCAGAGAAGGTAGGAATTGAGAGAGAGTGGAGGAGGTATATCAAATGTTTTTGACAGAGAAGCATATTAAAATACACTTTGTTGTTTTCTCCTGCGAGCCTCGATTTTTAAACCCTATCCTATGTTGATTAGATTGATTAGGATCTAGTCGGGTAGTAGGTCCACTTATAACGTATGATTAATAACTACGTCATATAACATTAATTATTAAAACCTAAGCTAGCTCACTGGAACCTATTATGAGTCGCCACCTAATTTTTACCTATATCAAATTAGGAAAGGAGAGTTTGGGTTCGGGGGCTTGATATTCGACTTAATTAGGGTTCAATTACTTTCATTACCCCTAGAAGTCGTTTTTCCTCTACTAAGTTTAATTACGACTTATTACGAGTCGTTTTAACCTAAGTGCGCGCTTCTGATTTTTTTTTGTATTTTTAACATTTTTTGACAGAAAATTAGAGCGGAAAATGAAAGTACCTAGACTAGGGTTTCGGGGGCAGAATTAGGTCATATTTTGTTCACATCCGTAGCCACGGACCCCAGTTAACCTAATTATACAGAAAAACCGAATTTAAGAAAAAATGAAATTTTGAAAAGTCCGGGGCCACGGACAAGCTGTCCGTGGGCCCGGACATTATTTAGAAAAAACCTAAATTTTAAAATTTTAAAAAATCTGCCGCCGTCCGTGGGTGTCCGTGGCCACGGACAACCCGTCCGTGGTCCCGGACCACCCATGGACAGGGGTTTTTTTACGGTTCCCAACGGTGTTTTCGGCTAAAAAATTATGCACGTGTAGCGTGAAAGATATACAATACGTTAGTAATTGAAAGATTGCAGTTTGAAGTCTGATTACGCATGAAACTTGACAAACAGGTGACAAGGCAGAAGCAAAAGCAATTAGCAATACAGAAGCGTAAAAAGGTTAGTTTGAACCCAAAATTTGATAGAGAGTTAATAAGGTCGTGGAGAGTTAGAAAAGTAGAATTGCAACCTGCTTTACCTTCGAATTTAAGAGGATTCTTCACGTCGAGATTCTTCGGAGGCTCCGATGGTGCCGGTTCCAGACTGAGTTCGACCCGAGCTTATGGTTGTTGATTGTTGAAGGTGTTCTTAATGTTTTGGAGGTTGTTTGGTTGACGTTTGATGATTTTTGATGTGTTAGGAATTGGAAAACGTGTTTCGGCGTTGATTTCAGTGAGATTTCGGTGTTGTTTTGGTGCTTAAAGGTGCAAAAACGAGGGAGATTGGCTATGGAGTAGAGTTTTGACTGCCTAGGGTTCTAAGAGCTTGAGAGATCCTTCCTTTATCAAAAAAACTATCGCTTTATATAGACTTTCTTAAAGATAAAGAAAATCTAGTAAAAGTAAGATTTTTTGGCACTTTAATTAAATGACTTCCCAAAGGAATTTTGCTGTGAAATTTTAACCACGTGTCAAGGATGGAAATTATGATTTTTCTGAAGTGGAATCGGATTTTTTAAATGTTGGAATATTTTTAAATTGAATTTCTCGTCAGATTCAGTCAGAAACTGCTAGAAAATTATTGGAAATTCAAAAAATCAAAATTCCAACGCCATTATGCTTAAAATGTCATCCTCTATCATGGGTCAAAATTGAAAAGCATTTCAAGCTGATTTAGGCATCTTTTGGAGGAGAGAGAAAGTCTATAGGAGGTCCCGAAAGCCTTAAAAATTACGAAAACACCCCTGACAACGACGAAACTGCTCCCCATGCTCTAGTGAAATACCCCAAACCTTGATATGTGGTTTAAATATCAAACTATGGTATGTAAAGGCTAAAAAGTGCCTTAGAAACACCAGTGAACAATTTAAACCATAGTAAAACGCAATAAAGCACTAAGATACAGTTTGAGCAAAAACATGCTCTAAGCTAGGGGTGAACTTGGTTAGGACCCAAAGAGCCTACCAAGACTTAACGATATTCAATTATGATTTAATAAGGCAAATTAAGTCCTTAGGAAACCTTGGTAGACAATTAAACCAAACAGAACACAAGAATATACCTTAAAGTCAATAAGAACAAAAATGTGCTCTAAGCTTGGGATAAATTTGTATAAGACCTAATGGTCATATCTGTACCTTATAAATATGTTAATGAACATACTAAATCAATTATTAAAGAAAACCAAGCTTGAAAACAAGTTAAAACACAAAATGTGCTTTAAGGAGTCTTAAAGCACGTTTTTGAAAAATTGTCTTGTAAATGAGTTTTGAATGGCTAAATGTCCATCATTACTCTTTAATTAACATGTGTACTATATATCACATTTGGAAGTCTATATCAATGGGAAATCAAAAATTTCACTTCTATGTGCCTTGTTTTTATGAATAGTAACTTTTATAAGCTAGTTTGTAACATATGTTATTATAAGTAAGTTAATTGGTCAAAAAAGACCAAAACACCCCTAGACTAATAATGGGGGCCGGTTTTTATGAGGTGAGTCATCACCTTGTAAGTTAACAAAACAAATAACAAATACTAAAGCAACTTACTATTTGCTTTATTACATAATATCTTCCAAAAGTAGAACCTATCTTCATTCTCCCATTTCCCTTCATTTCACACGGTCTCCGACCTCTCTTCTCCCTTTCCTTTGGTGATGCTACAGCTCAAGCACCATCTTCAAGCTTTGATCTCTTGTAACTCCTAGCTCCATGGTCCAAATTCAATTTCAAGACCACCATTCTTCTAGTTGGAGCAAGCTCTACCCTTCTATCTTTTCAAATCTTCAAAAGCCTCATTTCGGTGCCAAAGAGATTCACCATTGATGGGGCTTGAGTTCATCTTTTCACATATTATTGTTCTCCTTTGCTTCAAGGTAAGGAAACTCAAAGAAAAATAATGTTTCCTCCATGTTTGTATGATGTCCAAAAATTCACCTCACCATGGTGTCTTTACCTTGATTGTTTTAGCTTCATTTGAATCTTCCAAGGGCTAGGAGGATTCCTCTCTTGATACTTATTCAAGCTCTCTTCCAATTACCTTAATGTGTTAAGACAATATATATAACCTAGGGTTTGTAAATGAGCTTAGGCTTGAAGCTTGAATGCTCATTGGTGTTACTTGTATATTGATTAGAACATTGACAAGTAACCAAGTCCTCTTGCCGATTTCCAAACAAGGAAGAACAAGAGTATTCAAGTAAAAATCTTGAAGAAAAGAGGTAAATGTGTTAACCTAATGTGGTTTAAATGCCTAGGAAAATGAGCTTGATTTGCTTAATAAAATACCTAAGGAGCCAATGGCAGATGAGCTAGTAAAATGCTCTCAAGGAGTTTATTAAGGGCATATGTATTGTTGGGTGTATTTGCAGGTCAAAGGCATTATTTATGTGGGAAATTCAGTGTTTAAGGTTTATGTTATTTAAGGGCCTAAGAGCCATGTTATTTAAGGGCCTAAGTGCCAAGCAATTAAGTTTATGCTCTATATTGTGATGTAGTGTAAATTTGGTGAAGTTTTGTGTGTGAGAAAGTTCTTGATGGATTTTAGGTGTTCTTGAATGGAATAAGGTAAAAACCTAAGTGTTTGGATGTGAGAATATACAAGTGAAGCTATGGCAAAATTTGTAAAATGTGTAAGAAGTTCAAAGTGTTTTAAATAAGTTTTGGTGAACTAGGAAGTGTTAAAGGTGAACAAATGTTTTACTTGGGAAGAAAACATGTATTAAGGTGATTTATAGTGATACAAGGATTTAGGTATTATCTTGGAAGTTCTAGGAATTCAATGTGTGTTTTTGAGAATGTATTTAAGTCTTGGAGAAGTTTGTTTAAGGTTTAGGAATGTTGATGTACAAGGAAGAAGTGATGTTTAGGTAAGATGTGAAAAAGGACATTTAGTTAGTAAGAAAAGAAGTTTGAGAGATAATGTTAAGGTGTAGAGGAAACACCTTGGTATAGTGGTCATTATTGGTGAAATACCACTTAGAAATCGTAAGGAGGAAACATTCCAAGTGCTAAGAATTTTGTAAGAAATTTGTGAATGATAAGATGGTTTTGGTGTGTGATTTAAAGAGTTTAGTACATGGCTAAAGATGTGTTTGAAGTGTCCAAATGAGGTTAGGACATATTAGGATATATGAGGTGAAGTTTGGAGTTAAATGGGCAATGGAAAATAAGGGTCTGGGGCAGACCGACCTTGCGACCGAACTTGCCAAGGTCGGTCGAGCCCAGTTTACCCTGCGAGAATTGGTTTCTGGAATGGACCGACCTTGGGGAACGGACTTCCAAGGTCGGTCGGGCTTGTATTTTGTGTACGAATTAAGTTTCTGGAATCGACCGAACATGGGACCGGACTTGGCAAGTTCGGTCGGGCCTGAATTTTCAAAGGGAAGAAACTCTCGGGAATGGACCGAACATGCGACCGAACTTACAAGGTCGGTCGGAGTAGAAATTTTGACGGTAAAAGTGTTCTGGAATGGACCGACCTTGTGCAAGGTCGGTCGGTAGGGTCGTCGTCGGACCAAAACATGGTTTAAGGTTATGCTATGTGATGGGGATTGATTAGTATGATGTTCGTTGTTTAAGCATGTTAGGTGTATTATTAACGACAATTTCGTGGGGGAAGATGTCTTAAAATGTAAAGTAACAAGTTAAAAAGTGAAGTTATGTAACTAAGTTAACGGGGAAAAGTATAAGCATTAGACTTTAAACAATCATGATACCCCGATGTTAATAAAAATACATGTAATGTTAACAGTTGTTCGAGAATTGCTCGAGGAACATAAGTGGACATGATAAAGTGGACTCCGGTGACAGGTATGGTTTTCTTGCAACCTGTGTCCTACCGGATTACACCGGCTTGTATGCCAATGTGTTTTTCTGTATGTTTGCCACGTTGTAAGATAAAACATGTAATGAGTTTACAGTAATTCATTTATGTGGCGTGCTCAACTCCGATACCATTTAACCTCGGAAGTGTTAACCTTAGTTAACTGAGTCTAGGATCACATGAGAGTTTGGTATTCGGAGTAAACGACCCGAACCATGGGACGTTCTAACCACGGCTATGCGTGTGTTAAATGTGTGAAATGTGTGTGTGAATGTAGGGATCTCCCTTGTATGTTTAACCCAGTTGTAATATGGTATGTGTTGTTGTGTGATAGGCTCCATAGTGGGGTTCTAACTAATATCTAAAAGTAAGTATGTACTAACAGTGGTGAGGAATCCGGTTTGGCCAGTCGCGCGTTGTTCAGGAGTGGGTATCCTTCTTAGCCTTACCCTTCTCTCTGTTATGGTTGTTTCCCTCACGGGTTATGATCTCCCATTATCTTACTCCAAAGCTTAGCTATTCTGACTTATGATCGGTTTAGGGGGAACATGTGTGTGGTGTGTTCGGGCCACCAAACCCGAACCATCTTAACTTAAGTTACTCGTCCAACTATTAGGACGGTAATGAGTGTTGTTGTTGTTGTATAACGAGCTTATCATGAGGGTGACATCATTCTCTAGGCTCACCAGTGAATTCACAATGTTTGGGTCGGTTCCTAAGAGAACCGTTCCCGTTATGTTATGTGTTGGTGGTGTAAAGCAATGTCTATTGCGATGTCATTATGTGCACGTTGATACGTGAAGAGTGTTGTTATGTGTTGTTATGTGTTGTATGTTATATGTTGTATAATGTGGAGTATGTGGATCATGGATATGAATCCCAGTTTGTGATAAGAGGCGTTTAAGGATAACCCGTATAACGGGTAAGTGTCGTCTATTAAGGAAGTAGCTCCATTAGAGGAGAAACACTCTAGGGATAATGAATACCATGAGTGACTTATCAAATAAGGATGTACTATCCGTTTGTTGAGCCCATTGAGGCGAGATGTTATGTGTTGTGTGTTTACAGTTGCATGCATGATTTAAATATAATCAACCGCATGCTAAGACGACAATTAGTTGTGCGTGGCCCGGTAGCATGTGGGCTGCGGGATTACCATACCAGCAAAGGTGCTGAGCCCCTTGGGGCCACCCTTTCTCTTCTTTTCCTATTTCAGGTACAAAGAGCTGGAAGCCGTTCGAGAGTAGGACGGGGTAGTCGTTGTACATGGGTAATCATTTAAGTTGTATATATACAGTAGGTGTAGTAAGACCGAAATTGTTATCGGCATCAGTTGTAAATACTCGGTACAGTTGGAAGGTATGTGTATGTTTTGTTGTTAATGAAAAGGGATAATAATGTGTAGTCGCTCGGGAATCCAGTCCATCAGACCGGTACAATGTTTATGTAATAGCCTTGTTAGCCACGTGGGTGGTTAACGGCGTGTAACACCAACGAGTTAAGTAATGTGAAGTAGTATATTTTCCATTGCAGAATGTTGTTATGTGTTTGTTGTTGGATGGGGTGTTACAAAAAGTGGTATCAGAGTGAAGTATCGCTCTGATGATTGAATTACCGAGCTTAGGAAGTACCGAGTTAGGATTTTAGTACTTTGGGTTAAGGGTCGAGTGATAGCGTGAGTGATACGCTAGTTAGGAATTACCAGTGTACATGGGAAACCTACAATATCCATCCCACCCTCCACAATCCCTGTTTTATAACTTGGGAAGGAACGCCAGAGAGATGAAAGTCCTCTCATACTCGGGATACCCGATCTGGCTGCTATTAAATACCTCTAAATGTATGGAGAACCTGTCATACGGTAGATCCTGAAAACTGGGAATCCGGGAGATGGTTTCCGTCTGAACAATGTTAACTGCATTTAAAAGCGAAGAATGAAGAATCTTGTGTATAGGAGAATAGAATTTCCGGCAACCTGGGTCGACATGCCGAGCAGTCTAGGATAACCAGCTTGCAACGCACCAACCGTGCAACGGGCAAGAAGTGGATTAATGAAAACCCGAGACGAGTGTCTACGGGACCACCGTTGATAAATAATACAACGACGATATACCCACCGACAAGGGAACTACAACGTAGTGCCCAAAGAAGAGACAAGTCTCAGTAACCACGACAAATACGTGGAATGGGCTACAAAGAGGAAACAATACAAAAAAAGGGGGTCTCCCAGAGTAGGAAACACCCTAGTTGATGATTATCATGTGAAGACAGTGAGAAGTTACCCAGAGGAGTCGTTATCAAGACAGTAAGATCAGTGAGGGCCAAAAAGGCCACTGAGGACAGTGCGGGTAAAAACAATACCACAACCGGTATGTGTTAAACCGATAGCCAGTTAGCATGGCGCACTTGCCATAGCAAGTGCTGCTATAACAGGGCTGTTCGGGAAATTTATAACCACTACAAAGTACTTGGTAAAGTACCATAAAGTTAAATGTGATCGTCATAACAGTGGAAGGGCCTGTTAGCCTAACCTCTGTAATTGTAAGTACACCAGTCAGCAAGAAGCTAGACTTGGTTAAGGTAGGAAGATGTTGTGAAACCATGAAAATTTTTCTTTAAACCCAGATTTATTCAAACTCTTTTCTTCTCAAAACCAGATTTTCTTTCAAACCAATACTTCTTTCTAACCTTCTTCTAAACCAAACCAGTAAAATTAAGGGCAGTTGATAAGAATACAACAGTGGATAAACTTTCCCTCGATTAAGTTCAGGAAGCATAGAGTGCATATTGTCACAGGACAATATAAGGGGAGTTGACAACAGAATACTTCACCTAGGCGTGTGACGGACACTACGAGTGTACCAACTGTAATGTGGGACGACCACACTCCGATAGGAGCTTGTGGGCCTGACAGACCTACTTATGGGTTAGTTGGGTAAGTAGCAATGTATCAGTATGGTACCCCACATATGTATACGAGTAGAGTCCGGAACACGGGAAGTAGTCGACTCCATACTACGGTCAGCAGTAAAAGTCAAACAAGAGCTAAGGATTACCATGAATGGTTGAAGAATAGGAACTCAGTTAAGTTAACGAAACTAAAGGAATTAGTGAATTCCTTCCAAGGAAATGTTTAAGAGTCAGGAGGTGCGAAGTGCACTAACTGTAATGTAAAGACATCGTATACGTCTTAAGGATCCTCAGGGGTAAACATGATAGCTGGAACGATGACCCAGCCTATACATGGCAAGCAGATGCCTAATGTGGACACATTAATGTGCAATGAACGGGATGAAACTCCCAGAATGAGTACCTACACTACCAGGAAATGTTGATCTTCACAGAAGAAGATAATAAGCCAGTTAAGAACGCAAAACGGCGTGGCTAACTGAATATACCAGTAAGTGTGAACCAGATGTGAAGGCATAACTTAACAACACCCAGGAGCAATCCTTGAAGGGTGTTCGCATCAATAATTGTTGCACGAAATGACGTGACAGAAACACAAGGGTTGAATCTAACACCCAGTTTAGACATAAGTTGTCAGGAGACGGACTGACAAACCTAAGGGACATCCCATGAAAGGAAACGGAATGTAACGACCTTGTCACGGAGCTCAATATAACATCCAAACCATGTAATGTTGTACAGAGAAGTACATGTGTGTGGACAGCCTACAATGAGCGCAGCTCAAGGCAAATAAGTTTATAAGCCACAAATAAAATGTGTTATGTAAATTAGACTGATTGCAGATGTTTATGTTATATAAGTGAATAGAGTGGAGAACGAACCACTGCACCAAGAGTGGGGATACCTCTCGATACTGTGAAACCGCTGGAGCGGTAGTTATGTGAACCAAACTCAAGAAATATGTTAAGGATGGACAATATTATTATTATTTGAGAGCCGTGAGTTTAGTAGTATGTGTGTATAAAGTGAAGCACCGAGCTAAATAACGTCGGTTTGAGACTCGAGTGAGCAACGCTCAAGGAGCATTCGGTAGTCATCCAAATGAATGACGAACCATAATGTGAATAATATAAGTATAGGTGTGGAAGTTAATGTGACAGTAAATACCATGTAAGTTATTGTTATGCAATGAGTAAGAGCACGGTTCGCAGCTGGCGACCGTTGTATCAATGTTATTGAGTAATAATGTGGCAGATAAGACTAGTTATGAGTTAAACTCAATGGACATGCAAGCAAGTAATGATACACAGACTGGGAATAAGCCAATGGTCGGTACTATGTGATAAGGAACTCAGTGTGAATTCCTACTGCAATCGCATAAGGGATTTACTGTCAAGAGTTTACGCCTCTGCACTCTGTACGACTGAGTGTTTTGGTATTGCACTGCGCAGTAATGATCGAGTGGGATAGCTAGGAATTGGAAACATGTTAATTGTGAAGGAATAATGTTATAATGGCCGATGCATAGGAAATGCAAGGCCACACCAATAAAAGAGTACTTGTACAAAACCAAATGTGGAGACATGATTAACAGTAAGTGACTACAGTAGCACTAACTGCCAAATATCGGTATGGAATATACCCCAAATGTTGTAAATAGCTGAGAGAGCACTACACACTAGGTAGTAGCTCAATCTCAACCGACAGTAAGTCGGAGGGGAACAAGTCAATCGTTGTGAAATACATAGTTGTATACACAGTAAATTGTTATGGAAGTGGATAGAAAGTTTATAACTCACCGAATTCGCTAACGGTAAGAGGTACCACGCGTCGGTTGAGAAACCATTGTTACCAAGATGAAGGTGACAATTGGGGATGTACAATACAGTAAGAATAACAAATGGGGCAATTAAGCTCTACAGTTATTAGAGTTTCACAGCAGAAACTAGTGAGCCAGTGATTCAAGTGTTGAATGTGCATGGTGAATATGAGTGAACGGCTAATTATTAATGCCTAGAAGCCTCACAGGCCAGAACCGAAACCAGTTAAGAGTTAAAGCAAACTCCAATGAGAATTCTTGGTTTAGGGACTGAACCGCCAATATGGTTAAGATCCTCTAATCAGAATCCATTGTATAATAGACCGCGTGGAAGTTGAAGTACTTCACGACGGCAAAACGTTTTAAACCAATGATTAAGTGATTGATTACGTGGGCGTAATCCCTTTTAAGGGGGGTAGAGCGCAAAACCACTTAGTGTGTATTACCGTACAAGTGTACGTGACCTATGTTGTGCATAGCACAAAATAATTTGTTTTGATGATTGGTGTGTGTGTTACGTAAACATACGCATTCATTCATGGTTTAATTGTGGTAATTGCGCACAGAAGATGCGAATACCATTGTGATAAGTGTGTTTGTTTGTTAACAATTGTGTGTGATAGTACAAGTGTGGGGAGTAGAGGAACTCCCGAGGAACAAAACCCCGACAGTGTATAAATATGAAACTGTGTGTTGTATTTTGATAAAATATATGTATATATATATTATATAGTGATTCATGAAAGGGTATGAAACCGACATAGAACCTAGTGAGAATAAGATTCCCTAGGTAACAACATTAAAGTGAATGGAAATAACTGATAGACGAAGTTCTATCCCTTGGAGATGTTATGATCATGATTAGAATGATTAAAAAGATAGAAAATTGGAAATGAGTGATTTACTTGATGTTTGAAAATGAAGTGGGAAGTGGAACTTGATTTGCATGCGATCAAGGGAAGCCGAACACAAATTGGAGTGGAAGGATAGTTCAACACTGATGCTGATCACATCAGGGTTGGATAATTCTTGAAGCTCCCTATAAGTGGTCACAATTAACCACGCTAAGAAAAGAAGCAAAGAGCATAAGTTGGACTTGGAGTTGTGTGTGTTTTCAAAAAGGATTTTGAATTGGTATTTATAAAACGTCGATAGATACTTTACATGATTAAAGTTTTCTTACTTAACCTCACAAAAAAAAAATTCAAATTTAAGTGATTGTTTTGATCTCCCAAAGGCACGGGGACGGAAGGTGTCCATCGCGACCGGGTTCTGCGGGATCACAGTGTATATAAAAGATATTTTTGATTGTCATACATGCTATGACATGTTGTGTGGTATGTGTAATAAATGTTATTTTGACTTGGATTTCCTAAAGTGTATGCTATTAAGACCTATGAGTCCAAATGTGTTGTGTTACATAGACCTATGTGTCTAAAGGCTGTTATGTTATCAAGACCTATGTGTTTAAATGTTGTTATGTTACCCAAGACCAGAGAGTCTAAGGGTTTTTATGTATGTGTAAATGTTGTTAAGATACCCGGACCATTGAGTCCGAGGTTATCTTGTGAATATGTTATGTTATGTATGGATGTGAATGTGTTACCCGGACCATTAAGTCCGAGGTTGTGATGTAAAGTGTGTTTGGTTATGGAAGTTTTATTTCTATAAGTAATCCCCGTATTCTAACCCAAGATGTGTGGGAAGTGAGAACTTTGAGGACGAAGTTCTTTTAAGGGGGATAGATTGAAATACCCCAAACCTTGATATGTGGTTTAAATATCAAACTATGGTATGTAAAGGCTAAAAAGTGCCTTAGAAACACCAGTGAACAATTTAAACCATAGTAAAACGCAATAAAGCACTAAGATACAGTTTGAGCAAAAACATGCTCTAAGCTAGGGGTGAACTTGGTTAGGACCCAAAGAGCCTACCAAGACTTAACGATATTCAATTATGATTTAATAAGGCAAATTAAGTCCTTAGGAAACCTTGGTATAAAATTAAACCAAACAGAACACAAGAATATACCTTAAAGTCAATAAGAGCAAAAATGTGCTCTAAGCTTGGGATAAATTTATATAAGACCTAATGGTCATATCTGTACCTTATAAATATGTTAATGAACATACTAAATCAATTATTAAAGAAAACCAAGCTTGAAAACAAGTTAAAACACAAAATGTGCTTTAAGGAGTCTTAAAGCACGTTTTTGAAAAATTGTCTTGTAAATGAGTTTTGAAAGGCTAAATGTCCATCATTACTCTTTAATTAACATGTGTACTATATAGTATCACATTTGGAAGCCTATATCAATGGGAAATCAATAATTTCACTTCTATGTGCCTTGTTTTTATGAATAATAACTTTTATAAGCTAGTTTGTAACATATGTTATTATAAGTAAGTTAATTGGTCAACAAAGACCAAAATACCCCTAGACTACTTATGGGGGCCGGTTTTTATGAGGTGAGTCATCACCTTGTAAGTCAACAAAACAAATAACAAATACTAAAGCAACTTACTATTTGCTGTATTACATAATATCTTCCAAAAGTAGAACCTATCTTCATTCTTCCATTTCCCTTCATTTCACACGGTCTCTAACCTCTCTTCTCCCTTTCCTTCGGTGATGCTACAGCTCCAGCACCATCTTCAAGCTTTGATCTCTTGTAACTCCTAGCTCCATGGTCCAAATTCAATTTCAAGACCACCATTCTTCTAGTTGGAGCAAGCTCTACCCTTCTATCTTTTCAAATCTTCTAAATCCTCATTTCGGTGCCAAAGAGATTCACCATTGATGGGGCTTGAGTTCATCTTTTCACATATTATTGTTCTCCTCTGCTTCAAGGTAAGGAAACTCAAAGAAAAATAATGTTTCCTCCATGTTTGTATGATGTCCAAAAATTCACCTCACCATGGTGTCTTTACCTTGCTTGTTTTAGCTTCATTTGAATCTTCGAAGGGCTAGGAGGAGTCCTCTCTTGATACTTATTCAAGCTCTCTTCCAATTCCAAGGTAAAACAATTACCTTAATGTGTTAAGACAATATATATAACCTAGGGTTTGTAAATGAGCTTAGGCTTGAAGCTTGAATACTCATTGGTGTTACTTGTATATTGATTAGAACATTGACAAGTAACCAAGTCCTCTTGCCGATTTCCAAACAAGGAAGAACAAGAGTATTCAAGTAAAAATCTTGAAGAAAAGAGGTAAATGTGTTAACCTAATGTGGTTTAAATGCCTAGGAAAATGAGCTTGATTTGCTTAATAAAATACCTAAGAAGCCAATGGCAGATGAGCTAGTAAAATGCTCTCAAGGAGTTTATTAAGGGCATATGTATTGTTGGGTGTATTTGCAGGTCAAAGGCATTATTTATGTGGGAAATTCAGTGTTTAAGGTTTATGTTATTTAAGGGCCTAAGAGCAATGTTATTTAAGGGTCTAAGTGCCAAGCAATTAAGTTTATGCACTATATTGTGATGTAGTGTAAATTTGGTGAAGTTTTGTGTGTGAGAAAGCTCTTGATGGATTTTAGGTGTTCTTGAATGGAATAAGGTAAAAACCTAAGTGTTTGGATGTGAGAATATACAAGTGAAGCTATGGCAAAATTTGGAAAATGTGTAAGAAGTTCTAAGTGTTTTAAATAAGTTTTGCTGAACTAGGAAGTGTTAAAGGTGAACAAATGTTTTACTTGGGAAGAAAACATGTATTAAGGTGATTTATAGTGATACAAGGATTTAGGTATTATCTTGGAAGTTCTAGGAATTCAATGTGTGTTTTTGAGAATGTATTTAAGTCTTGGAGAAGTTTGTTTAAGGTTTAGGATAGTTGATGTACAAGGAAGAAGTGATGTTTAGGTAAGATGTGAAAAAGGAGATTTAGTTAGTAAGAAAAGAAGTTTGAGAGATGATGTTAAGGTGTAGAGGAAACACCTTGGTATAGTAGTCATTATTGGTGAAATACCACTTAGAAATCTTAAGGAGGAAACATTCCAAGTGCTAATAATTTTGTAAGAAATTTGTGAATGATAAGATGGTTTTGGTGTGTGATTTAAAGAGTTTAGTACATGGCTAAAGATGTGTTTGAAGTGCCCAAATGATGTTAGGACATATTAGGATATATGAGGTGAAGTTTGGAGTTAAATGGGCAATGGAAAATAAGGGTCTGGGGCAGACCGACCTTGCGACCGAACTTGCCAAGGTCGGTCGAGCCCAGTTTACCCCGCGAGAATTGGTTTTTGGAATGGACCGACCTTGGGGACCGGACTTGCAAGGTCGGTCGGGCTTGTATTTTGTGTACGAATTAAGTTTCTGGAATCGACCGAACATGGGACCGGACTTGGCAAGTTCGGTCGGGCCTGAATTTTCAAAGGGAAGAAACTCTCGGGAATGGACCGAACATGCGACCGAACTTACAAGGTCGGTCGGAGTAGAAATTTTGACGGTAAAAGTGTTCTGGAATGGACCGACCTTGTGCAAGGTCGGTCGGTAGGGTCGGTCGGACCAAAAACATGGTTTAAGGTTATAAAATGATATGTAATGATGGGGATTGATTAGTAATGATGTTAAAAAGTTGTTTAAGACATGTTAGGTGAGTTATAACGACAATTTAGTGGGGGAAAAGATGTATTAAAATGTAAAAGTAAAACAAGTTAAAAAGTGAAGTTATGTAACTAAGTTAACGGGGAAAAGTTATAAGCATTAGACTTTAAACAATCATGATACCCCGATGTTAATAAAAATACATGTAATGTTAGCAGTTGTTCGAGAATTGCTCGAGGAACATAAGTGGACATGATAAAGTGGACTCTGGTGACAGGTATTGTTTTCTTGCAACCTGTGTTCTACCGGATTACACCGGCTTGTATGCCAATGTGTTTTTCTGTATGTTTGCCACGTTGTAAGATAAAACATGTAATGAGTTTACAGTAATTCATTTATGTGGCGTGCTCAACTCCGATACCATTTAACCTCGGAAGTGTTAACCTTAGTTAACTGAGTCTAGGATCACATGAGAGTTTGGTATTCGGAGTAAACGACCCGAACCATGGGACGTTCTAACCACGGCTATGCGTGTGTTAAATGTGTGAAATGTGTGTGTGAATGTAGGGATCTCCCTTGTATGTTTAACCCAGTTGTAATATGGTATGTGTTGTTGTGTGATAGGCTCCATAGTGGGGTTCTAACTAATATCTAAAAGTAAGTATGTACTAACAGTGGTGAGGAATCCGGTTTGGCCGGTCGCGCGTTGTTTGGGAGTGGGTATCCTTCTTAGCCTTACCCTTCTCTCTGTTATGGTTGTTTCCCTCACGGGTTATGATCTCCCATTAGCTTACTCCAGAGCTTAGCTATTCTGACTTATGATCGGTTTAGGGGGAACATGTGTTTGTGTGGTGTGTTCGGGCCACCAAACCCGAACCATCTTAACTTAAGTTACTCGTCCGACTATTAGGACGGTAATGAGTGTTGTTATTGTTGTATAAAGAGCTTATCATGAGGGTGACATCATTCTCTAGGCTCACCAGTGAATTAACAATGTTTGGGTCGGTTCCTAAGAGAACCGTTCCCGTTATGTTATGTGTTGGTGGTGTAAAGCAATGTCTATTGCGATGTCATTATGTGCACGTTGATACGTGAAGAGTGTTGTTATGTGTTGTTATGTGTTGTATGTTATATGTTGTATAATGTGGAGTATGTGGATCATGGATATGAATCCCAGTTTGTGATAAGAGGCGTTTAAGGATAACCCGTATAACGGGTAAGTGTCGTCTATTAAGGAAGTAGCTCCATTAGAGGAGAAACACTCTAGGGATAATGAATACCATGAGTGACTTATCAAATAAGGATGTACTATCCGTTTGTTGAGCCCATTGAGGCGAGATGTTATGTGTTGTGTGTTTATAGTTGCATGCATGATTTAAATATAATCAACCGCATGCTAAAACGACAATTAGTTGTGCGTGGCCCGGAAGCATGTGGGATGCGGGATTACCATACCAGCGAAGGTGCTGAGCCCCTTGGGGGCCACCCTTTCTCTTCTTTTCCTATTTCAGGTACAAAGAGCTGGAAGCCGTTCGAGAGTAGGATGGGGTGGTCGTTGTACATGGGTAATCATTTAAGTTGTATATATACAGTAGGTGTAGTAAGACCGAAATTGTTTTCGGCATCAGTTGTAAATACTCGGTACAGTTGGAAGGTATGTGTATGTTTTGTTGTTAATGAAAAGGGATAATAATGTGTAGTCGCTCGGGAATCCAGTCCATCAGACCGGTACAATGTTTATGTAATAGCCTTGTTAGTCACGTGGGTGGTTAACGGCGTGTAACACCAACGAGTTAAGTAATGTGAAGTAGTATATTTTCCGCTGCAGAATGTTGTTATGTGTTTGTTGTTGGATGGGGTGTTACATCTTGAATGTGCCGATCGAGCCAGAATCTCTCATTACTTGATCGAAGTGCCCCTCACAACACCAAAACCTCGTAGACCCTAACCAGGGGGATCAAAATTTTGGGTATAACATCTCCCATTTTTTAAAAAATATGGAGCGAGGTTGTAACACCCCATCTCAATCCAAACGTGGTTATCGTAAACTTAACAACATATATACAAATGTTGCAACGGAATTAAATACACTCCAGGACCTTGCCACGGTCTGATTAACAGTATATACCGAACATTAGTATACTAAATCTTAACCATTACATATCCTCAGTACAAATTCTTCATATCCCATTACATCGTACACAACCTACTAACATATCATACCAATCACTAAACGAGTGTACAGGCACAACTCGTACAACTAAAAGAAGACAACCCGAAGTAAATTCTACCCGATCCTACTCTTAGGACTGCCGGCTTCTGTCATTCACCTGCGAAATAAAAACAGCCCCCAAAGGGGGTCAGCAAAATTGCTGGTACGATCCTCTTATGGCCCCCAAGCTAACGTGGCTACGACGACTAATTGTCGATAGCATGGAGGTTGATTAGATGCACAACATAATAGAAAGTGCAATAAACAACAAGCCATATATGAACAATCAAAGTTCAAACACAATGAATGACTTAAAGGCGTTCCCTTAATTAGTGAGTTAATCATTTAACTCCTTAAGTTATGTTTCCTCTTATTCTTAGTCCAACCTTATCATACCTCAATCTTAAACCTTATCTCAATCTTAGAATACAAACCATTCTTTAAATAGAAATGGTTGTATCTTATCTCAGTTCTTATTTCAATTAAGTCAACCGTTCTTGAATTAGAATGGTAGTTCCTTAATTCATTGTTTATCTTTGTCGGGTCAAAAGTAACCCTAGCCAATGAGTTATCAGCTCCATTGGGTTAAATAAGCAATATTTCTTAAATTTGGGATTTAGGTAGATCCCATCACACCATCTCAGTATGCCTCCCTCCTAAAACAAGAAGTCCGAGGAGGTCGAGTCTATATGTCGACTATAGGCGACGAGTCCGAAGACAAGTCATATTTGGAAGTCGGTATTCTTAATGATAATGAAAATCTAGTAAAAGTAAGATTTTTTGGCATTTGAATTAAATGACTTCCCAAAAGAATTTTGCGGTGAAATTTTAACCACATGTCAAGGATGGAAATTATGATTTTTCTGAAGTAGAATCAGATTTTTTAAATGTTGGAATATTTTTAAATTGAATTTCTCGTCAGATTCAGTAAAAAATTGCTAGAAAATTATTGGAAATTCAAAAAATCAAAATTCCAACGCCATTATGCTTAAAATGTCATCCTCTATCATGGGTTAAAATTGCAAGGCATTTTAAGCTTATTTTAGCATCTTTTGGAGGAGAGAGAAAGTCAATAGGAGGTCTGAGGAGCCTTAAAAATTACGAAAACGCCCCTGACAACGACGAAACTGCTCCTCATGCTCCAGAATGTGCCGATCGAGCTGGAATCTCTCATTACTTGATTGATGTGCCCCTCACAATACCAAAACCTCAATGACCCTAACCAGGGGGATCAAAATTTTGGGTATAACAGATTGCCCCCCGTCAACTAGACTTTGTAATGGATGTGAAAAGTCTGGTTGATGCTTGAGGGATGCCCCAAAATTTTGGATTCCACAGAATCCTCCATGTTCGAAACCGCATTGACTACGTCCAGCTATTCAGAGGTGCTGACTACCTAAGGGATAAAACATTGTCGAACTATTCTAAGGCGCTGACTACCTATAAGTGAAAACGTGTCAAGCTATTCTAAGGCGTTGACTACCTAGGTGACAAAATGAAATAATGTCAAGCGATTCTAAGGTGTTAACTACCTATAATAAATTAAATAAAGCAATGTCAAGCGATTTTAAGGCGTTGACTACCTAGGATGTGAAAACTGGGTGGTATGCAAATGCAGGAATGCTGAAATGCTAACGAAGCTAATGATGCTGATGCTGATGATGATGCCGATGATGTTGATGATGCTCGGATGCTTCTGGGGACCAAAACCCGTGCCAATGCTCCTGGCTGGACCCAATGTGGACTTATTGCCATCGCCCCCCAAGCCGGTGTGCAGGGATAACTCCTGGTAAAAACCGTGGGGACTTATTACCTTTGCCCACCATTCGTTGATCCCAAAGTAAGCTGACATAACATAGAAGGATTTATTGCCATCACCTCGCCAACTTTTCTGTCGTCAGGTCTTGTGACACGCCTGGATAATGCAACTAGGTCTTATGACGAGCCTATATGAATGAGATGAATGCAATGTGTTTGATGAGAGTGGGTATGCTAAAAGGTCTTATTACGAGCCTAAAGGAATGCACCTAGGTCTTATGACAAGCCTAAAGGTTGGGGTCTAGGTCTAAAGACGAGCCTAATGATGGGATCTAGGTCTTATGACAAGCCTAAAGATGGGATCTAGGTCTTATGACGAGCCTAAAGATGGGATCTAGGTCTTAAGACGAGCCTAAAGGATGGTACTAGGTCTTAAGATGAGCCTAAAGATTGGTTCTAGGTCTTATGACGAGCCTAAAGGATGGTTCTAGGTCTTATGACGAGCCTAAATGATGGTACTAGGTCTTATGACGAGCCTAAAGGAGTACAACTAGGTCTTATGACGAGCCTAAAGGATGGTACTAGGTCTTATGAAGAGCCTAAAGGAATGGTTCTAGGTCTTATGACCAGCCTAAAGGAATGGTTCTAGGTCTTATGACAAGCCTAAAGGAATGGTTCCAAGCGAAAATGTGTTGGGTGTATGATGAACGTAGAAGGATTAAGGCTTATGGCAAACCTAGAGATGGTAGGGCTCATGACGGGCCTGTGGGTGTTTAAATGTGAAGGAAGGGCTTAGGTCGGGCCTATGGATGTTTGAAAGGAAAGGAAGGGCTTAGGACGGGCCTGTGGATGTTTGAATGTGAAGGAAGGGCTTAGGACGGGCCTGTAGATGTTTGAATGTGAAGGAAGGGCTTAGGACGGGCCTGTAGATGTTTGAATGTGAAGGAAGGGCTTAAGACGGGCCTGAGTGATATGAGAGGGTTTCAAAACCTTTGGGTTTTGGGTCTTTAGGCCTCTATCGGTGTCGTTGTTGCAATTGTTGGGGACCAACAATTGCCCCCAATATTTTTCCTTGAGGCGATCTAAGTTTTCAGGACTTTACGACATTCGATGGGTACGATCGACTGCCCCTAGTATTTTCTTTGATTAATTGCACAAAAACAAATCTCATCCTCACAAGGTCAGGGTTTATTTTGATGTGGTGCCTTCTATCATACACTCAAAGTGTTAAATGTTTGCACTCGTGCCCTCCTTTTGGTCAAGACATCTCAACCATTGAATTTGACATTTGTTAGATTTATGCGTTCAACCTATTACTTTCACCCAATTGGATACACAACTATTAAGTTGGAAGTCTTTTAAACTTATAACGTGGCAATGGGGTGCGATGAATGACAACAGGGCAATGGAGGAATGTTTAGGATATGTGGTGCTATAAGGGTGAACAAGGCTGCAACTTGCACCTTCTCCTGGACTTACTTTCTTCGTCTTGAAGTCGTTTGGCTACTTCGTGATGACTTCGCTTATGAGCTTGGAACTTTGAGTTGTTCCTTGCACCTTCTCTCTTTTTCCTGATTTTGGATTTCTTTGAGGCTTTTCAGGTTTGTCTTTCTTTGAATCTCCTTTCCTTCGGGGTTCTTGTGTTTCCCGGTGTTAAACTTTGAGAGCCGTTTTTGATGTTAGCTCATTGGGATCCTGTGTCACTCTAGGACCATTTACGGATCGTTTCGTCACGTTGGTAGCAGTTTCACTTCTTTGGACTTGTGATGTTGCTGTTCGGAAGTCGGGCTCCTTGCTTCCTTTGGTCACCGGGCCGGTAGTTCATCATTGACTGGCTTGTTTGTGGAGTTTGTAGTGTTGTAAAAGTGAATGTACACGAAAATCTCAGCGGGGGTGCCTAGGGTTTCATGTCTGGGTTCACAGGCTTTTTGGCTGTGTGGTACTGTACCTAGGTGCTTCGTCATCCCTAATAGTTGTGTATCCGTTCTTCGTTACTTTTCATAGGTTTAAGCGTAAATTTACGAATTATCTCCTTCGGTCGGAGTCATGCCGTTTACCTTACCTATGAATGTGACCTCTCTGGAGTCATGTAAAAAGGTGACGCTCTTTAGCTCTTGGTTTTACCGCTCAGGGCACTCTCGCGAAGCGTACACTCAGAGACTTGTTTGCACGTTTAAACAAAAGAAATAAACGTTATCGTTCCTTAACTGAGATTGCCCCCAGTATTGCTGTGGGGTTTATTGACAACCCTTAGAATGCCCAAATTATTTATGCAGGGTGATTGCATGTGTGATGGTAAATGATGGTGGTGAGTGGTGATGGGGTGATTGCTGAATGGTTTATCTTTTGTTCTTTTGGGTGGCAGCAGTCTTGTTTTTATGTGTCTGGTGAAACGGTAGAAATGATGGGATGCTGTGACATGTGTGGTGGCTGTAATGGAGGTGATGAATATATGGATGAGAAGGTGGTTTTGTACAGGGGGTTTCGTGAAAAACAAAGGTTTTTCCTTTTATGTGTTTGCGGATATGCCTTATGAGTGAGAGTTTTTCCCTTCTTCTTTCCTTTCTCTTTTTTTAGCACATGAACGAATGTATAGACATTAAGACATGAACAAAGAAGAAATTTTATTGATGACCAAAAGTAGTAACAATGACGTTGAGTACCAGCCAAATGGAAAAGAACAACTAAACTAACTACAGCAAGAAAGAAGCTATGTAATGTAACACCCCTACCGCTAATCCCCTAATGATCTCCTAATCATCACGGTCACTAGGGTAATTGCAGCAGAACACACAACCTAAGTAGCGGGTGATGCACGTCGTTAGCCGCCCATATGACTAACTAGGCCTGAACAAAGAAGCAACAGTGCGGTCTGATAGCAAGAGCAATACCGAGTTAACAAATACAACTTTAACAATTCTTAAACAGATCCCAACAATACATTCGTCCTTGCCCACCCAAGCAATATCCAAAGCGATTACCGAGTCTAAATGTTTAGCTCACAATTTACAACCTTCCAAGTCTACAAAATATTAACGGTATACCTCTAACCGTATCATAAATGTTTGCATCTTCAAAATCCAAAAAGGTGTACCCCATGGTACACCGCCCACAAACCTAACCGTGTACCACTCGGTACACCAACCAAAATAATTAATCTACATGAAGAGCATCCCGGTCATTTCCGGCCTATCAACAGTCTCGAGTCCCTGCAAATAAAAACGTTGCCCCTGGGGGCTCAGCAAAGCTGAATATGACTTCTGCATACCCCGTGTACTAGCGGGGGTACGCCAACTAATTAGTCGCCAACATGCGGTTCATTTTAATAATTGCAGCATGCTAGGTATGGAAAGTATAATCATGCATAGCACACACAAACAAGACATATCGATTAAGGCAAAACTTACCATCAACAACCATGTCCAATCTCAACAAGCTTCACAGTAGGTTAGCCCTATTACCATCCGGGTTAATCGGAAGTCATTACTTCAATACTCAAGTTCCACAAAACAACAAACCAAGTCCTTCCAACCCAAGTTATCCTTCTCTTATCAAATATCAAGTTAAGCTGGTATGGCCTCTGGGCAGGGATAAGGCTACCCACCACCAGGCTCAATGTTGGCCCACCTAACCAGGTTTCTACCCATTTAAGGGGTTTGGACCGTGGAAAGGATTATAGCCAGGAATCGGTTAACAATCTCTCTTGCAACATCATCCTCATGCGTGGCTGAAACTATATCGGGCTTCTCAAATACTCCAAATTACTCAATTCCCAGTTCCCAATGTTAGAGGGTTAAATGGTTAGGAGTTAGTGAGAAGCCATCAACGACAATAAACACCCAAGTCAACCACCAAGCACAGCAACAAGTCGACAAGCTTGCGGGTTCAATCACCAATCATCAAGGTGCATAAATTACAATACTTATATGAAAGAGTGGTAAACCGGTTACATGCGTTTATCTTGTTTAGGTGGTGGCAAATAAGCACACAAAAAAACAAGCCGGGGTAACCCCGTTAGGACACAGCGCATGACGAAATCATACCGTGCGCCGTCGATCTCGGACTTTCGTTTCCCTTCGGTTCGACTATTCGGGTACTATAACATATCATGAAGTCGTACGGTTAATGATCTATACTTAACCTAGTTTACTTCACTCTTACGGTTACCGACTTGTATTACCTAAGTCAAGGTATTTTAACTTCCACACTTAGGTTATTTAACTTACATTCTTCCTCAAGCTTGTTCAAGCCCTTAATCACCTTTAAACAATATTAATTAAGTCCTAATCATCTTATAAATCCATTACCAAACCAATCCCCATCTTATAATGCAAGTTTTATAAGTTTTAAAGCTACTTTTAGGTTGGTCCGGGACTTGGTAAGGGACTTTAGTCCCGGACCAGGATTGAATCAAAGTCTTGGGTGCATTTTTGTATATGGTCTGGGACCTTAGCAGGGACCTAAGTCCCGGACCAGTGATGGTTGAAACTCTCCGGTAGGAATCAGGTGGTGGTCCGGGTCCTTGTCCTGGAACCAAGTCCCGGACCACTGTGATGCAAAACACTCGGAGTGTTTTAAATGGGTGGTCCGGGTCCTTATGCTTAAGCTAAGTCCCGGACCAATGCAGTAAGGGAGTCTTGGCCAATTTTCAGAGGGTGGTCCGGGACTTGGTCCTGGACCTAAGTCCCGGACCCTGCTACGGTTTTAACAGATGTTACAATTCAGTTTTTGTTTTAAGCTTAATCTTTCATCCATTTCATCCCTAATCTTTTCATAAGTATCTAAATATGTTTTAGCATCATTTAAACACCCTAAACCAACCTAAATCATTTGTTTAGTCACCTGATTAAATCTAGCCAACTTACACAATTTCACTTAATTTTTCTAAGGCACCAAGTGCAGTTTTTGTTTCTTGTTATTTCTTGACTCCTAGCTTCATTCCTATTGTCATTCTATCCTTACATCTTTGCACTATCTCTGTTCCACAACCTCCCCACCCATACACTCATCCTTACTTAATTTCCGAAGCCATTAACTACTCAAGTAAAATCCTAAAACACAACTAATCTTCAAAACTGTTTTTGCCCAATTTCAACAACTAAGTTCTCTACCTTGCTACAGAAAATTCGCCATAGTTCCCCTACATTTCTAGACATTCCCACAACATAATTTTTGAGTTCTAATCATCTAAACTACCAAATCCCTCAAGGGATTCTAACAGCACACAAGTTAACTAAATTCACGTGCATTTTTCCTACACCACAACCATTGTTTTTCTTTGGTTTCCAAGTTCATAAACATCATCCAAACCATTCTAAAACAGTCTAACACTCTTCATCATTATACTACAACATAACCCATTATCCAAATCATTTCAATTCCTTCTTTTTAAACATTTAAAACTGTTACAAACGCATAACCAAAACTAGCTCAAAGTGTGTGTCTTTACCTTGTGTTTTTCTTGCTTTTCTTTCACTTCCTTCTCTTTCCGTCTTCCTTCTTCCTTGTTTCTTGAATTGTTACTCTTATCTTTTCCCCACCAAATCGGCAAGCTAAAGCCAATCACCCCACACCATACAACTTATAAAAATCATACCTTAACTAATCTTACACTTAAAACAATTTAGGGTGTACAAGAGGGTATTACCTTAAGCTCTTAGAGAGGATTTTGAACAGCAAAGAGAGGGGGTTTCCAGATCCAAAATAAGACACCAAAACCGGCTAGAAGAGGGAGAAGAACCAAGCTAATTTCATATTTTCGTTTGCCTTAAAAGGCTAGAAAATTTTGATCTTTGAAGGCTATTTTTACCTTAGAACCAAGTGGAGATGAATGGGGTTGCAATGGAGGTCTTCAAGCTCCAACATGTGCTACAGCCATGGTGATGAGTTGTGAGCTTTTTTATTTTTAAAGGGTGGAAATGAAAGCTAAATAAGAAAGGAGTTCAATGGTGTGATTTTTATGTGATTTGGAGTTGGCTTGGTCCTTCAAAAATGGAAGAGAAGAGAGGAGCTGGGGAAGGAGAAAGAAATCGCCATGTGAGAGCCAGATGAAGAAGAAGAAGGCAGTAGGGAAGAAAGAAAAACATGGGAGAGAGGGTGTGTTAGGAGAGAGAAGCTTCTTTTTTGCTTTTGTACTTATTTCCTTTTCTTTCTTGTCCTTTTGCTAATTAGGAGAAATAAAAGAGAAGGGGATGGCTCGATGGACGGCTACACACACACACAAGTGTGTTTTAAATTTTTATTTGCAGAGTGGACACACTAACTTTGCTTATTTATGCTTTTACCCAACTCTTATTTTTGTTGCACTATTCACTCCCGGGACCCATTTCACGGAGTTTTCTCGTTTAATTAATTTTATTGGTTCTAGACCCTCATTATAATGTACTAATGACTATTTGGTTGAACAAAATTATTACGGGTCTATTTAACCCGCTTAAAGTCGTGTTTTCCCGGTTTCCTCTTAAAACGCGCTTTCAGGTTCATTTGTGTTTTTAATCCGTTTTAAGGATCCGTTTTCTTCGGGATTTCTTCCCTCATGATTATTTAGGTGTAATTAAGCTTCTAAAATCTTAATTAGCCAAATTAATCACTGTTTTAAATTTTGGGGTATTTCATGTAAAACAACCGAAGGAAAGTAACAATGACTTCTAATGACCCTAAAGCGGGAAGTAAGTAACTAACTACCCCTAATCTATGACCTATTCTTCAGGGAACATCCAATCAGGCATCACTTCCTCCTCCGCCGCTCTTACCGTATCTGAGTCCTTGACGACCAGGATTCACTACCGGAGATAGGACGTCTGGGATTCCTTGGAGATCCTTGCCAAGGCCCTTGCCCTCTTGATAACCATACTTCTACATGATAACTTTCCCTGGTCCAACCTTAAGTTTCTGAAGAGAAGTTGGGTCGGACTGCTCTAGTACAACGCTGAACCAGTTTAGATGGGACGAACCCTCCTCTTCAACCATGCAAACAGGCAACTCCTTTTGATGTGGTTCACCTCTAACGACATGAACCTTCCCATCTCTTTTGAACTTCAAACATTGATGCACCATTGAAGGGACGGCCTTTAGATCTTGAAGGAAATCCCATCTTAGAATCAGATTAAAGGAATGGGGAATTTACAGAACCAAGAACTTCACTGGACGAATAACCGTCCCAAACTTGAGTGGAAGATCCAGTAGGCCGAAGACATGTCTTGAGTTGTCGTCATACCGTCGTAACACTATTTGGCAAGACTCAAACTTTTCGTAACCCATACCCTCTGCCACTTTCAGAGGACAGATGTTGAAGTCTGCTCCTGTGTCAATGAGGACCTTTGGCACCTTGAAAGCCCCACACCAATCAGTAATATACAATGCCTTTCCCGAGTGCTCGGAGATCTTGCTATCATGAAAACTGATCTCCTCTTCCTGCTTTTGCCAAAGAGCCGCGACCATCCTTTCTGGGGCTAAACTTTTCTCTTGCCCGCCCAAATGTTTGGCAATGGCTCGTCGATGCTCTGGTGAGATCGTAAGCAAAGACCAGATTGCCATGGGGATGGTTGTTGCCTTCAGCTTCTGAAGCAGTTCTCGTTCGCCTAGAATTTCTTCAACCACCGGGGGAGACAACATTCGCTCTTCCCCTTGCGACGGCCTTTCAGGTGATCCATAGTGCTTGCCCGACCGGGTAATGTGAGCATTTGCTGGGACAAAGCTGACCGTGGATGTGGGCTTCCGTCCTGCCCCTCGTGCCGGTTTTTTGTCATCCCAGAAAACAGTAAAGGCAGCACACTGAACTTTGGACTCTAAAGTCTCGAGGTCATCCAGATGCTGATATCCCTGATCGATGAGGTCTTGGATCCGATGTCTCAGTGCTTTGTAATCATTGGTATCATGTCCCACTAGCTGATGGTACCTACAAAATTGACTGAGCCTACTCCCCTTTCGTGTCTCTCCATGGCGAGGAATGAGCGGTTGTATTAGCCCTTCGTCCTACAGCTCCTCAAAGGCCTGGCTTAAGGGACAACCAATGGGTGTGAATTCCCTTTCGGCTTTGCAGGGAAGCTCCGGTACTGGGGTTGCGAACTGGATTTTTCCTTGTTGGGCCAATAACAACATTTTAGACCTCAAATTGTGACAATTATCTGTGAAGTGGCCCGTGAGTAGGTGGAAACGACAGAACTACTCGGGATATGCCCCTAGATGCCTCCCGCGAAACCGTGGGGCTTTGAGTTAGACTAACCTCTGCCCTATAAATACTCTCAGAATCTGACTCTGCGGCTGCTGCAGATCTATGATGGGTACCTGTGTGGCCTACTCTTCTTGCAGCTCCCGGTTCTCCGGTGACTTGACCCCGTCCTTATTGGGGGCCAGATCTAAAGGGATGATTACTCTGAGAGCATGAATGAGAGCTCTCGTTTCCCTTGCAGCCGACACAAATCCCGAGCTTAACTCTTCCAAGGCACTCCTATGGATAAATTCTAACTTAGCTAGTTTCCCTATCAAATCCACAAGCTCAACGAGCTGAGTACTTCGATCGCTAACTCCAGACGACATCCTAGCTGCGAGGGGTGCTGCCTGTTTTGAGCAATAAAGATAAGTCAGCATTGCGGGAGTGAGACTGGGACTTTTAACTTGGAAACACAGGCCGAGAGTTAGTGTGCTGCAATGAATGCAGGACTCTAAAATTTGGAAGGGTCTGCTCTGGAGTAAACTTTTGGTTACAAGATTCGTTGGTCTTACGAGTGGGTATTACCAGAATCGGGCTTGTAACAAATGTCCTCACAAAATGCCTCCGTCCAACGGGTACAGATTGATCTGGAGAGGTGCTTGGGGCGCGGGCCCAGGTCACCACAAAAGAATAGGCTTGCACGCTATTCTCTATGGGTTTCCCCCTTTTTTCACATCACCTAAAGGTGTGCGTCTACGGTCGGGTCTTTGACTGACCAAACAATGGGCTAGATAAGGGTACTGCCAGGAAAATGCTTGGGGCTA
Organism: Limonium bicolor; assembly: GCA_023374045.1. Taxonomy (NCBI): domain Eukaryota; kingdom Viridiplantae; phylum Streptophyta; class Magnoliopsida; order Caryophyllales; family Plumbaginaceae; genus Limonium; species Limonium bicolor. The sequence continues at coordinate 21,246,244 of CM041780.1, forward strand.
AAGCCCAGGTAATAAGGGGGTGTGGTTCGACGACACCCTCCTCTTTTCCCCCACTTATTCACATCACCTAGAAGGTGTGAGTCCCTGATAGGGGACCCTCAAACGGGTCCCGAGGTGAAATCAGTTTGCGTGGACCCTCGCTCTCACATGATGCAAAGGTGCAGCAATTAAAGTGCGCACAAAGGTAAATAAAAAAAGTAATGAAGCCATAAATAAACAATCTTTCGAGTTAAGCCCTCTTTCTTAAAATTAAATAAGTTAAAATTAAGAATTTATCCCCAGCAGAGCCGTCAGTCTGTGAGCCTCGATTTTTAAACACTATCCTATGTTGATTAGATTAATTAGGATCTAGTCGGGTTTTAGGTCCACTTATAACCTAAGATTAATAACTATGTCATATAACATTAATTATTAAAACCTAAGCTAGCTTAGTGGAACCTATTATGAGTCGCCACCTAATTTTTACCTATATCAAATTAGGAAAGGAGAGTTCGGGTTCGGGGGCTTGATATTCGACTTAATTAGGGTTCAATTACTTTCATTACCCCTAGAAGTCGTTTTTCCTCTACTTAGTTTAATTACGGCTTATTACGAGTCGTTTTAACCTAAGTGCGCGCTTCTGATTTTTTTTGTATTTTTAACATTTTTTGACAGAAAATTAAAGCGGAAACTGAAAGTACCTAGACTAGGGTTTCGGGGGCAGAATTAGGTCAAATTTTGTTCACGTCCGTAGCCACGGACCCCATGTCCGAGACCACGGACCCCAGTTAACCTAATTATACAGAAAAACCGAATTTAAGAAAAAATGAAATTTTGAAAAGTCCGGGGCCACGGACAAGCTATCCGTGGGCCCGGACATTATTTAGAAAAAACCTAAATTTTAAAAAATTTGCCGCTGTCCGTGGGTGTCCGTGGCCACGGACAACTCGTCTGTGGTCCCGAACCACAGGTCCGAGATCCCGGACCACCCACGGATAGGGGTTTTCTGACGGTTCTCGACGGTGTTTTCGGCTAAAAAATTATGCACGTGTAGCCTGAAAGATATACAATAGGTTAGTAATTGAAAGATTGCAGTTTGAAGTCTGATTACGCACTAAACTTGACAAACAAGTAACAAGGTAGAAGCAAAAGCAATTAGCAATACATAAGCGTAAAAAGGCTAGTTTGAACCCAAAATTTGATAGAGAGTTAATAAGGTCGTGGGGAGTTAGAAAAGTAGAATTGCAACCTGTTTTACCTTTGAATTCAAGAGGATTCTTCACGTCGAGATTCTTCGGAGGCTCCGATGGTGGCGGTTCCAGACTGAGTTCGACCCGAGCTTATGGTTGTTGATTTTTGAAGGTGTTCTTCACGTTTTGGAGGTGGTTTGGTTGACGTTTGATGATTTTTGATGTGTTGGGAATTGGAAAACGTGTTTCGGTGTTGATTTCTGTGAGATTTCGGAGTTGTTTTGGTGCTTGAAGGTGCAAAAACGAGGGAGACTGGCTATGGAGAAGAGTTTTGACTGCCTAGGGTTCTACGAGCTTGAGAGATCCTTCCTTTATCAAAAAAACTATCCCTTTATATAGACTTTCTTAAATATAAAGAAAATCTAGTAAAAGTAAGATTTTTTGAGAGATCCTTCCCAAAAGAATTTTGCTGTGAAATTTTAACCATGTGTCAAGGATGGCAATTATGATTTTTTTGAAGTGGAATCGGATTTTTTAAATGTTGGAATATTTTTAAATTGAATTTCTCATCATATTCAGTCAGAAATTGCTAGAAAATTATTGTAAATTTGAAAAATCAAAATTCCAACGCCATTATGCTTCAAATGTCATTCTATATCATGGGTTCAAATTGCAAAGCATTTCAAGCTGATTTGGGCACCTTTTGGAGGAGAGAGAAAGTCTATAGGAGGTCTCCGGAGCCTTTAAAATTACGAAAACGCCCCTAACAATGACGAAACTGCTCCTCATGCTTTGGAATGTGCCGATCGAGCCGGAATCTCTCATTACTTGATCGAAGTGCCCCTCACAACACCAAAACCTCAGACCCTAACCAGGGGGATCAAAATTTTGGGTATAACATCTCCCATTTTTTTAAAAAATATGGAGCGACGTTGTAACACCACATCTCAATCCAATCATGGTTATCGTAAACTTAATAACATATATACAAATGTTGCAACAGAATTAAATACACTCCAGGACCTTGCCACGGTCTGATTAACAGTATATACCGAACATTAGTATACTAAATCTTAACCATTACATATCCTCAGTACAAAGTCTTTATATCCCATTTCATCGTACACAACCTACTAACATCTCATACCAATCACTAAACGAGTGTACAGGCACAACTCGTACAAGTAAAAGAAGACATCCCGAAGTAAATTTTACCCGATCCTACTCTAAGGACTGTCACCTTCTGTCATTCACTTGCGAAATAAAAACAGTCCCCAAAGGGGGTCAGCAAAATTGCTGGTACGATCCTCTCATGGCCCCCAAGCTAATGTGGCTACGACGACTAATTGTCGATAGCATTGAGGTTGATTAGATGCACAACATAATATAAAGTGCAATAAACAACAAGCCACATATGAACAATCAAAGTTCAAACACAATGAACGACTTAAATAGAAATGGTTGTATCTTATCTCAGTTCTTATTTCAATTAAGTCAACCGTTCTTGAATTAGAATGCTAGTTCCTTAATTCATTATTTATCTTTGTCAGGTCAAAAGTAACCCTAGCCAATGAGTTATCAGCTCCATTGGGTTAAATAAAAAAATTTTCTTAAATTTGGGATTTAGGTAGATCCCACCACACCATCTCAGTATGCCTCCCTTCTAAAACAAGAAGTCCGAGGAGGTCGAGTCTATATGTCAACTCTAGGCGACGAGTCCGAAGACAAGACATATTTGGAAGTCGGTATTCGATAAGGATACCAACCTCCCCCTATACACATGTGTCGGTACCATTCCGGATTCATTACTCCCCCCAAGTTCTAGTTAGCAGAAGTCTTAAAGTCAGTGTTAGTTAGTTAACCTCTTTCGGTTACTAACGAAACAATATTTAGGAGTGTAACTTAATCTCACACAATTCTTTACTAAGCATTGTTAGTAAGTTCTCAAGGTAAGTTGTGTTAGTGCATCAGAATCACACAACAAACATAATAATCCGGTTGCATGCTTTATCTTGTTTAGTCGGCACACATAAACAAATAGCACACAATGAAATACCCCGTAATTAAAAATAGTGATTAATTAGGCTAATAAGTATCTTAGAAGCTTAATTAGGTCTAAATAATCATGAAGGGAACAAATCCCGAAGAAAACGGATCCTTAAAACGGATTAAAAACGCTAACGAACCTTAAAGCATGTTTTTCGAGGAAACCAGGAAAACGTGACTTTAAGCGGGTCAAATAGACTTGTAACAATTTTGGTCAACTAAATAGTCAATAATAAATATTGGTGAAGCTTTAGAACCAATAAAAATCAATAAAACGAGAAAACAGTAAAAACTGTCAAAAATGAGAAGTTGTGGGGTAGAAACATAAATAACTCAAACTAGTGTGTCCACTTTTAAAACAAACTGTAGAGTTTGTGTGTGTGGGCTGTGTCAGCCGAAGGCTATCCCCCCCCCCCCCCCTCTTTCACACACTCTCTTCACTCTCTTTTCATTTGCAAAAGACAAAACAATAAAAAGCAATAAAGTAAACCTCACCCTCACTTTTACTCTCTCTCCTCTATTTTACTCTCTCAGTCACGTACAACACTCATCTTCTTCCTCTCTATTTTTCTTCTTCTTCAACCGGTGGCAATGGAGAAGTGAAGAACTCACCAAAAACCTCACTTCTTTCCTCTTGTTAAGTGCCCAAACCTACTCCAAAACTTACAAAAATTATACCATTGTCTTCCCCTCATCTGGGAGAGCATTCCTCTCTTTCCAAAATTTGAAAACAAGTATGTTCATCTGCATGGGTATACTTGCTTTGGAGCTTCAAGACCACCATTAGAACCACCATCATCTCCTTGTTACTTTGAGGTAAAAATATTCTTGAAACCTCACCTTTTTCTGGCCCTTGTTGGCAAAACGAAATTTGAAACTAAACCCTTGTTGGTGCTTTGTGTTCTAGCCGATTTAGGCTTCTTGGGTGGAGTAGGAATCTTGTTCTTGAGCCACCCTAAGCTTCACTTACACCCTTACAAGGTAATCTATTCCTAAACCCTAAAATGTGCCTTAAGCTTTAAAGAATGGTTAGAGTTAGTTTTTTGTATTGAAATGTGTATACCAATGGGTTGTAGTGTTAGAGGATTTGAATGACAAAACCGGTGGGAAGAGAAAAGAAAGAAGAAGGGAGAAGAAGGAAGAAGAAAAGAGAAACTAGAAGAAGAACAAGGTAAATGATGCTCAAATTTGTAGTTTTGTAAATGCTTATGTAACAGATTGTAAAAGTTTAAAATGAGTATTGTAAAATGGTAATGAGTAGTAGTGTAATGTGTAGGAAGAACTAAACTAGATTGAAGCTTGAAAGATATTTAAAAACTGTCAAGACTTAGTTGGGAAGTGGTGCAGTGTGCAGGAATTTTTAAGAGTGTTTAGTGTTTGCTATTTGTGTATGAGGGCTTTGTATATCGATGCTATTGAAAACAGGTGAATTGGGTAGCAAAATGTGAGTAAATGATGTGGTGAGAATGTAAAGATTTAGGCTGTTTAGTGGGTAGTTTAGGAGAGATAGCTAGTGTATTGAAAACTTTAGAAATGACACTAGAAGATGGAGCAAAAGATGGAGAAAGCGGGAGTGAAAATCTGTAGCATAATGCAACTAAAGGAAGTTAATGTAAGTGCTGAAATGAGAACTAAGAAAATTAAGTGAGTGAATTAGCATGAAAGGAGTAAGTTGTTAACAATGGATTTGAACATGTTTAGGAGCTTAATTAGGTGCTAAAATATGTGGAATTAAGTGTAGGAACAATGGGGGATTAATTAGACAAAGTTTGATTTGTAACATATTAAGAAAACTTGAAATCTGCAACAAAAGTAGCAGGGTCCGGGACCTTAGTCCTGGACTAAGTCCCGGACCAGTACACAAAATAAGGCCGAGAGTAGAACCCAGGTGGTGGTCCAGGACTTAGGTCCAGTGCAAGGACCCGGACCACCCTACAAAATCATGCCGAGAGTTACAGAGAGTTCTGGTCCGGGACTTACCTTAAGTAAGAGGACTTGGACCATGGTGAGAATTCATGTCGAGAGTTTCCAAAGCTTGGGTCCGGGACTTACCTTAAGTATAAGGTCCCGGACCATAACTGAAATCAGGCCGAGAGTTGAGACCATGAGTTGGTCCGGGACTTAAGACCTGGACAAGGTCCCGGACCAACCAAAAATTGTAAAATTAAATGTATTAAATGGGTATTAAGGTAACGAAGTGAATCGTAACGATAGTGTAAGATAATTAGGACTCAATTAGGGATGTTTAAAGGTCATTAAGAGTATAGACAAGTTTTAAAACTAATGAGGAGTAAGTAAACCATATCTAAGTATAAGGATTGTAAAAGTATAGCAAGTATGAGCTAGGAAACGTAAGAGTAATCGAGTCTAGTTAATGATAGTTAGATTAATCACTCGATTGTATGTATGTCATAGGACTTGGATTGTGAACACCGGAGGAAAGTTGGGATACAAGTACAACGGTGAACGATATGAATTCCTCATGCCCCGTATTCTATCTTGGTTACTCTGATTTGTGTGTTGTGTGCTAATTGATCACCAAATAAGATAAACACACGAATCGGACATAGTATGCTTACTTGTGAATATCATGAGATTGTTCCTTGTTGCATATCTTCTTTAAATCATAGTTTGTATAATTCATGAAATGTATGGATGAATATGAGTGTGTGTATGTATGATGTATTGTATTGTGACCGAATGTGATTGTGATTGGACTTCTAACTGATTCCTAACAAGCTAACCAACCTAACTTAAATTGGTAATTAAATTGGAATGAGTAGAAGTCCGATATAGTTTTGGCCACGCGTGAGGATGCGGAGACACAAGAGGTTGGATCCAATTCCTGACTCTTTAACTGGTCCACGGCCCAAACCCCTTAAATGGGTAGCATCCTGGATTGGTGAGTCAAGTAAATCCCGGTGGTGGGATAGAGTAGTCCCCGGGCCGGAGGTCATACCGACTTAACATGAGTAAAAGTAAGTAAGTAAGAATGAGTAAACAAGTATGGCAGAGTAAGTAAGTAAAGTAAGAGTAAGTAATTTGTAATGAGTAAAAGAGTAAATTGCATTCCGATTAACCCGGATGCGTAATTTGGCTAACACTTGTGAAGGTAAGAATTGTGTGCGCTATTGTATTGTTGCTTTGATTGTGTATGGTATTGAGCATGATTGCATGATGTATGTAAAGCATGTATGTATGAAATTAATGAACCGCAAGTACAGTCGACCTTAAATAGTCGGCGTGCCCTAGCTAGCACATGATATATGCGGAGTTTATGCGCAGCTTTTGCTGAGCCCCTTGGGGCGATGTTTTTACTACACGCAGGTCCTCAAGATGGGTGAAGACCACGAAGAGATTAAGCTTGTTTTCTTTATGTCTGTAAACAATGAATTGTGAAAGGTGTACTATGTTGTACACGGCTGTAGGTTTTGGTTAGCCGGTGTACCATAGGGTACACCCTGTTGGATAATGTAAGGATGGTGCATTGGTATAGGTGAGTAGCTTGTAGAAACTCATTCTTTTGGGAAGTGTGAAATGGGATGTAATTAAATACTTGGTATACTCAGTAATCCAGCAATGTATATTATCTTTTGTATTTGGAATGTAATGTAGTAGCTCGGTATACTTAGGGCATCAGACTGTAACTGTAGGTAGTGTAAGCTTTGCTAGCCGTAAGGGTGGCTAGCGGCGTTGTATCACCCACCGTAGTAGTAGTAGTTCCGCTACGATGTAGTAGGATTAACAGGACGATTAGACGGTAAGCATAGGATTAACGGTAGGGGTGTTACAAAAAGTGGTATCGGAGCATAGTTACGCTCTGATGACCTAATTACCGAGCATAGGGATTACCGAGTTAGGATTTCAACCGTCTTAAGATGGATATTTAGAAACCTAACTAGGAACTACCGTTGTTAACAACGGATACCCTTGACGTTCTTATGAAAGATACCTTGCTTAAATTCCAAGACCCTCAGGTCATATCTTGCGAGCCTAATGTAAATGCTAAATGTTCAGATGTCAAGACGAGGCCGAGCTAGAGGCGAAGCCTCTGAAGGACCTGGGCACAGACGATAGCTGAGATCATTGCCGCCACGGTAGCGCAGATGCTACCACAAGTAATCAATGCAATGCAACAAAACCAACAAAACCAATAAACTCAAACGGGACCAATCCCGCCCCCTCCACCCAGAGAAGTAAACTCGGTAAGAGCTATCGCAGATCTCCGACCCTCGTGCTTTAGAGGAGAGAGCGACCCTGCTAAGCTGGAAGCTTATATCTCCGAAATGGAGACTGCATTTGAGACCCTCGAATATCCTGCTGGAGTTCGAGTGAGATTAGCCGCCTACTACCTTAACGATGCAGCCATGGATTGGTGGAAACTAATCAAGAACGATCATGCTGCTGATCCCACCTTCGACTGGGAATCCTTTACAGCCCTCCACCGATCAAAATACTACCCCGAGCATGTCAAAACCAGAAAATGGTTGGAGCTTGATGCTTTGAGAATGACAGAGAAGATGTCTGTCGACAAATACTACCGCACCTTCACCTCTCTTCTACGACTTCTTCCCGACCTTGGGTACACCGGCCAGGTGTTGGTTGATCGCTTCTATGGCGGTCTGAGCCATCACCTTCGGTACGGTATGGGCTACACTAGATTTACCTCTCTTCAGGTAAATATTGGTTTAACCGTTAGTACCATTGTCATTCCTTAAATCTCTACCTCTATCTTTTAACTAAGAATCCCGGCTAATACCTGAAACTTCAGGAGTGTTATCACGCGGCATCTCGCGTTGAGATCACTTGCCAGCTAAGGGATGACGAAACCGCGCTTAAGCGCACGGCCAACAACAAAAACATAAGTGGCGAGGAGTAGAATCAAGGGAAGAGTTGGAAAAAGAAGAAGGGGAAATTCTTTCAGCAAACCCCAAAGAACTTCCTAAGTGAGAGCAGTGCCCAGGAGAAGGGCAAACCAGTTGAGCTTCTTCAACTTGGTTCTTCTGCACCAGTGGCTGCGAAACCACTGAGATCACACCCACCTAAGGGTAAGCTTCTAAATAAATTCGTATCTGTACAAGTATCATATCTAGTATATCCACACAAATATGCTAACTCTCTAAACCTTAGGTTCTGGCTCCGGTTTCACCAAGAACTACTCCGACAACCGTTCATATGTATGTAGGAAGTGCAACCAAGACCATCCCGGCCTAGATTGTAATGGGAGAGAAATCCGGTGCTACAACTGTCAGAAGCCCGGACACCGAGCCAACTTTTGCCCCGAAAATGCCAAACCCAGAGGAAACTTCCAAAGCTACAAGCAAAGGGAAGGCAAGGAGGTTGAATCTGGCGATGCATCGGCCCAGCAGGCACCACAGGTGCAGGGATCCCGAGGTCCTCAGAAGGGCGCACCCTAGAGGCATCCTGCCTTGAACATCATTGACTGTGATGGGTCCGGTTCTAAGTCCGGCCTAGGTAATTAACTGAACCTTTAATCCATGAGAAGCATGACTAAGTATTGGAGTATCTGTTTGAATGAGTGCATGAGTAAATGAATAGAAGTGTGTATTGAGTATGAAATGAAGTAGTTAAAACTAGTACTCACCGTAGATGAAATTTATAACCATAGGAAGCTTTAGTATCTGCTATCCGATACCATTGAAACCGAATCAAGAAGAGACCGACATCACCAGTCACCACTACACCAACGAACAGTGTCAGGTCATCCGACCAGGTATGATCTTATTAAAGGAATACCTGACACCTGAAGCACAAATTGTGATCATCCGACGATGCAACGAGCTAGGACGGGTCAAGGAGGATTTTATACACCTGAATTCCCCGGTGGAGCGAAGATGAAGCTGAAAATGATGTGCTTGGGAAAGGATTGGAATCCTTATACCAAGACATACCAAGAGACCCGAATACAAGACGGAGCGACACCACCGACAATACCTCCGAAATTTCAGACACTTGTTACACAAGCAGTAGAACTTGCACGACAATGTGAATGTGATCCGATCCCCGCAATTGAAGCGGACATTTGTATTGTCAACTTCTATGAGAAAGAAGGACGACTTGGGTTACACCAAGACAAGGACGAGACGGCGGAATCTCTCGAACAAGGAGTGCCCGTAGTGTCTTGGTCCATTGGTGATGACGCCATCTTTATGTATAGCGAGCAGAAGCGTGTGGACCTCTCATAGAAATTGGTATTGAGATCAGGAGATGTCCTAATCATGGGTGGAAAATCTAGGATGCTGTATCACGGGATCAACAAGATCAAGTTGAATACGGCACCGCCGGCAGTGATCAATGCCACACACATGAAACCAGGATGCCTGAACCTTACCTTTAAGAAGTATTAAATTCATAGTATCATGTAATGTATTAGTAACGTGTATTAGAGACGCGGTATGTATGATGGTTGGTTTATCAATAAAGAGCAGTGTTGATTTCAATTCCACTTGTGTCCATCATCAATCCTTATGAAATTGTGACTTCAATAGGTTGTGGACTTGGTACCGAAGGTAACCTGAGTATCCTCACTGAAGCACAAGCCGGTAAAAGCAGCACCATCTTAACGGGGACCTTCCCAGTGAACGGCATTGAAGCCAATGTGTTGTTCGACTCCGGCGCCTCTCACACCTTCGTATCACCTTCTTTTGTGAAGAGGTTGAAGCTACATGCGGATAAGCTACCGAATTTCCTGGTTACTCTCCCATTGAAGGAGCGAATACGGTGTACCAAATACTATCAATCAGCCACCATCGAAATCAAAGGCGAATCGTTTCCCATCTCCTTCATCGAGTTTAATGGGTTGTGATTCGATGTAATAGTCGGAATGAATTGGTTGGAGCTGCACAAGGGTAGAATCCTCTGCGCCGAGCATCAATTGCTGCTCAAGAGTCCTTCTGGGGTTACAGTATCTTACCGCCAGAGACCGAGAGAGCCTTCAACCACAGTCATTTCCGCTATGGCCATGTATCGGGAGCTCAGAAAGGGCCATGAAGTGTATCTGTGTTATGTACAAGACCTGGAGAGAGATCTAGAGTTCAACCCCGGAGTACCTATCGTATCTGAATTCCCTGATGTATTCCCTAAGGAGCTGCCCGACATGCCACCTCGACGAGCAGTAGAATTTGAAATTGACCTTTTACCATGTACTGGTCCCATTGCTAGGGCACCGTACCGTATGGCACCTGTTGAAATGACAGAATTGAAAGAACAGTTGTGATATCTTCTCGACAAAGGGTTTATACGCCCGAGCGTATCACCCTGGGGAGCACCGGTCCTCTTTGTGAAGAAGAAGCACGGTAGCCTCCGACTCCGTATTGACTACCGCGAGTTGAATGCAGTCACAGTCAAAAATAAATTCCCGTTTCCACGCATCGACAACTAATTCGACCAGGTGAAGGGAGCCTCAGTCTTCTCCAAGATCGACCTCCATTCTGGGTATCACCAGATTGCTATCAAAGAGCAAGACATTGAGAAAACGGCATTCCGTACCAGATATGACCACTACGAATTCACCGTCATGCCATTCGGTTTGTCAAACGCACCAGCAAAATTTATGGACCTCATGAATCGACTTTTCAGTGAGCAGTTGGACACCTCAGTCGTTGTATTCATTGACGATATTCTTGTGTACTCCAAATCAGCGGAAGAGCATGAAATCCATTTGAGGAAAGTACTTGAGACACTACGCGAGAACCAGCTGTATGTGAAGTTCTCCAAATGCGAGTTCTGGCTAGATTAGGTATCATTCCTTGGTCATGTCATCTCGAGCGCAGGTATCTCAGTTGACCCTTCTAAGATCGAAGTTGTACGATCATGGCCTAGACCCAAGACTGTTACCGACATTAGGAGCTTTCTTGGTCTAGCCGGTTACTACCGTGGATTTGTAAAGGACATCTCGAAAGTCGCTAAGCCCATGACTACACTGATGAAGAAAGATGCACCGTTTGTATGGACAGACGAGTGCGAAGCATCATTTTAGAGCCTGAAAGACTCATTGACCTCAGCGCCCATCCTTACTCTTCTAGAGGGCACAGAGGGATTTGTGGTGTATTGCGACGCATCAGGAAAGGGAATGGGATGCGTACTCATGCAGCATGGCAAGGTTGTAGCTTATGCCTCCCGCCAGCTGAAAAAGCATGAGGAGAATTACCCGACACACGACTTAGAGCTAGGAGCCATTGTCTTGCCATTGTCTTCGCCTTGAAGATATGGCGACACTATCTCTATGGGGTAAGCATCACAATCTACTCCGACCACAAGAGCTTGCAGTATGTGTATACACATAAAGAATTGAATCTGAGACAAAGAAGGTGGATGGAGTTTCTCTCAGACTACGACATCAACCTATAGTATAAGGAAGGGAAGGCAAACGTGGTAGCCGACGCCCTGAGCCGTCGAGCACACTCGCTCCATTCGCTACTTAGTTCTTCTAGCTTGGTTGACGAGGTGCGAGATGCTCAGTTGTGCGACCCTTACCTAACCGAAATCAGACAAAAGATCGAAAATGTTACATTTGAGAAGAAGAAGTATGATTTTAAGTTGCATGAAGATGGTCTGATTCGGCTGAATGGCAGGCTATGCGTCCCCCAAAGCAATGCTGAGCTAAGGGATCGCATCCTGCGAGAGTCACACAGTTCTACATTGTCAGTCCATCCAAGAGCCTCCAAGATGTACAAAGACATGAAGAGGTACTTTTGTTGGTCTTGAATGAAATCAGATGTGACGGAGTATGTATTGAGATGCTTGACATGCCAAAAGGTGAAGTTTGAACATCGTAGACCGGGCGGAATGGTACAATCGATGCTAGTTCCGGAGTGGAAATTTCATGATATCTCCACGGATTTTGTTGTAGGACTTCCACCTGCCAGGGGAGGACTCAACATGATCTGGGTTGTAGTCGATCGCCTTACCAAGGTTGCCAGATTCATACCGATGAAGGACACCTAGAAGGTAGTGAAGCTCGTAAAGCTATTTGATAAGGAGATTATCAGACATCACGGAGTCCCGAAAACCATAGTATCTGACCGCGACACCAGATTTCTTTCAAGATACTCGAGAGCTACACGGGAAGCGTTGGGAACAGAACTGAAGCTGGGTACCGCCTTCCATCCTCAGACCGACGGTCAGACAGAAAGAACCATCCAGACACTGGAGGACAAGCTTCGGGCATGTGCCTTAGACTTTCAGGGGAGTTGGCTGGATAAGCTTCATCTTATCGAGTTTTCATACAATAATAGCTATCATGCTTCGATTAAGATGTTGCCTTTCCAAGCCCTATACGGTAGACCTTGCCGTACACCTTTGTGTTGGGATGAGTCAAGCGAAGTGGTCGTCATAGGACCGGAGTATTTGGAACAAGTCCAAGCGGAAGTGCAACAAGTCCGAGCCAATATGAAGGCAGCCCAAGATAGACAGAAATCCTATGCGGATGTGAGATGACGCGACCTTGAGTTCGCCGTGGGCGACCAGGTGTTCTTGCGAGTTTCACCTATGAAGGGCGTATTTCGTTTTGGTCAGAAGGGCAAGCTAAGCCCAAAGTTTGTAAGGCCGTACACTATCACCGAGAAAGTTTGATCCGTAGCCTATAGGTTAGCATTACCTGAGGACTTGGAACGTGTCCATGATGTTTTTCATGTGTAACAACTCAAGAAGTACATTTCTGATCCTTCTCATGTCCTAGAGCCCGAGAGACTATCCATTGAGCCGACAATGAGATACGTTGAAACTCCTGTGAGAATCCTTGATAGGAAGACCAGAGACACTCGCCATAAGTCTTTACAAATGGTGAAGGTCCTATGGTCAAACCACGATGTCGAAGAAGCGACATTGGAGTTGGAAGATGCCATGAAGGCGAAGTACCCACAGTTATTCATAGACTAGATAGTCTATTATGTAGCACATACGGGCACGTGGAGTACCCTTTTTAAGGGGGGTAAAGCCTTTTTTCTTTTGCATTGCTTCAGGGTGAGCATTGCATAGTGTGTAGGTATTGTAATAAATTTCGATGGCACATGTAGTGCGGAGTGTATTTGGTATGCGTGTGTATGTGTGTGTATGTATGTGTAGTGTGTAGTGTATGGATGTGTATGTGCAGTGTATGGTGTATTGGTGTAATGTGTATTGTGAATTGCAGTGGTGTATAGTGTAATATGGATATGATGTGTATGGAAATGTGGATTGTGTATGTGAATTGTGTATGATTCTTGAATGGTGTATGCTTGTAATGTGGAAGAATTAAACACCCTATAGGTGTAATAAGACACATTATGGCAATTGGTTCGCCTAATGAGTAGAATAATTAAACTATTAACCCTTGAGCAACTTTGAGGGCAAAGTTTCTTAAGGGGGGTAGATTGAAATACCCCGTAATTTAAAATAGTGATTAATTAGGCTAATAAGTATCCTGGAAGCTTAATTAGGTCTAAATAATCATGAAGGGCACAAATCCCGAAGAAAACGGATCCTTAAAATGGATTAAAAACGCTAACAAACCTTAAAGCATGTTTTTCGAGGAAACTAGGAAAACATGACTTTTAGCAGGTCAAATAGACTCGTAACAATTTTGGTCAACTAAATAGTCAATAATAAATATTGGTGAAGCTTTGGAACCAATAAAAATCAATAAAACGAGAAAACAGTAAAAACTGCCAAAAACGAGAAGTTGTGGGGTAGAAACATAAATAACTCAAACTAGTGTGTCCACTTTTAAAACAAAATGTAGAGTTTGTGTGTGTGGGCTGTGTCAGCCGATGGCTATCTCCCCCCCCCCCCCCCCTCTCTCTCACACACTCTCTTAACTCTCTTTTCATTTGCAAAAGACAAAACAATAAAAAGCAATAAAGTAAACCTCACACTCACTTTTACTCTCTCTCCTCTATTTAACTCTCTCACTCACGTACATAACTCATCTTCTTCCTCTCTATTTTTCTTCTTCTTCACCGGTGGCAATGGAGAAGTAAAGAACTCACCAAAAACCTCACTTCTCTCTTCTTGTTAAGTGCCCAAACCTACTCCAAAAATTACAAAAATTGTACCATTGTCTTCCCCTAATCAGGGAGAGCATTCCTCTCTTTCCAAAATTCGAAAAAAAGCACGTTCATCTCCATGGGTATACTTGCTTTGGATCTTCAAGACCACCATTAGAACCACCATCATCTCCTTGTTACTTTGAGGTAAAAATATTCTTGAAACCTCACCTTTTTCTAGCCCTTGTGGGCAAAACAAAATTTGAAACTAAACCCTTGTTGGTGCTTTGTGTTCTAGCCTATTTAGGCTTCTTTGGTGGAGTAGGAATCTTGTTCTTGAGCCACCCTAAGCTTCACTTACACCCTTACAAGGTAATACATTCCTAAACCCTAAAATGTGCCTTAAGCTTTAAAGAATGGTTACGGTTAGTTTTTGGTATTGAAATGTGTATACCAATGGGTTGTAGTGTTAGAGGATTTGATTTACAAAACCGGTGGGAAGAGAAAAGAAAGAAGTAGGGAGAAGAAGGAAGAAGAAAAGAGAAACTAGAAGAAGAACAAGGTAAATGATGCTCACATTTGTAGTTTTATAAATGCTTATGTAACAGATTGTAAAAGTTTAAAATGAGTATTGTAAAATGGTAATGAGTAGTAGTGTAATGTGTAGGAAGAACTAAACTAGTTTGAAGCTTGACAGATATTTAAAAACTGTCAAGACTTAGTTGGGAAGTGGTGTAGTGTGCAGGAATTTTTAGGAGTGTTTAGTGTTTGCTATTTGTGTATGAGGGCATTGTATATTGATGCTATTGAAAACAGGTGAATTGGGTAGCAAAATGTGAGTAAATGATGTGGTGAGAATGTAGAGATTTAGGGGAGGTTATGTCAAAATTTACCTAGAACTAGAACACTTAACAACTAGAAAACTAGGTAAAAGTATGTCCTTGTAACAGATTTTAATAGGGGCTGTTTAGTGGGTAGTTTATGAAAGATAGCTAGTGTATTGAAAACTTTAGAAATGACACTAGATGATGGAGCAAAAGATGGAGAAAGCGGGAGTGAAAATCTGTAGCATAATGCAACTAAAGGAAGTTAATGTAAGTGCTGAAATGAGAACTAAGAAAATTAAGTGAGTGAATTAGCATGAAAGGAATAAGGGTTAACAATGGATTTGAACTTGTTTAGAGGCTTAATTAGGTGCTAAAATATGTGGGATTAAGTGTAGGAACAATGGGGGATTAATTAGACAAAGTTTGATTTGTAACACATTAAGAAAACTTGAAATCTGCAACAAAAGTAGTAGGGTCCGGGACCTTAGTCCAGGACTAAGTCCCGAACCAGTACACAAAATAAGGCCGATAGTAGAACCCAGGTGGTGGTCCGGGACTTAGGTCCAGCGCAAGGACCCGGACCACGCTACAAAAGCATGCCGAGAGTTATAGAGAGTTCTTGTCCGGGACTTACCTTAAGTAAGAGGACCCGAACCATGGTGAGAATTCATGTCGAGAGTTTCCAAAGCTTGGGTGCGGGACTTACCTTAAGTATAAGGTCCTGGACCATAACTGAAATCAGGCCG
Organism: Limonium bicolor; assembly: GCA_023374045.1. Lineage (NCBI taxonomy): Eukaryota > Viridiplantae > Streptophyta > Magnoliopsida > Caryophyllales > Plumbaginaceae > Limonium > Limonium bicolor. The sequence goes on from CM041780.1 coordinate 21,262,017, forward strand.
AGAGTTGAGACCATGAGTTGGTCCGGGACTTAAGACCCGGACAAGGTCCCGGACCAACCAAAAATTGTAAAATTAAGTGTATTAAATGGGTATTAAGGTTAGGAAGTGAATGATAATGATAGTGTAAGATAATTAGGACTCAATTAGGGATGTTTAAAGGTCATTAAGAGTATAGACAAGTTTTAAAACTAAAGAGGAGTAAGTAAACCATATCTAAGTATAAGGATTGTAAAAGTATAGCAAGTATGAGCTAGGAAACGTAAGAGTAATCGAGTCTAGTTAATGATAGTTAGATTAATCACTCGATTGTATGTATGTCATAGGACTTCGATTGTGAACACCGGAGGAAAGTTGGGATACAAGTACAACGGTGAACGGTATGAATTCCTCATGCCCCGTATTCTATCTTGGTTACTCTGATTTGTGTGTTGTGTGCTAAATGATCACCAAATAAGATAAACGCACGACTCGGAGATAGTATGCTTACTTGTGAATATCATGAGATTGTTCCTTGTTGCATATCTTCTTTAAATCATAGTTTGTATAATTCATGAAATGTATGGATGAATATGAGTGTGTGTATGTATGATGTATTGTATTGTGACCGAATGTGATTGTGATTGGACTTCTAACTGATTCCTAACAAGCTAACCAACCAAACTTAAATTGGTAATTAAATTGGAATGAGTAGAAGTCCGATATAGTTTCGGCCACGCGTGAGGATGCGGAGACACAAGAGGTTGGATCCAATCCTTGACTCTTTAACTGGTCCGCGGCCCAAACCCCTTAAATGGGTAGCATCCCGGATTGGTGAGTCAAGTAAATCCTGGTGGTGGGACGGAGTAGTCCCCGGGCCGGAGGTCATACCGACTTAACATGAGTAAAAGTAAGTAAGTAGAATGAGTAAACAAGTATGGTATAGTAAGTAAGTAAAGTAAGAGTAAGTAATGTGTAATGAGTAAAAGAGTAAATTGCATTCCGATTAACCCGGATGCGTAATTTGGCTAACACTTGTGAAGGTAAGAATTGTGTGCTATTATATTGTTGCTTTGATTGTGTATGGTATTGAGCATGATTGTTTGATGTATGTAAAGCATGTATGTATGAAATTAATGAACCGCATGTACAGTCGACCTTAAATAGTCGGCGTGCCCTAGCTAGAACGCGGTATATGCTGAGTTTATGCGCAGCTTTTGCTGAGCCCCTTGGGGCGATGTTTTTACTACACGCAGGTCCTCAAGATGGGTGAAGACCACGAAGAGATTAAGCTTGTTTTCTTTTTGTCTGTAAACAATGAATTGTGAAAGGTGTACTATGTTGTACACGGCTGTAGGTTTTGGTTAGCCGGTGTACCATAGGGTACACCCTTTTGGATAATGTAAGGATGGTGCATTGGTATAGGTGAGTAGCTTGTAGAAACTCATTCTTTTGGGAAGTGTGAAATGGGATGTAATTAAATACTTGGTATACTCAGTAATCCAGCAATGTAAGTATATTATCTTTTGTATTTGGAATGTAATGTAGTAGCTCGGTATACTTAGGGCATCAGACTGTAACTGTAGGTAGTGTAAGTCTTGCTAGCCGTATGGGCGGCTAGCGGCGTTGTATCACCCGCCGTAGTAGTAGTAGTAGTTCCGCTGCGATGTAGTAGGATTAACAGGACAATTAGACGGTAAGCATAGGATTAACGGTAGGGGTGTTACACACAAGACGAGGGACACCTCGTTAGCAAGCAGGTCGCAAGAAAACCATACCGTACACCGTCGGTTGTTCGGTTGCTTACTGTCCTCCGGAGTCCAAATTCTCATGTCCTAAAACATCCATCCAACTCAGATTATTAATTACTTATACACTACTTAACTTACTTAACCCTTAATGATCCCCATCTAACACCTCTTAAGTTTTTACAACTTAATCTTACAAATTTAACCTTAAGCATTTAAAGTTTTAAACTTAACTTAATCCCTTAGGTCTTTATATCTCTAATCATCATTGCCCTCTTAATGGGGTACCATTAATCCCACTTAACACCCTTAGAGTTCTTTTTTTTTTTAAGTCTTAAGGGTCGGCCGACCCACCGACCGACCCAACCCCTGGGTCGGTCCATTCCAGTAACTTTTCCCGTCTTCTAAAACTTACTCGAACGACCCAAGGCCAGCCCGACCGACCCAAAACCCTCTGGGTCGGTCTGTTCCAGAAACATTTTTGTTCGTTAAATTGTGCCCAACCAACCCGCCGACTGACCCAACCCCTGGATTGGTCCATTACAGAAACATTTTCGCCCAGTGATTTACAGTCCGACCGATCAAGACAGGGTCGGTCCCTGGGTCGGTCCAGTGCAGACTTTTCCCGAAATTTGTCTAATTGCTCCCAAACTCTTCCACAAGTTCCCCAATATGTATTAATACCATATAGGCACTTAAACTCACCTTAATACATCCACTAAAACCTCTGTAACCATTTTCTCAATCCTTACTAGAAATTCCTAACACTTGTTACACATTTCCTTATATTCCCAACAAGTAATTCACCTAAGAATTCAACTAACAAAATATTTCCTTTCCATCAATGTAACCACTCCTCAAACATCTTTATTCAACTATCTTTCTTTGCTAAACTCCCAAAGGTTACCTTGCATCCCATGCACAATTTTTCTCTTCTTTCCATTTGTTACTCATAACTCCTAAACTTGCACATACCTATACATTTCTTCCCATCCCCTTAACACCTTAACTTTGTTCTTCATTTTCCTTGACCATGCTACACCCTCCTTACACGTTTCCATCTCCTTTACCCAATTTACTCACCATCCTCATGATCTTACACTCTTATACATTCCTAGTCATCCTCTTGACAACTACTACATTCTCTTATAGTTTCTCACCTCCATCACCCAAGTCCTCACATTATCATCCAACTAGAACCTTATTAATCCACCACTAGCATATTCAACACTTACACAAGCTTCCCAAAAATCCTCATTGTTATATTCTCTAGTTCATACCTAAATCATCTTAAAACATTATACATCATTTCCTCCAGATTTTTGCTCAAGTCTTATCATTCCTCATAACATGATTTTGGTGTGTTTAATACACCCACCAATCCTCTAATTCCTTCTAGACATCTCTAGGCCGTACTAAACCTCAAGAACTCCTTTGTTAAATCATTTCCACTCAAATTCCTTTTAATGACTCCTAGTAAATCCTTGGTCATATTAATTCACAACCACCACTTAAACACTTTGTTTTCTACTCAAATTTTGCCATAGCTCCTTTAGTACATTATCATGCCCAAATGCATTGTTTTTCTCATTCAATCATCTCACACACATCAAACCCTTTTCTCATGATATTTTTTCACCCAAATCAACTTATTCACAACAAGCTCAATATAGTGCAATAATCTTAAATTGCATAGCACTAAGGCTCTTAAATGACATGGCTCTTAGGCCCTTAAATGACTTAAACTTAAACACTGAATTTCCCACAATAAAAGCTTTCAACCTGCAAATACACACAACAATGCTCCCATAGCAATATAATTGTTCTCATAATTCACCTTAAGCTCATCTTACTAAATCTTTCCCATTGGCTCCTTAGTCTCAAGTTCACAAGCTTGTTTAAATTCTTTTTCCTAGGTTATATAACCCATTACTTAAGGTAAGCTTTAAGCTACATTAGTAATTATCTAAATACCACCCCTTAAACCTTAAACCACCATTAGGTAAGCAATTTACCTTGTTTTTCTCAAAATTATCTTAACTTCCTCCTTAGGGCTTTTCTTGAATAAATCTTGGCCACCAACTTAATTTCTTTTGACAATATTCTAATCAACATACAATGACTCTATGAGTGCTAAATAATACACTAACCTTAATGAATCATCAAAGTAGACTTGGGCAATGAATGAAAGAGGACCTCCACTAGTCCTTGGTGATTAAAACAAGCTAGAAAAAGGCATAAAAACAAGGCCCCATGAGTGGTAATTTTCGGCCATGTAAGAAAGTGGTGGAAAAATGATTTTTCTTACATTTTCCTTACCATGAATGAATGGAGAAGATAATGAACATCTCAAGCTAGTTTTTCCTCCTCTAATGGTGATTTCCCATGGCTCCAAAACGAATCTTTTCCAACTTTGAAAAGATAGGAAGCAAGAGCTTGACCTAACTAAGAATAATATGTGTTTAGTTTTTGATTTAGAGCTAAAATGGAGATTTGGTGGGCAAGGCAAGGTGAGGCAACAATGGAGGCTGATCTTACGTGAATGAAGAGAGGAGGAAGAAGGTGAAACCGGTGGGAAATGAAGAGAATGAAGAGATGAGGAGAGAGGTATATAAAAGTAAGATATTTATGTTAGAGCAAATAGTACTTTCTTTATTTCCCTCCTCTTTTCTAATATTGCTATCTCATGTGGTAACTCACCACCCTTAGAAAACCAGCTCCCCCTTATTAAATAAGGCTAGTCATGGTCTTTGTTGACCAAGTAGTTAAACTAAATTGACTTAAGGCTAATCTAGGTACTATTTGGGCACTATTCACAAACTAGTGCACATATTTGTGAATTGTTTTTTATTTCCCATTGATTTAGACTTCCTAATGTGATTCTAAGTAGTACACAAGTTGATTAAGGAGTAATAATGGGCATTTAGCCACTCAAAACCCCTTTCTAAGACAATTTTTCAAAAATGTGCTTTAAGAGTCCTTAAAGCACAATTGGTGTTTTAACTAGTTTTTGAGCTTGGTTTTCTTTGGTAATTGATTTAACATGTCCATTAGCATGTTAATAAGGTCTCATAATGATATTTGGGTGCTAATTAAAGTCACTCCAAGCTTAGAGCACATTTTTGCTTAAGTTACCATTATGACGTTTTTTTGTGTTTTCCTTAGTTTAATTTTCTACCAATCTTTCTAAGGCATGTTTTAGCCTTATTACATCATAACTTGATGTAGCATACTTAGGTTTGGGGTATTTCAATCTACCCCCCTTAAAATATCTTTGTCCTTAAAGTTCCCATACATCTTATCTTATTAGAATACATGGCTTACCTCATTCCATAGATCATATAGATCACACTTATACGTACTTAAACTTATTGACTTTTTAGTTCAGTCATATTCTTATACTCAAATATCACACAACATGCTTAAGCATGTATAGCACCCAAAATTCCCTTTGTTCCTTTTGATGATTAAAACAATCACATAATTTTCATCGTATTCTCCCATGTCAATGGTCTGTAGACAAAGGCACATTCGTCCTCGCCTTCATGGGTTAGAATACAAAACAACTCTGTTCTCCCCATGTCATCGGTCCGAAGACAAAGGCTCATGCGTCCTCGACTTCATGGGCGAGACTCGGTAAAAAGGAAATCCTTTTTACGATGTCATGTGAGAAATAATTCCTCTAATTGAAATCACAATCAACTCCAATTTTGTTTTTATCCTAAAGCCTCTATCCTTAGCGTGATTTAATTGTGACCACTGGTAGGGAGTTTTAGGAATCATCCAACCCTGATGTGATCAGCATCTGTGTTGAACTATCCTTCCACCCCAATTTGTGTTCAGTTTCCCTTGACCCCTAGAAAATCAAGTTTCACCTCCCACGTCATTTTCAAACATCAAATATTTCACTCATTTCCAATTTTCTATCTTTTTAGTCTTTCTAGTCATAATCATTACATCTCCAAGGTGTGGACTCAGTCCATCAATCATTCCCAGTTCATCTCTTAGTAATTACCTCCATACTCTCATTCCTACTAAGTTCTATATCAATTTCATACCAATTCTCACCATCTTATACTTCATAGCATTACTATTTCCTACCTCATACTCATATCGAAATAATATCTCATAGTGTTGTCTTATTCTCATCTCACACATAGATTCATAACAACTCATATCTCATATATTCCTTAAGTCTCCTTAATCCTCTTCACTAATTCTCTTAACTTGTACTCACACCGAAGTTAGCAAGATAGTTACTTAATATGTATGGTATTCGCATCTTCTATGCGCAATAACCATAATTTATCTCAAAATGTTGTTGTAAAAGAAATTCTCAAATTTTTTTGTGCTATACACACCGTAGTTTACGTACTTAGTACATAAACATACGCTAAGCGGTTTTCGCTCTACCCCCCCCCCCTTAAAATGGATTACGTCCATGTAATCAACATTATATCATCCTTGAACATAGGTTCAAGATGTCTAATTCTCACTAAGCATTCTAGCTTCCATGTCATCTATCTCACTTATAATTCGACGAAAGGGTCTCGACCATGTTACTGGCTTAGTCTCTATATCGAGGATTCTTAACGGTACTTATACCATTTTCTTAACTTAGTTTGGTCTAATCTCAAAGGTACCGATCTGCTAGCTTCCGCTGCGCGACTCTGATAATCTTAGGCCTAACTGCCTTTCTTATCCTCTTAATGTATTGTATATCCTTGTCCTACATGCTTATAATTTAGTACTAAAGATCTCTTAATGGACACGTGTTATCCTTATATATACACGACCTTGATGAGTTGTAGCTTGTCTATCCAGTCTCTCTAGAGATCTAACGTTCATACTCTTAGTGTTCTCTCAAGTGTCTAAATCGTTCTTTCCAACTGACCTTTGGTCTGAGGATGATGCTTAATCTGAAACTACTGTTTAGTGCTTATTGTGTTTTACAGTTTTATCTCTAACGTCTTAAGACATGTCCAATGTCTGTCCTTAATAATTCGTGCTCTTCGCACTTCATAAATCTTAATTATTTGTTCTCTGATTCCTTTGTGTTGTTGGTTCAACTGAATTCCTTCTCTTCAACTATTTGTGGTAGTAGCTGCTCTTGTCTGATCTCGCGTCGTTGACCGTGGTACGGAGTCGACTACTTCCCGTGTTCCTTACACCACTCGTTTACATGCATGGGGTACCTTACTGATACATTACTACTTACCCGACTAACTCATAAATGAGTCTATTAGGCCTGCAAGCCCTTGTGGGGTGCAGTCATCCCACGTCTCGTTTTAGTAAACTCGTAGTGTCCGTCACACGTTTAGCTATTGCTAACTATGAAGTATTCTGTTGTCGATCTCCTCTTTCATCGTTCCATAATAACACTTATGTTCTTCTTGAACTTAATCAAGGGAAATTCATTTATTGTGTTCTTGGATATGGTATGCTCTAGCTCCTTTCTGTATTCCGTACTGACTCGGTCTCTTAGTAACTGAGGTCTCTTTCCATAGAGTCTCTTATCTTGTTTCTCATGTTTGTTCTACTATGCTTCCTATGAAATCTTACCTCACCTGGTCTAGACTACTGGCATCAATGCATAGTTCGTCTACCAACTTGTTTCCTTACTTATATCGGTCTTAGCTCATAGATCTAATTGCCTTTGTGTCAATATTTGACGGCTTATACGTAATGGTCGCTTTACTGCGCACCATGACTTAATCCACTTATATAAGTATTGTCCTTATGACCTCTGCTACTGTGGTAGTTGGCCTTTACCTTGTTGCCCATTGATGGTGCAACTACTTACTCATTTATTCTAACCTCTTATCTCATACTCAATCCCTTCTTGGTGTATACACACTAGGAGTTCCCTAATTTTGGTGTATGACAGTGTTATACCCAAAATTTCAACCTCCCGGAAGAGAGTCTCTACTAATAGGCTAGTAGCAAGGGTTCCCAGTTCGATCGGCACATTTCAGAGTACTAGGGACAGCTTAGTCATCATCAGGGGCATTTTCGTAATTTTTCAAGACTCCAAAGCCCCCTTATAGGCTGTCTCTCTCCTCCAAATAAGGGTCAAATCAAGTCAAAATGCTTTGAAATTTTAACCCATGATAGAGGATGACATTTGAAGCATAATGGCGTTGGAATTTTGATTTTTCGAGTTTCCAATAATTTTCTAGCAATTTCTGATTGAATCTGGCAAGAAATTGAATTTAAAAATATTCCAATATCCAAAAAATTTGATTCCACTTTAGAAAAATCAGAAATATTATCCTTTACCCATGTGTAAAATTTTATAATCAAATTCCTTTTGGAAGCCCTTGAGCTAAAACATCGGTAAATCTCGGTTTTTACCGGATTTTTCTATCTTTAAGGAAGCCTATATAAGGAACCTTATCCCATGATCAAATCATAACCTCAAGAACCCTAGACTCTCAAAGAAGGCAGCCGTCTTATTCTCTTCACGTTTTGAACTCCAGAGCCACAATCAAACACCTATATCTCACCAAAATCAACACCAAAACACATTTTTCAACTCCCATCTCATCCACAATCATCAAATCACCATCAAACCACCACCAAAACGTGAAGAACACCATTAATTCTCAATACTCAGAAGCTGGGTTCGAACTCAATTCAAAACCGCCATTAACGGAGCGCCGAAAGAATCCCAACGTGAAGAGCCTCATTGTTCCAGAAGCCAAAACAGGTTGTAATCACACTTTTCTGAATCCTTACAACTTTATTAGTATTCTGTAATATTTTGGGTTCAAACCAACCCTTTTCGGCTTTTGTATTGCTAATTGTTTTTGTTTCTGCCTTGTTACTTGTTCGTTAAGTTTTGTGCATAATTCGGCTTCAAACTGAAATCTTTCAATTACTAACGTCTTGTATATCTTTTAGGCTACATGTGCATAAATTTTGAGCCGAAAACACCTTCGGGAACCACCATAAAATCCCGGTCCGTGGGTGGTCCGGGGCCTCGGACCTATGGTCCGGGACCATGGACGGGTTGTCCGTGGCCACGGACACCCACGGACGGCAGCGGGATTTTAATTTTTGTCCGTGGCCCCGGACTTTTCAAATTTTTGTTTTCTGTTTAATTCGGCTTTTATTTCCATATAGATTAACTAGGGTCCGTGGGTACGGACATTAGGTCCGTAGTCACGGACAGAAACAAAACTTGACCTAATTCTACCTCCGAAACCCTAGTTTAGGAAATTGCAATTTTCACTTTTATTTTCTGTCAAAAAACGCTAAAAACACAAAAAACAGAAGCTCACGCACTTAGGTTAAAACGACTTGTAATAAGCCGTAATTAAACTAAGTAGAGGAAAAATGACTTCTAGGGGTAATGAAAGTAATTGAACCCTAAATAAGTCGTATACCAAGCCCCCGAACCCGAACTCTCCTTTCCTAATTTCGTCTAGGTTAAAATTAGGTGGCGACTCATAATAGGTTCCAGTGAGCTAGCTTAGGTTTTAATAATTATTGTTATATGACATAGTTATTAATCTTAGGTTATAAGTGGACCTAAAACCCGGTTAGATCCTAATCAGCTTTAATCAACATAGGATAGGGTTTAAAATCGAGGCTCACAGGCGGTTGCCGTACCGTGTTGTAAAATTGTTATCTCTTAGTATGAAGATGTTTCGCTTCAATTTCGGTTTCATTTGTAGGTCAATCCCTCTCACATTCTTTCATCCCCTATGATGCTATTTACCATGTAATTTAACCGGTTACTGAAGAAGTCATCTGTTGAATCACAAGCTCTTTTGAGCGTTGGTCACTTGACGTGTCATACTGTGTACTCACAATGTTTATCTCTAACGATTACTGATTCTTAAATCCTGGGTTTTGGATATGAGGTTTGTCTCTATAGCCTTCCTTATTATTTATGCGTAACTGGAATGTTCTAATGTAATTTCAAGGTTTATGGTTTCCATTCTCTAATAAAATCGTATTCTATCTCTAACAAGTGAAAGCCCTTATTGAGGGGTTTATTCCAACTCATGGCCTCACAACAAGGAGAAATATCCCCACCATAAAAGGAATGGTTCGTTCTCCGTCCCTGTCAATAGCATTATCTCAATATTCTCATTGGTGCCCTTTTTCCTCGCAATATTTTCCATAATCTAAGTTATAGGTTTGGTAACCGTTCATATCTACAAATTGTAGTTCCTTCATGGCTTAAATAAGCTCTCTTACAACTTACTGCGCCTCGGGCTCTGATATGGCTAACATCGTTGGCTTGTAGGCTCTTAGTGCTTAATGTCTCAGTTCATTACTTGTAATATTACTCATCTGTAGGTTATCCTCATAAGTTTCAGGTTCTTGAACACTATCTACCATTATGTTACATATTAAATGTAGTACCGGGTCTCATGGTAAGTTGCGCATCCTGCTTCCCGCTATGGGAGTTCGTTCAGGTGATCTGGCGTTAACCGGTGTCTGTGACAATACTATCGTTTTCATACACTTATGTCTTTTAGCAATCAAGGTTAGGTTCGTATTAGGCGTCCGCCTTACGGTGTCTAAATTGGATATCATCCTGTCATCTTATGCTTCCATCTCAACGCTTCGTTCAACATTTGTTGACTACGCCACCCGTCAATGATAAATCATACTTGGGCATTAATGAGGTAGGCAACCAATACTAACCGTCGTTCATCAGTTTGTTCGGCTCCGCCCGTTCTGTGGGGGTAGCCCTCTGAGCTTTCCTCTTTCAGGGTCGTATGTCTTTAATCTTTGGTAGGTTATAACTTAAGTTTATTCCCTCTGTCCCTGTTTCTGGGGTTTACTAACACATTCAACGAAGGTTGTTGTTATTGGTATTCTTATTGGTCATCTCGGGAGTTCTATCCCGTTCCCGTTGGAAGTCGTTCTGTCGACTGCCTTCATTGTACTTCATACTGAATTCATTGTATGTTATCACTTACATACTATTTTGCTTGGCTCACTGAGCAATCTCTTAGGTTTTTCTCTTTGAGGTTCAGGATTGGTGTTCTTACCGTACTGTAAATTGTTATTGTAGTAGGTTATTCCTCTGCGAAAATTTATATCGTTTAGTATCCCGTCCAAGTTGAAATACCCCAAATCTAAATAACATTATAAAACCATTATTTAATGGAAAATAATCCAAATATAAATCATTCCACGTACGCATGCAAATCCATGCATGAAAACGTTACGTAAAAATAGTCGTTTCATCATAAAGGCTAAAACACCTTAGAAACATGTGATCAAGCATGACCTTGTATGACCTTCTAAAACTCAAACCAAATGGTCATATCCTCATTATATGAATATATAAACATAATCCCTAGGCTATACTTAGTCAAAACGTAAAACGTTCGGGAGTACTCACGCACGCCCCTTAAAGCACGAAAAGCCCGGAGGAGTGCCGAGGCGGCATGAACTCCTATTAAATTAATTTTTAGAGTTCCTAACATCATTATTAACCATACTAAAGAGAACCCACGAGCTGGTTTCTCAAAATTCAACAAAAACCTCAAGAGAATTTCTTAACGCTCCTTTTTGCCCGGGAGTGTCCCGATGGCCCAAAAATTATGACATGGGTTGATATAACCCCATATAACTCAATGTAACATATTAATATATCTTTATTTACTATAATAAATGTTTATAAACACTTGGAACTCATGAAGACAACTTATTTCCCAAAATTTCCTTAGAGCACAAAAACGCACCTTCGGGTGTCACTAAAACACGTTTTACGCAATTACCTTGTAGTTTTTGACATGCCACGAATTATGAATCTTAAATAGGGTTCAATTTACCCTCTAAATCAACTAAAGGCAGTGTCAATAAAGGGGCTCTATAGGGGCCGATTTTCTACCTAAAAACTAGTATAAAATTTGCATTTAAAACTTGAAAAAGGCATAGAACATGGTGACTCACCTTCCCATGTGCTATAATACTTAATGGAAAAAGAATGTAGGTCTCATTTGACGTCCATTCTGTCGAAATTCTGCAAGGAAACAAGGCCATGTTAGTTAGACAAGAATAAGAATGATTAAAGCAAAAAGTAGATCTAGAATCTACTTTTTGATTTCTTAAATTCAAGTGACCATCCCTTGCTTGTCCCTAGCTCTTAATTGCCGATTGAGAGGATCCATTTAACCCTAGGAATCGGCCACCTACAAGGGAAGAAGAAGACAAGTTCAAACATTGAAAAATCAAAGAATAAAAACCTTACCTAACTTACCTTGGCATTTAGCTTCCATTATTTTCTCCACCTTGCCTTGTTTTGTCACATGGCCGAAAATGAGCATAGAACATGGGCATTTATTGAGCCAATAACCCAAGGAATAATCAAATGGAAAGGTTAGTCAAATTAACATTAGAATAAACAAAATAAAAATCCTTTCCAAACTTGCCTAAGTCTCACGGTTGCAACCTCATTTCCCACACACCTTGCAACCGGTTGGGTAAGCTCCTCTCTTCTCCTTTCATCTTCTTCCTTTGTAGCTCTTAAGTCCATTAATGGAGATTTAACTTCTATCTTCATCTTTAAGGTAATTTCCTAGCATTTCTTGTCAAGCCTTGAAGTAAAACTCTTCCTAGCACAACCATAGCAATTCGGCATCAACATATACTCCAAGGAGGTTGTCTAAATCAACATTAATCCAAGGAGCATCTCAAAGTTACCTTAAGGTATTTTTCATGCTTGAAAATCCTTAAAGCACATTTTTATGTGTAACTAAATTCTACTTCTTCTAAGGTTCTTTTCTTCTTCATTTTCATGAAGGAAAGTTTGTTCTTCATCCATCTTAAGTGAGCCGAAATCCTAAGGAGAAAAGCTTAAGGTAAACCCTTGAAAAACTACTTACAAATCTACTTAAGATCTTTGTTAAAGATCTAACTCCTAAACTCCTTCACCTCTTGCATAAAACCGAAGTGGAGCATCAAAATTCCTTTGGAGGAAGCTTGGAGATTCAAGAAGAGCTCAAGCACTTAACCACCTTTATTAAGAAGTAAGTTTACTAAGCTAATCTTTATGTTTTAAGCTTGGTTAAGCTTCTAAAAATTATACAAAAATTATATACATCTCCTAGGGTATCTAAAACCGAAACTATATGGTATAATATACCAAAAATATAATCTATAACATATATGGAAAATATTTACCTTAAGACATATTTTTGTGTCACAAAATTTATCTATGTTAAATACAAATTCAAGCCGAATTGTCAAGGCAAAAATGCTCTATTTTGAGCTAGGAATCAATATAAGACATTACAATAATTTTTACATGAGTTATATAACTCATATGAATTTATGTATAGTTATTTTGACATATAAATCTACTTTTATGTACTATATAGTAACCTATTAATTATGGCCGAATGTTCTAGGTAAAGAATAGGTTTTAATGAGCTACTTATGTATATAAACTTATATTATAAAGTTTGGAGAATTAAAAATATTTTATTAGTGTTTAAATGGCTAATTAATTAAGTTATGTGGCTAAAATGTAATTTTTACAAAGTTTGGTGTATATATTATGAAAACCGAGCGTTAAGGGTGTCCTTGGGATAATTATGATATAATATAAGGTTAGGAATTAAGTTTATGAATTTTAGATAATTTAAACAGGTGTTAAAATAACAATTTATAAAGTTTTGGGCTATTATGTAAGTTAGAAAAGTTATTATGAAAGTTTGGAACTTAACATGGGGCGAATCCATAATTAAGAGATTTATAAAGTTCATTTCCGAAATTTTTGGAATTTATTATTTAAACTATAGTTTATAAGTTATTAAGTAATTATTATAAAGTTTTGGGGTGAAATTGTAAATAAAGGAAAGTTATGTGTCAAAGCCGAATTGTTTGGGGTTAGATTTGTAATTTAAGAAATTATATATATACATTCGGCAATTATGGAGAATTAAAATTAAAACTATAGTTTATAAGACATTATGTAAAGATTATAAGATTTTGTGGTTAAATTGTAATTATAGAAAATATATATATATAGGCTGAGAATTTGAGGGGCTAAGTTGTATTTTTCAAAAGTTATAATATTCAAAAGCTATATACCAAAATATTAGTGGTGGTTTTGTAATATAATTAAATAAGGAATTAAAACTATATAATCTAATGAGATTAGAATTTAAATGTAAAGTTTATGAATTAATGTGGTTGTTTTGTAAATAACCGAAATATAAGGGTAAGAATTTAGATTTAAATAAATATAGGTCCTATATGGATATTTGGAGGACTTAGAAAAAGAATTTTGGTTTAAGGGATTATGGAATTAAAAACTATGGCTTATATGGTTATAAGGAATTTAAAGGTAACCAATAAATATTATTTATGGTTAAAAGGGGAATAATAAAAACTATAAGAATATTATGTCCATGTATGGCATATAAATATAGTTGAGAAATTATAACGTTATTATGTCAACTAGACAATTAAAGACATGTAACATAAATAGTACATGAATAAATATATATACATATATATATATATTAAAGGATTTATAATTAAATCAAAAAGGGAATAACAAAATAAGTTATACATTAAATCTTAATGTAACACCCCTACTAATTCGGCTCCTAATTATCCTATAAATGTCGCACATAATAAATAAATCACAGCGGTAAATAACAGACTGTCGCTCTAATGGTGTCACTGTTATCACTCGCCCATACGGGTGATAACGAATTACTTGATAATCAACTTGCGAAACGTATTCCCGCAGTGACCACAAGTGATAGATAGTAGTACTTAAACAATCTAAAAACAAATCCAACAACAACCGATTATTACAGACCGTGAGCATCTAACCAAAATATACCTCGGTTTACACAACCCGAGTCCAAAACAACATTAGTATCACACCGTACCAAGTCTAACCAACAGTAAACACAATAGTCGCGCCTCGCGTCGACCCACCAGCTAGTCTCCTGCAATAAAATGGTTTGTGGTATGGAATCAGCCCCTGCTGAGTATGTTATCACATGCCCCGTCATGCCTCCTCAAACCCCCCAATTAATTGGTCGAGAGCATGAGATTCGTTACATGCAATACCGTTTTAATATTTAAACTGTAAGACAATTAACAGTAATATCCATACAATAACACAACCATCAACACACATAATATACCACAAGTATAACCAATGAACAACAAGTGAAACAACGAGAATAATAAACAAGTATTAATTCTCGACCATGGTGCAGAAACCAATATCGTTCGCCACTGTACAAGTCTCAGCTGTATTAATTGTTCAGTTATACCTAGTGACAATGTCTCGTTAAAAAGACGTGTCTCTAAATTACCCATATATTATGGCGGGTCACCCACGGTAGTAGCCACTCCAACGGTAGAGTCTCCGACTAACGAGCCATTCTAGCTCACGGGAAATTTTCTAGATACTTACGGACCCGTACGCGGACATCATGGTATCATTTTTGTGATCACAGCGCGCACCAAGAGCCACATCCTCTTGGCTTTACTATCTTTCATTAATTAATTATACCATCGCATCGCATTACCAATTTTTTTTAACACAGCAGACTAAGGTCATTAGTCCAATCCGGAGTCTGTAAACTCGGGATCGAGTGTTAGATACGAGAGCGGCGTTTAAAAAGGCCAATGCTCCGTATTAAAGTCTCGGATAACATGTATATCTTATTATCCTAGTGCTACAACGTTTTTCTAACGATCCTTATATTTCATATTAGATTGCACCATAGCCGCTAGTTCGTTTTATATATAGGTTCATATATACGAACCAATACTGTTAACTCAACAACAGTAAATAATAAGCAGCTATAAATATACAATTCATGCATATTAATTAACACATTCACACAAACAATCTTATCACAGATCACACAGAAGTCTGAACTGAGGAAGCCCTCAGAGACAATCAGAGACACATAACAACATACCGTTCACCCTGATTGTATTACGGTGGAGTATGAATCAGCAAGATTCTATGCTCCGTGTGTCGTCTCTAACAGACTAAACAATACATAACGCTACTGATTAGCATCCCGTATAACAACACAACTCTACGGTACCCCGTACCGTCACTAATAACTCCCGGTTAATCACCCGTTATTAACTGTCAATGTTTGTGTAAGACCCCAACTACAAACAGCACACTTAACAACACTTGCAGTGGAAATCATAACTCACAACATAAGTTAACTCCTTGGTGTTACACGTCGTTAGCCACCCACGTGACTAACAAGGCTAACATACATACATCGTACCGGTCTGATGGACTAAACTCCCGAGCAACTACACATTAATCCCGTTCCATTTTCAACAATCATTATACACTTACATTACAACTGTATCGAGTAATTACCAACTAACTCCGATACAATTTCGGTCTTACTACACCTACAGCACATCCACAATTTTCATGACTACCCACATACAATCAACTACCCCGTCCTACTCTCGAACGGCCTCCGGTTTCTTGTACCTGAAACGGGAAAGAGAAGAAAGGGTGCCCCCAAGGGGCTCAGCACCTTTGCTAGTATGGTAATCCCGCAGCCCGCATGCTACCGGGCCATGCACAACTAATTGTCGTCTTAGCATGCGGTTGATTTTATTTAAAACATGCACACATTTCACACATACATCATGCTTAAAAGCACACATTCGTTAACCGAACACAAACTCAATGTTAGCACACACAACATAACAACACATTTCACTTCATAACCTACACAAACTTAATTCCATTCTTCTTAGAGAACATAAACTTTACTTAGGGAGTGCCGGGGTGATATAAGCCCGAGCACAACATACATACATTTTTTTTTTACTTAGACGTGGCGGCCTCATATAGGACCGATCACACCTTACACAATTTCCCCTAGCTCCAATAGTGATGAGGTAGGTAAGCCTTGGTTAAGCTTGTGGGTGGTTGTAACTCAAGGAGGAAAAACAACCGTAACATAATAAAGAGGGAGTCGAAGCGAACTTAGGCATCAACACCCTACCAACATTACACAAAATTTCCCCCTAACCCGATTGGAAGTTGGGTAGGTAAGCTTTGGCTAAGCTAGTGGGAGGTCGAAATCCAATGAAGGAAAGCAACCCTTAACATAACAGGATGGGAGTTAATTCACATATATACATCAACTCCCAAACAACACGCGCGACCGGAACGACCGGATTCCTCACCATACATAACATATACTTATTAGTTAAGGGTTCCTTTATGGAACTTATCACATACATACATCACATAGTTTACTAACCCTGTTAATCACATAAGGGAAATCGCATCCCATTTCAACAACACGGATAACAGTATCCAATAACAACAACATACTAAACAATTCACATACATCACACCTAATCGCAACATACACTAACACACGGATAGCCGTAGTTAGAACGTTCCCGTGGGTTGGGACGTTTATTCCGAATACCGATCTCTTATGTGAACCTAAGGTTGGTTAACTACTATTTAACACATAATTAAGGTTAAACGGTATCGGAATTAATTGCGCCACAATAATGAATTGTTGTAAGCTCATTTCATAATTTATCTTGCAAGGTGGCAAACATACAGAAAAACACGTTGGCATACAAGCCGGTGTAATCCGGTAGGACACAGGTTGCAAGAAAACCATACCTGTCACCGAAGGTGCGTTCTAATGTGCCATCACATGTTCCTTGAAAATCTTTGAACAACTGGTAACATTATAACTATCTTTATTAACATCGGGGTATTATAATTATTTAACGACTAATGCGCCCATGGTTAACCCCGTTAAGTAGTTTTATAATTTCACATTCTTATTACAACTTTTCACCACTCAATTACCATTATAACTCACTTAACATATCCTTAACAACCTTATAACATCCTTACTCATCAATCCCCATCATTGGGTATCATTTCCTACCCTTAAACAAAATTTTTACTCAGAATTACACTATGTCCGAACTTGTGTCCGAGCTTCCGAAGTTCGGACGCAAGTCGAGAATCAAATGGGTGAAAACTGACGAATGTCCGAACTTGTGTCCGAGCTTCGAAGTTCGGACACAAGTCGAAGCAAAAACCAAAGGATAATTTCCAACTGTCCGAACTTGTGTCCGAGCTTCCAAGTTCGGACACAAGTCGAGACCGAATCTAAAGAAAACTTACAGGCGTCCGAACTTGTGTCCGGACATCGAAGGTCGGACACAAGTCGAAGCAAATTAACCTGGGGAAATTTTTTGAGTGTCCGAACTTCCAAGTTCGAACCGAAGTTCGGACACAACTAAAAACTCAGAATATTTATAAAACGATGGGGCATGTCCGAACTTCCAAGTCCGGACGGAAGTTCGGACATACCTAAAAATTCAGCTAACAGAGGTGATTTTCAACCAGAATTGCATTTCTAAAAATCCATACTCACTCCTTGTTTCACAAGTGACAAACACCCATTCTTTCCCTTGAAATCCCAAATCACCAAGCACCATTATGCTATAGGTTTTGCACTCTCTTATCTTCATTATTCGTCCACCATTTTCAAGGCCAACACTCCTCTCTATTTAACATCAACATCCCATTTGAATACCTAAGTTCTCTCATCCATCAAGCCATCATCAAACACTCATTTTCCCTTAAAATTTTGCCATAACCTCCCCATAACCTTACACATTCATCCTCATCAATTTACATCATTTTCAACCCTAATCTAGCCACACCCTTTCAAGGGTCCTAACAGCACATTACAAATCCTCAAATTCCATCAACAACAACATAACCACCATAACTCCATAACTACAATATCAATCACAACTCAAAACATTTGGCTCTTAAGGCCCTCAACTCAACATTAATTCACAAACTTCTCCAAAACTAATTATACACATTCCAACACAGATTTCAATCCACAATTTTGGGTTCATTAATTTGTTTACCCATCCCAAACACTTAAACAATTTTAAACAAGATTTAAGGTGGATTCCATACCTTAATTTCACAAGTCTCCTTAATTCACCTCTTGCTCCTCATCTCTTCAAAATCGGACAAGAGGGTATGGAGTTTCCAAACTCCATCCCAACATCCAAGAACACAAAAACATACACAATTAATTACCTAAACCCTTAGAAAACTCAATCAAATCAAAGGGCTTAGAACACAAGTTAGGGTTTACCTTTTTGAAGTTTTTAAGAGGGATTCTCTCCCTTGAATCAAGAAGGGGATTACTCCACCATTGAAGGATTAATTTGGAGCTCAAGAACAAGGAGAAAAACAAGGTATAAACAATGGTGAAAAATCGATTACACCAAGAGATGAGGGAAAAATGACTTTTCTTGGAAATCTTTACCTTAGAAGGAAGAGGAGACTCCAAGCTTCACATTGGTGCCATTTTCTCTTCAAATGGGGAAAACCCATGGAGGTCAACTTCATCCTTTTGAAATTTCGAAAAGAGAGGATGATAGAGGAAGATGAGAGGAAGAAGAATATGTGATTTGTTTTTGATTTGGAGCTCAAATGGAGCTTGGACATGGAGAGAAGGTGAGGAAGCCATGGGAGGGCTCAAGAACGTCCAACCAGCCGAGAGGGAGGAGAAAAATTGGTGGAGGAAGAAAGAGAGGAAAGAGAGGAAGAGGGAGAGGGGAAAAAGAAAATAAGGAAGGAGAGAGAGTGTGGGGGTATAAGTGGTGTTTCTATTTTTTTTTACTTTATTTATTAGTTAACTAGTCTTATGTGAGTGAGCTGTTTACATTAATAAAACCGGCCCACCACTGTAAACACGCTGGAGCATTTTTCGTCCTTTAACAGAAAACGCTCGTTTATTTACCCGGTTTAGCACTATTCACTAACCGGGACCGTTTTCTGGAATTTTCACATTCCTTTAATTTTAATGGTCATTAAACTCCCATTAATGTTTAATTATTGTTACATAATCAACTATTATTTTTACGGGGTCATTTAACTGTTTAAAGTCACGTTTTCGGATTTTCTCGAAAAACGCGCTTTAAGACTCCGTTAGCGTTTTAACGCATTGTTTGGATCCATTTTCTTCCGGAATTTTTCCCACATGTTCTTAATGTGTAATTAGGGTATAAAAATATATTTATAACCCTAATGAAGGTTATGTACCTCCTAAAATAATTAAATACGTATTTTAACGTTTTGTGACTTTTACGCATTTTCCTTTTTCTTTTTGGTTTTCCTTTCTTCACCAATGATCTTAAGGACTTAATTAGCCTTAGAAAATTATAATTACGTAATTAATTAACACATTAAGGTTTGGGGTATTTCAATCTACCCCCGTTAAAAGAACTTCGTCCTCGAAGTTCACACTTCCCTAGCGTCATTTGAATTAGAACACAGGGATTACTTGCAACATAAACTTCCATAACAAACATACTTTGCATCACAGCCTCGGACTTAACGGTCCGGGTAACACATCCATACATACATAACATGACATAACCTACTTACATAGTATCCTCGGACTTAATGGTCCGGGTACCTTAACAACATTTGCACATACGTAACAACCCTTAGACTCTTGGTCTGGGTAACATAACAACATTTAGACCCGTAGGTCTCGGTAACAGAACATCCTTTAGACACATAGGTCTTGATAACATAACACTTCCGGAACTTAACCACATTAGGACTCGAGGTCAAAATAATAATTGTTACACATACCACACAACATGTCATAGCATGTATATCAACTAGAAATTCCTTTTCCATCTCTTCATGGGTTCGAGACCCATGTTGAGTACATATACATTGTGATCCCGCAGAACCGGTCGCGATGGACACTCTGGTCCCCGTTCCTTGGGAGATCAAAACAATTGCATACATCTTTAAAATATACTTCTCATGTCACCGGTCCGAAGACAAAGGCTCATACGTCCTCAGCTCGTGAGCAAGTATACGAAAATACTCTATATGAGGTTAAGTAGAATGAAATCCTTTATTGGAAAATACCAATTGAAGATCCTTTTTACAAGGTCAAGTAAAAGTAGTCCTTCCTTTGAAAATACCACTTAAGAATCTAAGAGATATTAATTGAAGTCTGGAAAATACCAATTGAAAATTTGAAACCCAATTTAAAATTCTTTTGAAAACTCAATACAACTCCAAGTCCAATTATTGTTAACTGCATCTTATTCTTGATGTGATTATTTGTGACCACTTATAGGGAGTTTCAAGATTCATCCAACCCTGATGTGATCAGCATCAGTGTTGAACTATCTTCCACCCCAATTTGTGTTCGGCTTCCCTTGATCTCATGATAATCAAGTTTCACCTCCCACTTCGTTTTCAAACAACAACTAATTCAAGCATATACCATTTTCTATCTTTTAATCCATCTAGTCATAATCGTTACATCTCCAAGGGATAGAACTCTGTCTATCAATCATCATCCAATTTCAACTTAGTCCAAGTTACCTAGGGAATTTAATTCCTACTAGGTTCTATATTGGTTTCATATCTCTTCATAGATCACAATGCTGTATGTATATATATATCTATATATATTTTTTTATCAAAATATAATACACAATATTACATTTGGTATCATATGAGCATATATTGTCGGGGTTTTAGTTCCCCGGGAGTTTTTCTACTCCCTTATACTTATACTTTCACACACATTTATTAACAAATAACACACTTATTACAATGGTATTCGCATCTTCTGTGCGCAATTACCACAATTAACCATGAATGAATGCGTATGTTTATGTAACACACGCACCAATCATCAAAACAATTCCTTTTGTGCTATGCACACCATAGTTCGCGTACACTTGTACGGTAACAGACATTAAGTGGTTTTGCGCTCTACCCCCCTTAAAAGGGATTACGCCCACGTAATCAATCACTTAATCACTGGTTTAAACGTTCTACCGTCGTGGAGTTTTTATCTTCACGCGGTTTATTATACAATATGTTCTGGTTTGAGGATCTTAGCCATATTGGCGGTTTAATCCCTAACCAAGGATTCTCCTTAGAGCTTATTTACTTCATAACCAGTTTCGATTCTGGCCTGTGAAACTTCTTACCGTATTGTACATCTCCGATTATCACCTTCATCTTGGTAATAACGGGTTCTCAACCGCCACGTGGTATTTCTTACCGTGAGCGAGTTCGGTGAGTTACACACTTTCTATCCACTTCCATAATAATTTACTGTATTCCACAATGACTTACTTGATTTCTTCCGACTTACTGTCGGTTGAGTTTGAGTGACTACCTAGTGTGTAGTACTCTCTCGGTTATTTCCAGCACTTGAGGCATATTCCATACCGATGTTTAATAATCGTGTTACTGTATTCACTTACGCCCATCAAGTATCCTTTGATTGGTACAAATGTGCTTCTCTTATGCATCAGTTTTATCACACCATAATTCTTGTTCCTCCATCACAATTGACATTACCCCAAACTTCCTAGCTATCACACTCGATCATTACCGCACAAGTGCAATACCAAAACACTCAATCATACAGAGTGCAGAGGCGTAAACTCTTAACAGTAAATCTCTTATGCGATTGCAAATAGGAATTCACACTGTGTTCCTTATCACATAGTACCGACCATTGGCTTATTGCCCAGTCGGTTTGTTATCACTTACCTTGTATGCCCATTGAGTTTCACTCATAACTAGTCTTATTTGCCACATTATTATTTAACAATACTTATGCAACGGTCGCTTACTGCGCACCGTGCTCTTACTCATTGTATAACATTAACTTACACTGCATCCGCTATTATATTAGCTTCCGCTATTACACTGTGTTTTGCCACTTATTCGGCTTACTGCTGAATACTCTACTCTTCGAGCCTCTATGCTCCTTGAGCGTTGTTCATTACACATCTAGCATCCCACACCTATGGTGGTTGCCATTAGGCTTATCACCCTTTCCGTCTGCACAACTGGTACGAATACTTCTTTTCGTAGTAACAACATGGTCAAATCTTAACACATTCTCTGAATTTAGTTCACATAACTACCGCTGTTGCGGTCTCACAATATCAAGAGGTGTCCCCACACTTTAAGCAGTGGTTCGTTATCCGCTTACTTACTTATATAACGTAAACTTCTATGATCAATAACATTCTCTTAACACATTCGATTTGTGG
This sequence comes from Limonium bicolor, assembly GCA_023374045.1. Taxonomy (NCBI): domain Eukaryota; kingdom Viridiplantae; phylum Streptophyta; class Magnoliopsida; order Caryophyllales; family Plumbaginaceae; genus Limonium; species Limonium bicolor. The sequence continues at coordinate 21,284,849 of CM041780.1, forward strand.
CTTTTAAGCCTTATTGCCTCGAGCTCTGCCCATTGTAGGCTGTCCACACACATTACATGGTTTAGATTGGTATTGGGCTCCATGACAAGGTCGTAGTATCACGGTTCTTTTCATGGGATGCCCCTTCGAGGATGTCAGACTTCCCTCTGACGACTTGTGTTTAAACTTGGTGTTAATTTCAGCCTTTGCGTTTCTGTCACGTATCTTGTTCAACCATTGTTGACCCAAACACCCTTTTAAGGATAACTCCTGGGTGTTATTAGGTTATGCCTTTTCATCTGGCTTGCACTCATTGGTATGTTTAATTTCTACTTCGCCCCGCGTTCTTTGCTGGGTTGAATATCCTCTTTAGTGAAATTGATCTCGGGAGTCTCATCCCAATCATGCACCTTAACATATCCATAGTAGGCATCTGCCTCACCATATATAGGCTGGGTACTTACTCCAGCTATTGTGTTCATCCATCCAGATCCTTGAGACATATGCGATGTCTTTACTTACTAGTCAGTGCACTTCACACTTCTAGATTCTTAAACATTTCCTCGCAATAACTCACTAATCCTTTAATACCCCGGACCTAATAATGGTGATTTAATTACTCTAATAAATTATTAAGGGCTAAATGTGCCCAGAGAGTATTGGTAAAAGGATAAAACCAAAAGAAAAGAGAAAACGCTTGAAAAGCGAAAAACGCTAAAATGCTATTAAATCTAAATAAAGAGATATAAGATCTCGTAAGGGTCCGAGATGGATTCCTAAGGCTTAGTTAGGCCTAATTAGTGTACGGGAATGATCCGAAGAAAACGGATCATAAAGGATTAAAACGCTAACGGAGTTTTAAGCACGTTTTTCGAGAAAACCGAAACGTGACTTAAGTGGTCAAACGGACCCGTTAAAAATTATAGTTGATTAATAACTATTATAAGTTTAATGGAAGCTTAAAAAACCATTAAAATTAATTAAACGAGAAAATTCCGGAAAACGGACCTGGTAAGTGAATAGTGACGAAACCGGGAGACGAAACGCGTTTAATTCGAAAAGACGAAAAACGACCCGGGCTATTAATTAAGTGGGCCGGTTTTAATTAAAAGTGTATACCCATTAATAGCTTGCTAGCTATTAAGTAATAACAAGACAATAATAAATAAAGAAAGTAAATAGTATAAGTAAAAAGTAAAATAAAAACAACCTCTCACCTTTCCTTCTTCATTCACGATTTGCTCCAGACCTTGCAACTCCTTCTTCTTCCTCTCTGTACGCGCGACAACAACAGCACCACCCTCTCCCTTGTCTCACCTCTATCTTGCTCATTCCTCCACCAACCAAATCACACGAAATTTGTACCGTTGAACTCCTCTCGGTGAGAGCTTCGTTTTCCACCCCTCAAAATCTTGATTCCTCCACCTTCACTTCCATGGATGTTGGAGCTTTGAAGCTTTAAGAGCTGATTTTAACTCTCCTCCACCTCCTTAATGTCTTAAGGTAATAATAAGTAAGAGTTTTGGCCATTTCAAGCTTGTTCTTGTAATTGGGAAATTTTCCCTCACGTTGAAAATTTCCTCCATTTCAGCCGATTCCACCTTGCTCTTGTCGGGTGTTGGAAATTCCATTATTTGATTGCCAAGCTCTCCTTTTGGACACTCTAAGGTAATGTCAAAGTTAAGCCTTAAAAACTAGCTCTTAAATACTAGTTTTGTAAGGAGGGTTTGAATTAATAAGTTTGATATATGTATATGGGGATATGATTGTAGTTGGCAATCTATGCCCCTTTGTTTTGATATGGAAACATGAAGAGGATGAGGGAACAAGAGAAAGAGGAAGAAGAGGGAGAAAACCGAAAAGGACAAGGTAAAAAGCTTACCTTGAGCTAGTTTTTATGTGACTTGTGAGTAAATGATAGGTTGAATTAAGGACCTTGAATTGTGGTGGTCATGATACTATAATGTTGTTTTGTTGAATGGGAATGTTTCAATGGTTTAAGTGTGTAAAATGAACCTAGGAAACCAAGCTAGTTTATATTGAACAAGTGGGAATTTAATGTGATGTTGATGTCTAAACTAAACAGGTGGGAAGAAGTGCTTGTGAGTTTGATTTTAGTGTGGTGGAAATGCTTAGTAAAGCAAGTAAGTGCTGTCAAAATTTACCTAGGAATGGAAAGTCTTGAGTGTTCTATGATGAGGAGAGACTAGGTGTGCTTAAGAGGTTTAAGTGAGTAGTAATGGTTGCAAAAATCAAGCTAAGGAGAAAGGGTATTAGGAGTAAAGATAATGTCATTTGAGTGCTAAGAATGACATTGGTAAGGGAAGTTTGAATGGTATAATGATGCAACCAAAATCTGTTACAAGAGTTGAACAAAACAAGAAAACTAGTTACGGAATATAAGTGATGTTGAGTAAGAATTTGGGTAAGGTTTGAGCCTATGATTTGAAGAGTTTTAGAGCATGTTTTAGGTGATTAAATATGTGGAAAACTTGTGGAAGTTTATGGAAAGATTAAGGGTGGTTTAAGGATTGATTTGGAGTGGAAAAATCAATTTGGAGCAGGTTTTAGCAGGGTCCGGGACTTGGTCCTTGGACAAAGTCCCGGACCACACTTAAAAAAACGGTCGAGAGCTGCAGCACACCCTGGTCCGGGACTATACTCCAGGACAAGGTCCCGGACCATAGTCTAAAATCAGCCGAGAGTTAGGAAAACAATTGGTCCGGGACTTTAGGTAAGACCAAGTCCCGGACCACCCCCAGAAACCTACAGAGAGTGTTTTTAAAGGGTTTAAATGATGGGGGTTTGAATGCTAATGATGTTATAAATGATTGTTAAGGCCTTGTTTGGTGACATGTAAAGGCCCTAAGAAGTGTAAGAAAGTGTTAGAAGAGAGTGAGAAATGAGAACTCAAATTAACAAGTGTAAACCGAGATAACGGGATAAACGGGTTAAGTACGGAGTATTAGTTTTACATACCGTAATGCTTTGATGTTAATAAAACATTTGAATGTTATCAGTGGATCGTGTGAGAACCAAGCATGGTGAGATGACACGGTAAAAGTAAAAAACCCCGGTGAAAGGTATGATTTTCTCATGCCCCGTATGCTAACCGCGTTACACTGATTTGTGTGTTTGTGTGCCGGCTTAATCAAGACTAAAGCATGAAAATAATCCCTTGTTTGATTATGAATGTCTTGTTGTATGTTGAATGAACTAACATACTTGTATGCCGGTGTGGTCTAACATAGTGTAAAGACCGACTCCATAGTGAGTAACGTTCGGCTAGAGATCCGTAGAACGGAACGATGCGTATGATACGAAAATATGCAAACACACACAAGCTATCGATTAAAGTATAACGATAACGCAAACATATGAACTCCCTAGAACGTGAGGAGATGTACGGGTTGAGTAATACCCGATAACGGTTAGAAAACCTTACTGAAACAATCCACGAAATAATTATGAGTGGAGAGATAATGAACCTCCGTCGGAGATTGAAGTTAATCCAATAATGTGAACTTATAAGGAAGGTTAAAGAGACCTAGGGGATTAGTAACTCCCTTGAGACATGGTCGACCTCCTATAAGAGGGTTTACCCGGTATAAGAATATAACCGAAAGTATGAGTATATGTATTGTAAAGGTAACTCTTAAAACCTAAGATTAACCAAACTTGAGTAATTTTCCCTAAGTCATTAGAAACATCGAGAATGATGCTTCTAGACTAATATACATGATATAAATTATAACTCCGAGAGAGGAGTATATGGGAATGTGAGTAGTCCGAGAGTAGTCGGACCTATGTAAAAGAGTTAGGAACTAAGAGAGAGTTCCGTGAGCTAGTTGAACCTTCCCACCATGCTAGACCCAGAGTAGGGTCGAAACCGGGAAGTAAGACTATGCTAGAGAGCCATGAGTTTTGGCTTAAGTATGTAATAAGAGTAACAAGCGTGACGTAGGAGACCTGTAGTGTCTCGAGAATCTACAAGAGCTTGAGTATGAATAACCCAAGAGTGTGGGTGAGATAATGAGTATAATTAACCCGAGAGAAAGGGGTGAGTATATGTATGAGTAACCCGAGAGAAAGGGGTGAGTATATGTATTAGTAACCCGAGAGAATGAGTAAGTATAAGTATGGGTAGCCAAGAGAATGGGTGTGTATACGAATAAGTAACCCGAGAGAGCGGGTGAGGTATTGAATAAGTAAACAGGCATAGTGAGGAATAACCCTCAATGCCTAAGAGTAACCAGTTACCACTAACAACATTGTTATGTTGGTTAGGAATCGTGTTCCGTGATTGAATGTAGATTCCTTGTGTGATATACACAATATTGTATTGCCATGATGCATGTTGTTTGATTAAAATGAACTCCATGTATATCCGACCCAAAGTAGTCGGCGTACCGCGGTTAGCACGCGGTATTGCGATTTCATGCGCAGCGTAAGCTGACCCCCTAGGGGGAACGTTTTTAGTGTGCAGGTACTTGAAGCTGACCACCGTTCGAGAGAGTAGGACGGGGACTGCTGTGAGCATGGGTAGTTAAATTGTAATTACTTATGCGTTTGAGTGAGGGTAAGTCCGTATGTTATCGGCATCGTAATTGTAGATCGGTATAGTAGAGATAGAATTGAGTATTGTATTTGTATGAAGTACTCGGTTGTTCCAGTTCATCAGACCGTTACGGTAAGTAAGAAAGGCCTGGTTAGCCACATGGGGTGGCTAACGGCGTTGTTTCACCCTCGTTGTAACTAGAGTTCCGCTGCGTGAGTAGGAGTAATTAGTAACGGTTAAGAGATAATGACGAGATTAACGGTTGGGGTGTTACAAAAATGGTATCAGAGCGAAGTATCGCTCTGATGACTGGAAATACCGAGCTTAGGAAATACCGAGTTAGGAATTAGTGAATTAGGGCTAAGGGTTGAGCGGTAGCGTGAGAGATGCGCTAGTTAGGAACTTCCAGTATGATCTGGATACCTACAATACCATACCCGCCCTCCACAACCCGTATTGAAAGGTGGGGAAGAACGCCAGAGGAGGGGGAAACCCAATCTGGCAGTTATTTAATATTTCAATATGAAACTAGAACTGTCATGCGGTAGATCCCGAGAACCGGAAGTCCCGGAGACGGATCCGCTGGAACGACAATAACCGCACTTAATGGCGAGGGAACGAGACATCCTAATCCAAGGAGACCAGAATTTGTGGCAGGGGGCGACATGCTTAGCAGTCGCGAGAACCTAGCTAGCCGAGCAGTAGCAAGAAGAAAGCACTAACCGTGCAAGAAGGCGGATTAATGAGAAGCAATGATATAACAAAAACCGAGACACATGTCTACGGACCGCCATAACTAAAATAATACCATCAACGGTATACCAACAACTAAGAACATGGTTGAGAGTAGGTACACCCACCCTGCCACACCCGAAGAAGATGCATACTTCATGATATAGCTTAGATAGCTACGAGCATAACTACGGGATATACCGAATAGGACTACAGAAGTAGTACCTAAATAAGTTAAACCTCGGTAACACAGTAAGACGTGGGAATGAGCAACGAGGGTAAAGCATAGAATTAAAGAATTAAGGAACTCCGGGAGTGGAGGAGCACCTAAATGAATGACAGTCATGTCAAGAGAATGAGAAGCTGCTCTAAGAGGCAGTTATCCAATTAAAGGATCAAGGAAGAGCCGTCAAGGCTACCAAATTACAACGT